>OW679196.1:86370733-86560664 GCA_940337035.1 Agriotes lineatus | reverse complement strand
AGCGAGGTTTCAAACTTAGCCATTTTCGGCCGCGGCTTTGATACAGTGCTAGCCCAAGCAGTTGATAAGGAAGACTAGTGATGGGCTTATTTGAATGAAAAATAACCGGTTATCCGGTTATTGAAATAACTTATGTAACTCGGTTTTTCAAATGAAAAATAACCTCATGCTGATACGTACTACGCTTTGAATATAAAACCTCTATTCAAAGGTACTACGTGCCATTTCTCAGCGACCTACGCAGTGCTCAAAATTCTGTAAATATAAATACGTCATAACTCATAAACAAAGCAGGCTGTACTGAAAACACCATTTGGTTATCGCGTACCTACCTCCTATCATAAAAAATATCAAATCATCAAATTCTGGGGACCTGAAACCTGAACGCCTAAAAACTGCAAACGCATCAAGCTATAAAACAATTTTTTATTTGCTTACATCTCCAAAGGTTCAATACAAGAGGCGGCGCCTTTAACCCGCCCGATCGATAAAGATAAACGTTTACCCCTGTTCTTATTGCGATTAGCAAGCAGTCCCGCATATTTCTTTCTTTCTACACTTCTTAATAAATACCTCTTAATTTCCAATACATAACATATAATGTACGGTCGGCGCCTTAGAAATCGGGCACTACACACTATTATGATATATTTTGCATGTATTTTTTAAGTGTATAAACTGGGTTTTTGCAGTTATTATGGTTTTAATTGTTACGTCAGATTGTTTATTGTTTGTCAATTATGAAATGCCATCTCACATTAATGAAGTAACCGGAGCAAGAATACTCCAAAGACTAGAAGAACATATTACGTGTCCCGATTTCTAAGGCGCCGACCGTACATATTATGTTTTGGTTCCTTTGCTATCTGCAAGTTACGATGTCGATGCAGATGACGGTGAACCAATGTCGATGCCAAATTTTATTCGAATGATTATTCAAATAATCATTCGGTTATTAATATCATTCAAATGCAAATAATTCGGTTATGAAAATTGTCCGGTTATGCCCATCACTAAGGAAGACCCTTTCACAGGGGTTATGACCACCAAAACTGGTGGTCGGAGAGTGCACGATGTAACTGATGTCTGGGTGTGAGGTTCGATCACTTCCTGCCGATTGGAAACGCAAGTGCTTCACCTATTTGAATAGTTTGAAAATTGTTTCCAGACTGCATTTGTTATAAAATATTACTATCTACGATACTTCTAGCGTTGATAGTTTTCGGAATACGAATTGATAAAAGTACCGATAAGATAAAATTCCATCACCAAAAGACAGCTCATAAATTTATGATCTAAATTTGTCTTCATAGGCGTGATTAAAAATGCTCCTGGTAAATTCTACGAAGCATTATTGTCGACTTTGAAATGTTCTGGACGAGGGGCACAAAGAATAAGACATACAAATGTATTATAAAACGTAACCTACTCGTTTATTGTACAGGGTCAGCAAATTCCCCCCCCCCCCCCCCCAAGTCCTCTATCTATCCTTTTTGCCCTGGTGCAGTCGGTGCTAAGTACAGTTTGCTATGAAAATTAATAACAGCTATACGTTTTAGTACGTAGTGTAATTTCCATGCAATGGTGTTACATTTTCAATACTGAAAATAATAACCCCTTCTTACTTTACTGGTTTTGCTAAGACATTGATTTCTGTACTTCTGCTACCAAATGAATGATCCCTTTAAACCAGGGTTGGCCAAAAAACGGGTTTTTGAATTAAACAAAAAAACTGTTTTTTGTTTTAAACTTTTTTTTGTTTAAAACATTGCTTTTAATTCTGGACTTGGTCGATGTATTTAGTAGGTAGCTCATCTAATTAGGAAAATTTCCTATGAAACTGAATCACTATTATGAATAAATGAAGTAACATATTAGCTTCAATTCAACTTTCAGTTACTGTTTTCGTTTGTGGCTGGACGCACGTAGTTTTTATCACATTTTTAAGTAATGTAACATTTTAAAATTTGTTAAGAAGAGCGTTTTATTAAAAATTGATCCGAATCACGATTGGAAATAGATTAGATCCCGCCTGGAATTATTTAATAACACTAAAATCAGAGAGCAATAATTGCGTTAGAGCAAAATGTAAAAAATATAGCAAAGAAATGGCTAGTTTAGTAGTGCGCTTGAAAACGCAAAGATAAATTAAACACCATTTTATGTGAAGGTGTTTACAGAGTCCATTACTCCTGTAGTGCTGTATACATTGGTGAAACAGGACGTTCAGTAAATGCTCATATCTCTGAGCACTACTGTTGCCTCAGGTCTGGTGTCATTTCAACATACGCCATTGTTTAACACTTATGCAATACCGGTCATAAGATCTATTTTGATTTCGATATTATCTGCAAAACTCCATTCTTGTTCATCAGAAATATTTGTGAAGCCGTTGATATTTATAAACACCCTAATAATCTCAGTCGAGATGAAGGCTATTCCCTTCCCTCCATGTGGAAAACGCTAATTTCTTAACCCCGCCCATCGCCTTCTTCACTCAACCGCGACGGCACTTGCCCATAAATTTTACCTTCCTTTTTCTGATCGTTATGAGAGTTTTGGCTCTGGCGTGATTCATACATGAGTTACCGTGCTCTTTTACTTACTTCTTGATGAAGCCCCTTATGAACGAAACGTTGAGTTCTTCAATTTAAAGAACGACACGGCCCAATCTTCTGGAATGAATAAATATGGTAGGGATACCGCTGAGAAGCGCCGAACTAGAGTACTGTGGGTTTTATTTACCCTCCCCAAAGACGCGAATTACTATTAATCTTACTCTAATAGGTTATGCCGTAATTACATCGCGCGCTGTCCCACTCATTGCGTTTGAAATTACCTACTTGTAAATTTGACCACAATGTGTTGTGTACAAAAGTATAAATTTAGGTTAGCTGCAGTTTAAGATTTGTGTGTACTTAGCACAAACATGTTTGCTAAACTTTTGTTTAAAACAAAAACATGCCAACTCTGTTTTAAACGCCTCCGTCCTTTCCGTTTCAGGTATTGCTTCTATTCTGGCTACAAATTACCTCATTTTAGACTTTTCAAGATTTCATTCTCCCTTAAGTGTGTATTCAGAATTTTTACGAAGAAACGCATGTTTTCTAAGTGATCTGTTGGTGTCTTTGTTCTTTGATATTTTATCCTGTAAACTGTACTTGTACAGTGATCAACATAAGGTCGCCATCAAATGGGAAACGTTTTAATTTTTGCTTTTTCAAAAAAGCTTTCAAAACTTCACATACCAAGACTTAATTTTATTTTTTTTTTGGTGAAAGCTTTACAGATTTATAATTGAAAATAACAATAGAAAATCTTAATTTTTCCGTTACATTTTTTACTTCCTTTTACGATAAAGGAAGGATTGGATTCACCCCAAAAATTCAAAATTGAGTTTTCAACAGATCTTCACGTTTTAGAGTCCCCTGATCCCAAAAAACATATTTTTTTCCATTGGTCTGTCTGTCTGTCTGTGTGTCTGTGAACAGAATATCTCAAAAACGAAAAGAGGTATGGCATTGAAACTTCATATATAAGTTTTGTGTACTATGTAGATGAGACAGCAAGCTTTTGAAGAAAATCTCATAACCGGAAGTAGGTGTTTACTCTTGTGATTTTTCAATTTTTTTCGATTTTTTCAAAAACGGCTCTAACGATTTTTTTCAAACTTTATACTTTTATTACATTTTTAGGGTTGTGCCTTTGACCGGTCAACAACTTTTTGGTCAATTGACCGGTCAATTGACCAGCCAATTGACCGCTCATTTGACCATTTTAATTTTTTTAATTAACCTTTTTTTAATCAATTGTATTGATAGTTCTGTAAGTTTAAGCAAGTCACAAGGTTAACTAGTATCATATTACCACCAACCCTTTTGTTTAGTATTTATAAGTGCATATAATTAACAGTTTTAACAATTATTTCATTTTATACTCTCGGTAACTAAAATAATACACCATTTATTGGCCATATATTTACGCTTCAATAAAAACAAATCATTACTGCATAAGTACAGCAAAGAAGAGAATAATAACAAACTAAAATGTATTAAGAAACCCCCCAAGAAACATTGGTCGCTGTGTGAATCCGCTCGCTAAATATGTAAATCCCCTGCATTTTTGCAATTTCAGTAAATGTTTGATTAGTTACAGGCTTACAGCCAATAATAAAGACCTTCTACAAAAAAAAACCGTTGATTGATAGTGTAATTTAATATAAGCAATTTTAAGGCTAAAAGAGCATTTGACAGTGAATTTGACCACACAGTTTTTGACCGTGGTCAAATTGACCGGTCAATTGACCAAGGCACAACACTATACATTTTTAATGTGTATTGATGTGAGATGGGTGATTTTCCAGTTGAATACTTCTAAAATGTTTTTTTTTTCAATTTTTTGATTAATTCCTATTTTAAATACAACACCCGGTATATTATTACATTTTTGAATTCAGCTTAAAATTCTAGAAAAAAATTGCCTCTTCAACTAACTCTCTATTTTGAGTATTTTGTACCGTTTTTGTAGAATTTGCAATTTTTTAAAATTTTTGACAAATGATTAGAAATTAAAAATCAAATTTTTGGCTAATTATAAGATCACTGTAAAAGGAAGTTGTGTGAGGTTATCACACCAGATTTTTATTTATACCGAAAAGTAATATTTTTACATAATTTTTACGTTTTCGATGCAAGGTGCTTTTTTGAGGGGAATTCTGTTTCAATTATAATTAATATTTATTTAAATGGCTTCTAAAAACTATAAAAACTCTAAAAAAACACTAAAAACCTCTGTTAATCAATTACATTAAAATTACAAAAGAGAACTACTTTAACTATTTCAAAGCACGTTTTGAATACCTACTTAAAGTAACAATGTGTGACTAATTTAATAAAGATTTTTTTAAAATTTAGGACTTTTTTCAAAATTGTATATTTAGATAGAAAATAACCATCATTTGTTGGTAACATTTTTTCACTATCTTGGCTAGTAAATGCATTTTTCGCAATTATTTTCAAAAACAAACAAACATGTAAAATTTGACGGATAAAACAAGTCTTTTACCACATCTGATCGCCAGGGTTTGATATTTCAAAAACTCTAAATCAATTTGTTTCCCATTTAATACCAACTTTTGGCACTCACTGTATATAATTCATTCACAATGTTTCCTCCTCTGAGCAGGCTATGTTGGATAACATTTTTGTTGGCATGCGAAAAAATTAGCCGTGACAAAATTGGGATGTTATTTTCAATTTGTGGTTATGATTTCTGAAGGCTTGCACTGTTGCCAGTTAAATGGTTGACTGAACCGCTGAATAATTTTCAGCATTTTGACATTAAAATTGCAACAATATCAATAAAGCAGTTGTAAAAAATTTCATAGTTTTTCCATGTCACAGTTTGACTTCTATCACAGTTCATGCATGCCAACCTAATGAAAACATGTAGTGGCTTACTGGGATGAAGACACAATGTTAATGAATTATACCTACTCGTACAATTAATTACCTTCTTATTCCTCATTGCGCAAAGGATATGGTTTTCGACATCATTTACCCTTGTTAGGCGAAATATTTCTTATCAACATCGTTTACGTCTATAGAATTTTCATTTCTGCTACCTACTTGAATTCGCTCCCTATTTCTAAAGAACTCGCCCTTCAGAACCATAAGGAAAGATTGAAGTAGCAATCGACTTATAGAGTACTATTCTGTTTTCATACATTTAATTCTTCTCTTTTCCGCTTTGCAACAGCATTTGGCTTAGACATTTCATTCTTATTACTAATCAACTTCGCCCCATATTTCCTTAAAATCCAAGCTTCTTAACCATAAAGGATGAGTTTATAGAGTTTCAATCATTCATTCGCTTCATTCTCCTATTATGTCCTCGTTACGCAGATCTATTATTCCTGACATCGTTTGCCCTTAGGAACTGTATTGCTGCTACTTGAATTTTCCCAGTATTTCCCAAAAACCCACCCTTCTAATAATACCTGTACCTATTATTCCTTTTTCAATATTTGCCATCAGAAATGTCATTTCTGCTACTCAAAACCCTCTTTCCGAACCATAAAGAAGCATTGGAGAATCTATCGATTTATAGAATATCTATTATTCTTTTTTCAACATTTAAGCAAATGTGTTCCTTCATTTGCCTTTAGAAATTTCATTTCTTGAATTCACTCCATATTTCTCAAAATTCCCTTTCCGAACCATAAAGAAGGATTGCCATCGATTTGTAGAATACCTTTATTCTTTTTTCAACATTTAAACAGATGTTTTCCATCATCATTTGCCGTTAGAAATATCATTTCTACTACTTGTATTCACTCCATATTTCTCAAAACCCCCTTTCCGAACCACAAAGAAGGATTGGAGTAGCTATCGATTTATAGCGTATTATGCGTTTTAATTCTCTTTTTATGTCCTCGTTAGGCAGATCGGTTTTTTGGCATGATTTTAAATTTCATTTCTGCTACTCCAATTTGCTCTTGTATTTCTTAAAAACCCACCTTCCTAATCGTGAAGGGTTGGTGTAGCTATCGAATTATAGAGTGTTTTTTTTCGTTCATACATTTTATTCTCCTCTTAATATCGTCGTTAAACAGATCTGTTTTTCGACATCTTTTTCCCTTAGAAATGTTATTTCTGTTTCTTGAATTTGCTCGTTATTTCTAAAAGCCCCATCTTTCTAAACCATAAAGAAGGGTTGGAGTAGTCATCGATTTAAGAGTATTATTGTGTTTCCAACATATAATTCTCTTCGTATGTCCTCGCTGCGCAATCGGCATTTCGAGGGTAATACCACAAAAGGTAAAAGTGTTTTGAGATTGTTTTCATTTACATGCAAATTATTGCCTTTACATTTTTCGAAACAAAAATCAAGTTAAAAATTTGAGCAGTTTTCCGTTGAGAGATATTTGCAATAATGTTTATTTAAAAAAAATCTCGTCAAAATTTGGTTTTGAGTGGTATATATTTGGAAAGATTATTCAATAATAGAGATATATAACTTCGACGACGCACTTTTCAATATTTTCCACTATTAATTCAATACTGGAACTTCAAAAACTATCATTATTCATTTCTAGAACGACGCTGATTTGCAAACTTAATTTTGACATACTTATTGTCGAAATGTCACGCAAAGGATACTCACTAAACTGAATTCATTAAAACAAATCGCAATCGCGTGAAAACACTACGACATTGTGTTTTCAAATACAGTTAATTTTGATTGGCATTTTGTGACAAACTGTTTATTTTACTCGAATTCACGCCATATTTCTAAAATCCAGACTTATTGAACATAAAAGAGGTGAAGAGTAACCATCTATTTTTAGATTTTTATGCTTGTTTCGTATATTTAATTCATTTTTTATGTTCTCATTGCGTAGATTAGTCGACACCATCTGTCCTTTCTTGAATTTGCTCCATATTTCTCAAGAACCTGCCTTTTTGCGCCATCGATTTATAGAAGATTATTCTTTTTTCAACATTTAATTCTCTGCTTATACCCTCGTTGCGCAAATCGACATTATTTGGTTTAGACGTTTCATTTTTATTACTTCAGTTCCCTCCATATTTTATTTAAAATTCACCCTTCTTCACGACGAAGGAGAAATAGAGTAGCCATCGATTTATGTCACAATCTAGGAACGACACGCTAGTTTGTTAATTTTGGTATTTTTTGTAATTGACGTGCATTTCGTAGATAATAGGTATGTTTGTATTAAAGTGTAAAGAAATGTATGTAGGTAATCAGCGAATAATAAGCCAAAACTTCAGTTACAAACGTATTTGTCGTCTCTTTATAATAAATGTAATTCATCTTCTTCCTCTTATTATAGGCCAGTGACCTGTTTTAACCACAAAGTGGTTGTATAAGCCCTCTTTGCCCTTAGGCCGGGTAGGTGGCTAGCCTTGCCCGTCGAAAGTGAGGAAGAGTTCTCTTTTTTTAGGGGTTAACGACTACCACAGGTTTTAGCGTGGTCGCCGGGGAACGTACGATTTTTAAAAAAATTCTAGAGTCCGTCGGGATTCGAACCCGGGCCGGCCGCCTGAGAGGTTTTTAATTGCGTTATATAATACTACGGCATGTATGTAAATCAAATTTATCATTAATTTAACTTAAATCGCTAAGAAGAGAGCCCCTTTCAACAGAATAGAACTTGCGTGCAACTCGAGAAACGACCATTAATAAAAATCTCTGAAGTGTCTGCCGTGAGCAAATGATTGTAATGTGAAATCTTCATCTGTTAATATTGAAGCTAATGCACAAAATGCCCTTCTTTTTATCTATATAGGAATGCAATTTATCGCTTAACCTTAAAACAAGAACAGAGTAGAGAATTCCGATGAGCCAATGTGTTTTGCGCCCCCATTGGCTAAACCATTACCTACTTAACGTCATTAGAATGCAGCCTCATAATACGTTTAAAAACGATTCATAAATTACATTATTTCGGTCGCTCATAATTCAAGACATCGTTATAAAACAGTTTAGGCATTAAAAATGTAAATGTAGTTAGTTCTTTGTACTGTAATACGCCATATTTGATATTTCATTGTCCTGAATCCTTGGATTGATTTGTGGCGTAAGGCGTACTTTCATTATAGCATATCGGCAAAAATCTGCCGTTTAGTTTTGATTTTGATGTTCAGCACTTTACTAATTTTAATTTTAAATGCACATTTAACAAATGTAGATAGGAACTACATAATAACCATATTTACTACATAATCATGTGTCTGATTACAGCGTTCGTGAACGACAAAGGAACCGGAAAACCTCAGGATGGTCACAAAAAATCAGAGATCAGTGGAATAAATCGCATTCGGTGGATCCAGGTAAATATCTAAATTTGAAAATTTCCCATTCGTTCTATATCGAGATGAAGGAAACCTACGTCAAAGACCAAGCTGCATTTTCACTTTTATTACTGTGCTTGCAGCGTGTTATTAATGTGCATGGTCATTTTATCTAATCTAGGTCACTTTAAACGACCAAAGAAAAGTGGCATTGCTTTTCCATCTTCTTTGATGTATTTGAGGCATGGAGTTCCGATCTCTTGAAGTATAATTGCGTCTAACTGCGGTATGTAGGCCTAAGGATATGGCCGATTGTTCTTATACACATTATGCGTGCCCATGATCGCTTATTATTTCCTATTTTCACGTTTTCTCGTGAATAGAAATCTTGGGAACTACGATTGTTAATTGAAAATTACAAGCGAAATGCAGTTGGGTGAAGGTCAGCCATGTATTGTCGCACAGAGAGCCTAAATACCATGTTTGTCACCTTGTCGCTTATTAAAGGGAATTGCAAATTGTGTTTACTCCGTGAAAATTTTTAGTATACGAGGGTCACTCTGAAAATGCTGAAATTGCTGCGCTGTATGCCACCACTATTTGTATTGTAGTTGATAAACTGCATTGTTGCGTGGTTAATCTCTTTTTCAAATAAGAATTTTCGTAAAAAAATTTATAACACAGAACCAAATTCTGTGTATATTCAATTATTTTTAATTGTTACACCCTAGAATTTCAGCAGTATGCGAGGGAACATTGTCGCGATAAACTTGAGGTACAGGATTGTGTATAATTTATCTGCAACTATCGTCTATTCTTGGAATTTAATCAATTTTGCTTAAATTTGTACTTTTGAAAAAGATAGCTTACATATCGTTTGTCACTGAACGCTTGCGGTAGATTTGAATCCAGCAACAAACCGCATTTGTCGTGCAAAATATTGCTATCAACTCCGATCGAATGCCCGAAGTTTCTGCATCAGTATCTAAACCGAGCTCTGTAGATTAGGGGTTACCATGTCTGCTTAGCATTCGGGAGGTCGCGGGTTCGATTCCCCTGGCCGTTTGCCCTGATTCATGTTTTTAGGTGGTTAGTCAACAGAGTACCTCTGAGGTGAATGCCGGGGCAGTATTTCTCCACCTTTCCTGGCCTATCTTCCATTCTCCGCCCTTGCTTTCTCTCACCCATCCTATAACTCCCATTCTTGGCTGAAGAGGGACGCAAGGTCCCTATAGCAACCCTCCCCCAGTGGGGGGAACTGAAATGACCCTGAATCTTTACCTTTTTTCAGTATGTAAGTACATTGAATCCTTGTCTACCATTCATTTTACTACACAATGGTGTATTTTTGAGTACCTAACAGCTGTTTTATCATGTTCTTCGCGGTAACTCTAAATGGACATTATTTTCGCTGAAGGGAACGTGGGAAAATTGGTTTTCAATAAATTACAAGGAAATTTATTCATTCGGCCAGCCACTTTTAGATATCTCATTATATACAGCCTGGCCCTCGTACAACGGATTGTAGTTTGCATTACCCGTCGCATAGTAATGCTCGTTTCTTAAAACTCATTAGGAGGAGTAGTTATAATAGGATTGCAGTGGTCTTAATGTCTGAACTGAACAACGTTTTGCAATCTCAAAACCGCATTACCAATCCTCTTAATTGTGATGTTTACCTGAGCCGAAGGATACTTTCGCAGAGCTCTTTCTTTACGATTGTCCAAAATCTGGATCTAGCATGGTCGGTGGAGATTACACTCCACTGTACAATTCAGTAAGATAAAATGAGTAAAAACTAAATAGGTACGCAAAACGTTGAATATGTAAACGTTTGAAAAAGGTCGGCCATTCCTCAAGGATTGAGCTGGCGATTTACTGCTTCCTAGAGAATATGTCAGTTTACATTTTAAAAATATGACCAGTCAGTCGTTTTGGTTTTAATAAATATTCTATATTAAGTACAAATTATCTCTTAGAGCAAAATTAAAAACTCAAAATAATTCCCTTTATTTTTATACCATCAGATGCAGACATTCCTGCTAACCAGCAGGCCTTGATTCTTGGTTTTATAATTGCGCTTAACCTTAACAAAAGTAATAAATCCAAACCCACAGAAGCTTCCGATAATTGTTTATAAGAATTTTATTTTATTACTAGCTGACCCGGCAAACGTTGTTCTGCCCAAAAATAATTTAATTTTCCGAGTTTTCCACTCCGATTTTCCCATTTTTCTCTTCGCAAAGCCATTCAGAAACGAAAACATACAAATACCGTACAAAATCATCTTTTTGATTTTCCGAGTTTTCCGTTGGATTTTCCCAAAACTGCCCTGACAATTACGAACACAACAACAACAAAATGAGCCAATTAATTTTTATTTATATAGATTTTCTAGTTGAGAGATAGGTACATACACGATTTCTGCGGAGTAAACGGCTACACTATAACACCCGCCGAACTAAAAACCATCCTGACTAAAAATTCCCAAGAGATTAACAAGGGGTGGAGTACGTAGACGATTAATTATTGTTATTATTATTACTAATAAGTTAAATATTAATTATAATCAGGGTTGCTATGATTTTTATCAGCCCTGATTATTACTAATGTAAGAATGCAGAAAGAAATTATACAGGATGTTTCTACTTTGCAGAAGTATTTTGTAAAAAAATCCGCAAATGCATTCTTTCTAATATATTAAGGTTTAAAGTTTTAAGGTAGATTGCCTTTATAGTTATTTATGTACCAAGGGCATAATGAAGATGTTTATGCGCGAGGGTATAAACATCATGTAATGCCCGTGGCGCATACAAAATTTTATGCATAACTAGTCTTTCTCAATAACCTAAATAATGGATTAGAAAGCTTATATTGAATGATCAACTATTGCTGTGAACCCATCGACGTATGGAGATACATGATTGGTCATTTCTACCATAGCAACTCATAATGTCCGCTAGGGTATTATGTACCCCATATATGCCTTATACCCCAGTTATTAAGAATCAATAATGTACTGTATAGTAAGACATAAAAATAATATAAAACCTGGAAAATCATGATTGAATGGTTTACGTTGCTTGGAAACGTGGATAAAGTTATCAAAATTACTTAGTAAAGTTGTTAATTAAGTGAGTGTACTATTGAAATTTGACGCAAATAAGTCAAATTTAGCTTCAGTAACACAACGGTGAATTTTTCATTTCATGAAGAAGCGGATATGAATTTTATGCGAATCGACAGCAGCCAGATCATAAAACGTTTGCTGCATAAAATTCATATAAATTGTTTTTAATCACCTACATTAAAACTTCAAAGCTTAATATCTTAGAAAGTATTCATTTGCGGACACAGGTTTATTAGAACCTTTTTATTTAATTTTGATCGTAGAATGCTTCTGCAAAGTATTTACCCTTATTTTAGAAACACCCTGTATAAGTACGTAAAAAGTGGGGCATTTGTTGAATATACATTTACATGCAATTCACAAATTTACAAGCTAATGTTGTTGCTGTTGGCAAGCCTAAGAAAAATAATAAGTCAAGTACTGAATGATACGAGGGGTCGTTTTTATATTCTCGGACTAAGCATGAAAACAAACAGGTATTTAAAAAAAATGTTTACCCACATAGTTCCATTGCTTAAGGATGTAAGTATTAGAACGTTTTAAATGACCCTCTACAGCTGTAGTGAGTTCGTTATCATCTCCACATCCGTTTCTTCCCAAGTTTTTTTTTAAATTTCATAAATAAAGTAATCAGGCGAGGTTGGATATGCACTGTAGAGTATGGTCTATTGCCGTGTAAGGCCAAGGTATTCGATTTATTCATTTTGCTTTTTTAGTGTGACTTCACCAAACTTCATTAAAAAAACTACGGTATAAATTTGACAATTGTTTTGCAAATTGGAAAGCGATGTTCGCAGACATATATGATTTGAAAAATTTAAATAGAGAACATGTAGCTAAACAAGAAAGCACCTAGTTCGGGAACGTAAAAACATCCCCTCGTAATTTAATCACACATAATATGGTAGAATTTTTTAGTCTGGGTTTTTTTGCCCGCGGGTTTTTAGTCCTTGGTAGTAGCCTGAGAAGCCTGGCCTTCTGGCGCAAAAGTTCAGGGGGGTGGGCGGTAAAATAGCAACCTAAAATAATCAAAGCCGATAAATTTCTGGATTTTTCGAATAATAAGTAAATTTTTGGGGCAATATTTTATAATGGGCTTCTGACGGCAAATATCGTTAATACGCCACTGGCCGTGGTGGATTTTTAGTCTAGAGATTTTTCGTCCTTTTTGTCCGGTTACGCAGGGGGTAGATAATTTTTAGTCAAATGTAAGTAAAATTGGGGCCGTTTCTGTTCCTGTTGGAGACAAAACATCTAATTAATACTGTTCAAATATACATACTACTTAAAATATGTGTATACGATATATCGCGCTATCAAATAAATGTTAGCTCTAGCTAATTAAACAATTATCCTATCTGGAGCGCATTGCCTTATATCAATTAAATTCCCTAAATATTGTTATTAAAGGCAACGTACGGTATTAACGACAGAAGAGTATTCTAAATTGATTTCATCAAGCAGATATCTGAATTGCGTATTTACACATCAAAATATTTTAAAAATATCATAATTACATTAAAAGATTGCAAATTTTATCATTATATCGAAAATATTAGTCAAAATAAATAAATTGAGCAAACAAACCTATTCATTTTCTTGCAAGTTGTTTAAACAAGCTAAAGTGAAAAATGTTGTAGAAAAATGGGATTATAGCAAGTAAATATAAGTAGTTAAATCGTGAAATTACTAATCAAAAACCAATTAGCTAAAACGGTAACAAAAAAAAAGTTTTATTGCAAAATGTGAAAAACCAAAAATTTATCCAGCTCCAGGGACTCAAATTTAATTTAAGCCATAGAAAAAACTGCAGACAGATAACATCTTAAAAAAATATGAAGTTTTACCCTAAAGCGTTGAGTGAAGAATTATTCATTCAACGGCAAGACGAAGTTATTAATACCGTTATATCCAAAAACTTGTTTTGCTCATTAAAGCCATAAAAGGAATTTCATAAATACATATAACATTAAAGATGTGCCAAACAAACCCTAACTATTAACAAATGATGTTTTTCTGAATAACAAGTATATATTGTTATATAATAAACCAATCAACTATTCAATTTTTGGAGTATCATCATATCCGGTGCTCGTTATAACAAAATGACACTGCACCCACAAATAAACACCGCCTTGAAAGTTGATTTTTGCGATAGGTGTGTCCAGTTAGTTCATAAGCAATTCTAAAAATGTGCATTAATTAATCTGTAAACAGAAAACGACAGTTTCATCGGTGATCGAGTAGATCATCGGTGGAATTTGTTGTAAGTTTTAACTTGTAGTTGAAATTCTGAAACATTAAACGAAATCAGAAGTGATCTAGTTAAAATGCCATTTACATCTTTGCCCCAGTTATTTATTTGATTATGTAAATTCTGTGAGCTCATCTAGATAAATAATATAAATTATTGTTCCAGTTTGTTAACATGGAATTATTTCTATTTGGTTTAATAAGCCGGACAATGAACATTTGTTATTTTTAAATGGAAAAACCTGGAATAGAAGAAAACTAATAATATGAAACAATATTCACTCAATAATAAACTAAACTAAACGCTTTCCCTAGTGCAACTATCTTAATAAAAAAAACTAAATATTAACATCTGCACGATTGGCTGTTTTTTATCAATTTTGCAGACGCACTTAAATTTTAGTGTTAATTAAAATTCAGACACCTTGAAAACGTCGATATCGAGACCTAGTTTGTACTTGTAGCATCTGGCTTGACGAGGTCGACGCTAATAGAAGTAAACATGTCTAAGTGGTTGAGAGATCTAACTGCAATATTTACTGTATATTTTGAGTTTGACATTCTATTAAAACTGTTGCTTATAAAAGTATAATTTGAAACGCTTACCTGTCAAGAAAAATTACTGGATTTGAAGTGCATTCAACCCAAGCCAATTTCTAATCATAGATATCTACTTTTATATGGTCTCGAGTTTTTACGTGTTTTTATTTATCAAACTTAATTTGCAGCGTTGCATGGTATTTGATATGGAAACCGCAATAAAGTTGTCAGTGTGATGATTAATTTCTTAAATATAGCTTAACAACGTAAGAATACATCATTAACTTAGCTTCTTAGATATAAAGCTGTAAGCATTCTACGCTAAAAATAAAGAATTTCTAATAGCATACAAATTGCATTAGTATAGTTCAACCAAGAAATCCGTCAACGCGCGTCATAGTCGAACGCATTGTTTCCGAATACATTCAATGATTATGTGTGTCAGCTAATTTCTTGCTCCAATCGTTAATAGTATTTCTTAAATGATCTTTTCAATTTTTTTTTAGTCTGTTGTAATGTTATTTTCATATAAGTGTCCATTAGTTTGTTATAGCGAGTGTAGTTGTATATCAGGACAAAACTGACAGCACTACAAGTTAAAAACTTCAATTCAAAGTAACATTTCCAAACTCGCTAGTTATAGCTTAAATTACAACTTCAGGCTAACCCTGTGCAATCGCAATTGACATGAACGCACAACGCCAAGGGCGCTATCTGAGATATAGTATACACGTTATTTCAGCAATTTCGAAATATTTAAGTACTCGCTCTTTAGCGGTAATAAACAATTGAGCCAAAAGATTGATTTGCAACGCTCAGTTTGAGTTGCTAAGATCTTAGTAGGAACTGACATACTTTGCAGCATAATGCCTTTGTCGTTTAAAAAAAGATGCTGATAAGGGTATGTACTTACAATTAATTAATGGCTGAAGTCCAGTGATCGGCAGAGGAGATCCTGTTCGTTGCATTTTTCCATGAAGACTCAAGGCAAACTTGACTGCTAGATTCTCAGAATCCCAAGGTCGCCACTCATAAAAAGCTAGCATCAAAAGGAAGCAGCACATAACTGGATTTTCTGGATACATACAGAAGCGAAATCGGGAAACTGATAAGCCTCAGAAGCGCCAAAACGATAGCTCAAGGTTGCTGAATTTAAACCCCCAGTAGCTGTATTGTGAGCTCATACTGGCCGGCCTAAATATTAAAAATGATATTGCGAAAATAAGCTCGCAGAAGCATTCTTGCCGATGATGTTCACGGCCTAATTATTGTAGAAGACGCATCGCAGCTATTTCGATAATCGGAAGGCACAGAGTAATCCAGCCTAAATAACGAAAATTAATACGCAAATAATGAAATTAAAAAAACGCTCTTGCCAAAGCCGAATGCGCCCGCGAAAACCAATGCTGCAAGCGGCTCGCTTGCTTGAAGACAAGAACGGCCTCTTGGAAAATCAATATTATTCGAGCTATTGCACTGTTTTAACAGCCTACTCGGTTCGAAATGCGACAAACAAGCCGTGACAAGAAAATGTTGCAGGTGTTTATCTCTGAATGCAAATGCTTGCTGCGATAAACTTGAATTCTTTTGCTACAAGATATAGCTGCAAGGTGGTCCGAAAGTCGATGTTAAATGCATTAACGCGCTTTTGAAATAAAATTGAAACGAGGCGTTACAGAGTCGAACTAGGCATAAATCGTTAATGCTGGTTTTATGAGGGATATAACATAAAGATGTGCGTATGTGTGACGTAATATATTAGTGTAGTAGTTTCAATGTCTTTATATGTGTACGGATTCCTACAATTTGCAGATTTGTGATATTTATAACGGCACCAGTTTTCTTCTGTCTATGGCGATGTAAATTTGTAACATATTTCCTATATTTTCTTCAAATGCCAAATTCCAATAACCATCGATATATCAATACATACGCCCTTTACATGTTGTACAGATTTTCGTTTTGGCTTCTGTTGCATTTACTGGATTCTCCCATGTTATCTATCTTAACATCAACTGAAAGCCTATAGAATCTTAGTTCTTTGCAAATTACTAATGATTTTGTGTTATTCTTTAACTTGCACATTATACTCTTATACTAACGAATACAGAGTAATATGATCTAAATCTTCATTTTATGATATAATTTAAGATACGTTACAGTAGACGCCGAAATAGCTTGTAACAATTCTTACCTATTCAAAACATCCACCGGTTTCAAAGGTACTATAACGGCAAGAGGAGCTTCGTTATAATTACATTAAATTTAGAAATAAAACACATGTCTGTATGTGATGAAGTCAAAAGCCAAACTATTTATTTATATTTTGTAACTAAGTAATGGTTGTTAAGGTTGCATGTATGCATGCATGTATGTGCATATGCTACATTACACCCCCCGCAAAAAGTAGTTTTTGCTTGCTACAGAGAAAAGCTATATATAATTTTGAAGAAATTATATTTAGCTACAAAAACTCTATAGATCTTTTCCACAATCCTTAAGGCTAATTACAATATGTATGTATGTACAGTTCAAATATTATATATTTTATTAGCCTGTGGCGGCGCAGCGGCGGTGAAGCATGACCTGAAAAAAATCGAGAAAAAAAGGCGGCACAAGGCAAAAAAACAGAACCTGCAACAAACAAATATTAGACAAATAGTCAAAAAAATGTCAAAAGGTTGGCCAGGAAATGATTCAATTATCATAAATTGGTCATCATTCCCCGAGCTGAAGCGTTTTTGACAAAAAGAAAGCAGAAGCCAAACAAATTCCACACCAGTCACACATAAACACATGAATCGACGCCGGCCAGACTACCATCCGCATGCAGCGGGAGTCGGGCAACATATTATAAAGTTATCTCCAACCCCAAGCTACACCACGGACGCAGCCACCAACGTTCAACACAGGCGCACACATATAACTGACAGAGAACTTAGCTTCGGTATGACAGTGACAGGTCAGTAGCATGTTCCAGGAAATCCTGAAGGAAGGGGGTCAAAGGTATAGCTGGTTGCAGTTTCTTTGACGTGTCTTCAAGTAGGATGCGTCTGGGGTTGCTTGAATGAGATGTCTCCGCAAGGTTTGTTGTCTCTGGGGCTGTTCAGGTCGGCTGCTGCTCGCGGCTTGTATTGGATCCAAAACGGGGGAGTTCTTCAGATGGTTGTTAAGTTGTTTAAAATCGGGGTCACCAAGTTATAACGGCAAGAGGAGCTTCGTTATAATTACATTAAATTTAGAAATAAAACACATGTCTGTATGTGATGAAGTCAAAAGCCAAACTATTTATTTATATTTTGTAACTAAGTAATGGTTGTTAAGGTTGCATGTATGCATGCATGTATGTGCATATGCTACAGTACTTATTTTAACTTCTCATCGCAGTTTGTATCGTAGACGGAGTTTAGGTTCTGTAGATTTATTTGAAAAATCATGTGACACAACAGGAGGGGCTAAATTGTAATAGGCTTTGTAGGTACTACTTTTGCGATTATAAAATAGGCAAACGACTTTCTAGCCGAATTCAGACTGCTAAAGGGATAGGGATGTAGTTCACCTTCCCCCAATGTTTAACTTATATGTGCACTTTGCTTGTGCCGTTGTAAAAGACATGATAGAGAAACGAGTATACTTAAATATTAATCAACAGACATTTTTCACGTCAGGTCAAGCCGATGATCAATTAGTATTAAGCCAAGATGCATATTATTTGAAATTTATGACCGGGGAATTATAAAAGAAGTGAGTGAAATGGGAAAGGAGTGAAATGGGAAAGGAAGACCTTCATATGAGTGAAAGAACTTAAATAAGAGTGATCATAATAGATAACATTGGTATGGGAAAAGGAGAAATAGTAAAATTACATAATTCAACAAATTTGTAAGTTGAAAAATCAAATAATGGAAGTCCTGGCGAAGTAAGTTATGTGCTGATTGAGAAAGGTGGGCAACGAATTATAGTACCGGATCCGGCCGCGTGATTTATACGTTCCTGTTATTTTATCGAAATGCAATTATAATGGAAAATTGTTATGTTCATTATTTTTTTAAACAAATTACTTCGTTTGTTTGCGAAGTAAATAAAGCGCCATCTGAAAAAGAGTGATCTAAAGAACTTGAAAAAATAGGTTTCCACCTCTCAGTCTGCCGCAACCTCCTGGCAGCCAGGTGCAAAAAGGTCCTTTTTTGTTGATTATCATCGCTCATCTTGTTCCGAAAATGGTTTTATGCTAAGTTGAAGCTAAATTTGTTCTTTATACGATGGAATATAATTGCCTGCGTAAAATCTGCCGCGACTGGTGATTACCAGCATTTGAATAACCCGCTCTCGCTTGCACGAGCGAGAGCCAGGGAGAAGAAACGCGTGCGCTGGTCTGTGCAATAGACAAGGACGTAGCGTGACAGGTGCGACCGCACGGAAAACACTTTCATTTTTGAAAAACGAGGATTCAACTGGCAAGAATATTGAAAATTGTTCACGTCGAGTGTCAGCGACGCTGCATGCACACTATTGATGCACGCGCATTGGTCCCGAAACTGATCGCAAATGCTGGCAACCTTTAGTCGCGGCAGCTTTTACGCAGGCAAATATATTCTACCGCGTAGAGGAAAAATTTAGCTTCAGTTTGATGTAACACACTTTTCTATACACGATAAGCACTGATAATTAACGAAAAAGGACCTTTTTGCACCTGGCTGCCAAGAGGTTGCGGCAGCACTAATCTGTTTAAAAAAAAATAATTTAAAAAGCTAACTACAGGTCCTTGCGGCAAGATTTTCCTAGGTATACTGGCCGCGATGTATAATCCTATACACAGGGTGTTATGGAAATGAGTGCAATAATTTTAACCAGTGATAGAGCTCACCAAAATGACCAACTTTTCTATTTATCATTTTTTATTTAATCGCATATTTTTTCAATCATTTATCTCCCCTAAATTTGACGAGCCGCTTGATGAGCAAATCTAAGTTAAATTAAAGGTGAACGACACGAGTATATTAAAACTGCAAAAGTTCTTGCACAAAAACATGCGGTCAATAACTTACCTACCTCAATTGATTAAAGTACGTTGGTGACCAGATGTGAACCAAGGGATTTATCAGTACCTCTGCAGTTTTGGTTGGTTTGCATATCAAAGAAATGTTTTTTGTGTTTTGTGCCATTACATTAAAATATTATTCCATACGCGGGTATACATTTTAAGAGTAAAACTGTTTTGAATTTTAACGCAGTTTTGAGGGCGTTTTCGAAAAAATGATAAATGAAGAAGTTGTTCAGTTTAGCGAGTTCATAACACCCTGTATAATCTTTCATAAAAATTGCGTTTCAATAAAATAACAGATGAACTTATAAATCAGGCGGCCGGATCTATATTTATACTATAAAGCAAATAATTTAAAAGAAGAGGATTTAAATAAATGGTTTGGGCATCTAATATGAATAATTGATTACCAGAGACGGTTTTGCCGATGTATTATATAAGTGTATATTATTTAATATTGTGTAATTTATCATGGGTCCTTTGAATTGTATTATGCTTATAGCTTCTTATGTGTTATTTATTATGAGCCCATTATAAGCGTGCAGAATCCAACAAACATATCTTTCTTTTGTTGATGATCCGCATCCAGTAGATATCCTGCCCACATTTCTCATTACCATTATCTAGGATCTTGCTAATATAACTATCATTTATCGAGCAGTTGTAAAATGACAAATTTTATATCAATACCTATAAGACGTACGAAGTATATTGCAAAACAAAACTATAGTTATATCTAATTTCTGCTTTCTACTTTCTTATAATGTATGTAATCAAATTTTCCGCAAATATTTTTAAAACATGTATAAAAGTTTATTGTTAATGTTATTGGCTAGCAACCATTCTCTGGTTATTCGGACATAATGGCAAGATGCCAAGTCCGGCCAGAACATGATGTGTTCTTATAAAATATCATAATTTTGGAAGGCATTTTCGGGAATATACGTTAGCATGTACAATTTAACCTCTAATGAGAATTTACGAAAAAATGCCTTCTGGAAAAAATTCCCCAGCAAAAAAATCCCCCGGAAACAGGGTCTCTGGAAAAACGTCCTTGGATGAAGACCCTCAGGAAAGCTAAACGTAAACTACAAAATGACATTAACATAGACAAGAACGATACTTCTGACGAACTTCGTATAAATAAAATTAACATTATTATTTTAAACAAAATAGCATAATAATTGTAGAACTGTAGTAAAAATATGAAAAATTGATAAAATAAGCCATGTAAGCAACAATGACATTTTACCTGTTAGCTCAAAGTGTATGGAACCCTTTTAAATTCCCATCCGTGGTTACGAACGTTCACGATTGGGTAAAAACAGGAAGCTGGTCTGGACCTATAGTGTTCTCGGTCTGAAACTGGCTTCAAACAACATGCACAAGAACATCAAATTTCTTGACACAAATATATTGAATTTAAAACACATGTAGAAACAATAAAGAAACCCAAATAACTTAGGATTAAAACCTAGAATGCTGGGCCACTCCTAAAACACAAATTTAAAATAATAATGAACAAGGTGCGACATCGCTTGGAGTTACTTGCATTTACATTTAATCATACGTAAAACAATATTAAAAATGCGTCCAAGCAACTTCTTTTAAAAGCGACAACATGAAGTAGCATTACAAGTACGGCTCTGTACGCGAATGCATGCATGAAACCCCGGCGCAATTCACTGTGTAAGCGCATTGCTTTTAGCGCGATTCTCATCAGCTGGAGCGACCACCTATCGCTTCAGCTTCACACATTTCTGCTATCAAGTTACTTGAAAATCCTCGAGACCTGCGAACTGCTGTGCTGTGTATTAGACTTGCACCTTTTGTTACTCCGTGTTACAACGTTTAAGCGTAATTAACAATAAAAAAGCATGCAAATACAAACTGGCTATACCCAAGGCAAGGGAGCCATATTTCCTTTTCAGTATTCCCCCTGGTTTTACTCTAAGCTGGCTAGGAGCTGAGAATAAAATCACACTTCTATCAAAAACAATTGAATTCCGCAGCCTGAATTAACAATCAATCAAAAAAAGCAATGGATATATTTATGTATACAGCCTAAGGTATGCTGTCGCCAAAAAAAATCTATCTGACTATATCGAGTATTGTTATAACTTTTTACCCTGGTCGTTTTTTTTCTTTTTCTGTTTTCCCAAAAACCACACTTTCTCGATTTTCCCGTATTTAATTTGCCGTGACCCATAATTTCCTTTCATTTCGGTGTTTGAAAAAGCAAAATACTTCTTATCGTCCATTGTAAACTCTTAGGTCGACCACTTTTCGGTAAATTTACACATGGAATTCCTTCTTCACATCCGTAATCGTATGATAAATGTTTCTACGAGAAATGTTTTGATTTCGAAACGTGTCAACAATTTATCATTTGCGCCACTTGCCAACTATAATATTAATACCTCTTTCAACGACTGACATCGGAAGTAAATTTTTCTCACTGTCGTTTTGACAACAGAAAGTTGACATCGCCACTGAGCGATCATTTTCATCAGCTTGAGCAAAATAGTTAACCACGTCAGGATGTTCCCTTAACAACGCTCGTCATTTGTTTAAATAATCGCGCCACATGTCATAGATTACGCGAGTAATTTTAAATTGATTGCCAATTATTTTTTTTTATAAAATGAAATAATATGATTATTTTCGCCTTAATGGTATGCTCAGTCGTTGAAAAAATACTATATGTATTTTGAGCTAAAAGTGCTCTTGCCGCTTTTGCATGATTACTACTACAATATTCATGCGCAAGCGGCATAAATATCCGTATCCAAGGCATAATGACCGTACCGTACGAGTAATACTCGTAGTAGATTGTTCTACACGTTAAAAAGTAAGAGTTTTCCAGTGAGCGTATACGTTTAATTTACGAGCGAGTGCAGCGAAGCGAGTAGATTAACTTTACAAGAGCATGGAGCACTGAACATGCTATTTTTTCTAACAGTTTTGGAAAATCTAGCCAAAATGAAATGTTGATGTTTATTTGACGTCTATATTATTAATTATAAATTACTGGAATTTAGACGTTGTGAAATGTCCGATACCATAACAATCAATATAGATACTTTCTCTTAGTAGTGAGACGCTACGCTCCGCGTTTTCCGAAACATCCGAACTTAGCCATAAAACTAATTTTTATACATTAAATACATAAATAACAATTTTGTACTCTCACCATTAAAGTTGACATTTAGCGTAACGACCATATGTCGTTGAATATTTTTCATAACTCTTACAAAAATTTAAATTTTAGCCAATTTAAATGAAAAAATTAAATAGTATTAGTAACGGGTGTTAGAAAACTCGTCGTATCAGAGTCATCTATGGAAAAAAATACATTTGGCAATACTGAAATGTATTTTATCTACTTTGCGTTCGTACTGAGGCTATTACGATACGCGTTTGCGTATCGTAATAGACAGAAAGCAATGCTATAATAAAAATACTAAAAATTTTCATTGTTTTGCTTAAAAAAGTGGCAAAGTAGATAAAATACTGTATGATACCTCGTTTATAAGGCATTTTGTAGCACTTACTCCTTTAGGGCACTCCTCGCTTCGCTCGTCGTTCCCCTTAATCCGTGCGTGCTACAAAATGCTTCTTATAAAACTCGTATCATAATATACTAGTTGGTGACACTGTAAGTCTATTTCAAAATCGACTTTAGCAGGTTAGGTTTTTCGTCAGTTTTGACACAGACTGGCGGAAAACCTACGGAGTAGCCCCCGTATTATCAAATATAAACAAATTGTGCTCTTACCAATCTATCTTCTTCTTTATTTCCTCTTCTACTGCAAACGGTGTCGAAATGCTTGTTCTCTTCAACTGTAAAGGTAAACTACTAACGGTAATTTCTAGTCGACTATTATATAATTTGCGTTATATGATGAATAAGAACTTGTTTTGCTATTTTTATAGCAAGCACATTTAGTTTATTTACCTGAAATCCCGTTATTGATAATATTTAATAATGAATAGAAATGACCTCATACGACTTGTGTGTGTACTTTAAACTGACCAATGACTATTGCTACAATACAATGGAAAATCCAACTATAAGTCATTGTTCGATATAACCCAATTATAATTCAACAATGACTATTTCGCCATTTAACGATAGTGCGTATTGATTGCTTATTTCCTATCCGTATTTCGAATACGGAATCGTGCTTTCTCCAATAAAAAATTCTCGGTTGCTCAGAGACGGAATTGTAAATTTCGACTTCTAAGGAATTCAAACTAATTCACGTCCTCTGCAACAGTAAACAGGTCTACGTGTACACGTTATTAAATTAGAAGGCCTCGCCTTGAATCCGTGAAAACTAACGCGGTGCTCTCAAGCAGCAAGCCATGACGCAAATTGAGCTGTTTCGGAAATTTCGCGCCTGATACCGGCAGCCGTTCGGTTTCGTAAAACGGAGGAAATAATGGAAGCAGCAGACTATTTGCATGTTACGTAACCATCTAATTGCAAGTAGTGCCATTTGGAGAAGCAATAGAAGCATTCGTGCTTGGCGGTTCAAGGAAAGTTGTACCTGCTTGTGTACGCTCGTACGTGTTCGTGCCTGAAACCACTTGTTGCTGTCCTTCGCCATTTACGTGTGCCAGAAAGAGACTGCAGAGCTAACCTTCCAAATTAAAAATGTTGAATTACCGTCACCATTTCGCGATTCAAATGGCACAGATGCGACGAATGTCTAGTACAGGATGAACTAACATGCAGTGCAAATGAACTACCAGGTTTTGTTTAATAAGTGAATATCGGACTTTCCTACGAGTGCAAGAGTAACCACTGCTTATGTGAAGTGAAAGTTCCCGTCTAGAAGACCATCACAACAAAGCGAGCCGCGATTAGTGCTGATAATCCGCGACGATTACGCCTAAACAGGTTTTTTAATTGTTGCACTCGAAGCTCGCGTTCTAAAATATAGTCGGCTGTGGAATTTCTGTGTAGGTGCAAGGCGGTGTCTCTTTTCGCGTTCAATGTCATCTCGGTTCGCAACAAAGCAGTACAACGGACGTCGTAAAAGCGCTAAAACGCAACAAAAAAGTGTTTAAACCCCGTAAAAAAACTTTCTATTGCTCATCCTCGCTCGTCACTTGTTCGCTCTAGTAACTTCTTCGACTCGCAGTAGGCCAGTTTCGAACCAATTCGCGGGTAGTCGAGGCAAAAAAATGTAAAATGAGCATTGTTGCCCCTTTGCGCCACCGTCGGTCCGTTTCCAGCACCTCGGGATCGCGGGCCCGCTGTGATGAGCCGCCACCGGTGCCACCCCCGAGGTCGGCGCCGACCACGTTCCGGAAGCGGCGGAAGGACGTGGGGACCGCGTGTTCGTGACGTCCCCGACGGCGGTTTTCTTGACGTACTTCGACGATAACCTGAGGGATTTACAAGAACTCGGTTGTGATGAAAATTGTGGTTATTTCAGTGGAAATAGTTGCAAGTGCAATAGAGATCGTGTCAACCAAAAGGGGGAAAACGAGGCGCTCGAAGGAAGGGGGTGGACGTTCACTAAAAAACTGTGATATTAGGAATAGGAATGGAAGTGATGGCGAACGGCCGTCTATGCCGATTTTGCCAGATTTAGATGTAGGAATGTCGAACGTTCTCTGGAGCAGCAGGAAATTAGCTTGTTTATAGGTATGCTATATTACTAAGATTTCAAGATTACGAAAGATTAAAAAGAGAAAACGAGGATGTTTTGTTTATAATTTGGTTTTTATTGCTTAATGGATCTTAATTGACTAATAATTTATTTTAAATATCCTAATGGCTGATGTCAGTAAGAATGCTTAATAAGGTTTTGCCATTTGTTTTAACGCCGTAGCTTTATATCTAGCTTTATATCGTCTAGCGTCTAGGCTAGGGTCTAGGGGAAGACCCCAATAAAGCTCAGTATACCAAAAGTAGTTCTAATAAGTGATAATTTTAAAAACTATTGAATGCGTTTTATTCTCTTAAATACAAAATACTGCAGTTGACATATGACTCATGCCAGTTTACAGTTTGAAGACAATATTAGGGCGTGTAGGTGTTTGGGTCGGTTTGGGTTTGTAGCATTGTGGCAATGGGCGTCCTTAGAAAACTTCCCAGGGAGGGGCAATATTTTTTCAATATTGAGATAAGACAATTAAATTCACAGAGAGTCTAAAAAAGAAACACTTGATGCACACCAAAAACATACTGTTCGATTTTAAAAAATATAAAAACTAAGTGCTACAGGTTTTTGAAAAAATACATGTATCACCAACACGTTTTGTGTATCTAATCAAAAATAGTGGGCATTTTATTTGTAAAAATTGCACGCGCAAGGTACATTCAGATGTCATAAATAATAAAATTATTACGTTTTTACTACATCTTTACCTTATGGTTTGGGCATCGAGCGCGCAAAATAGCGAAGCGTTGGTAATAGCAATCCACAATATTGTTGACAAAATTAATTAACAAATAAAACAATAGATGCAAATAATATACATACCGTATAGATTGGATCGAAGTCACAAATGAGGGAAGTAATAAAAAACCATGCAAACCAGGATACACAATAATCTAACAGTAGTAACTCAACCAGGGGGTGAATAAGACTCACTTGACATAAGTAATTCATTTTTTTTTTAAATATTTGTAAACATTCCGTGCAGGTACATTGGGATTTGGCGAGCCATTGAATTTATTACTTCGCTCGTTTGTGACTTCGATCCAATCTATACGGTATGTATATTTTTTGCATCTATTGCAAAGCGTCCCTTCTTGCCCCTATGTAACGGCGGCCATGATTGTAGCGTGCGTTGTATTGAAATCACCTGTGGTGTTTTGTCTAATTTCAACGGTGCTATTTGTATTGATATTGCATATTTTTACATTTTCTAGGCCCATTTAATGCGTGTAACTTTATAAATTAAGTTTGGAATGAAGTTGTATTTTAAAATTCGTAAAATGAAATCAGTCTCAGTTGTTTATAATATGTGGTGGGGAAAGATATCGTACAAACAATGCTGTTGAGCAAAAATTTTGCAAAATGTGCTTATACCTACCTATTTTACACTAGCACATTCTAATGTTACATTAAAATATCACTTCAACACGAAGATTTATTTGTTTAAAAAATCGATGTGGCTTACAGTACGTTATTTTCATTGGTTGTCTACTTCTAACGTCTAATTTTCCACTTGACCGATTAAAACCTCCTTGTCTATGTTCTACTTGTACTGCTTTTCTTTTACCTTTTTCTTCTTCGTTTCTTTGGTTTCAAATTGAATGTTATTGTAAAACTGACGATGATATCTGAGAATTATTATTTATTTGGTTGGTCACTGTATTTAATGGGTATTTTACAATCAAGTCAAATTTGTTTACAAATCGATCAACATTTCTTGGGAACAAACACCTATTTGTAGGGAAAATATTCTTTTGAATTAGAGTTATAATAAAAGTTTTGTTTTCCGATTTACCCGAAAAAGTATTCTACTTCTCGATTTAATTTACTACATTAATGGCTTGTTTTATACAATTTTGAACAGTACCCATTTTTATGCCTTGGTGCACAGTAAGCTTTTTACAACAGATTTTTTCCCCAATTCTGGAATCGAGACTTATCGAATGCTTGCGTTTATATATACCTTGACAATGCATCTTGTTCTAAAAAAATGTGTTAGTGCTCATACTATACACGAAATAGAAAAGAGATGACAATTACAATTTCTTTACTGTTTGGATACTGTATAACAACTTTTTGTTGCCGTTACCAATAGATGACACTAACCTCCCTCTTACACCGAGTTAATATAGGCTTTAAATATTCAAAACTACACTTCATTAAATATATTTAAAATAACATATAGGGGAGAGGGGGGCACATTGGGACGTTTGGGGCATTTTCCAATCTGGAGTCCTTATTTCTGAACGAAATAATTTAATTCACTGTCAAAAGAATTAAGCCGTTGACTTTGGAAAGCAGTATCTGGACAATCCAAGTTCGTTCACAAAAATTGTACATTTTTTTTCAAAAGTTTGATGCAAATGTCCCAATGTGTCCCCTAGGGGGAGTAGACTGGGAAATAGCGTTGGGACATGTGGATATTATGGGTAAAGTGTATAAAACTCTTAAACAAATGAGAACATAATCTTCATTTTTCTTTCATACAACTAAACTAATCAGTAATTCAAATGAGACTATAAAAACTAAGAACACAATATAGAGTAAGAACAAACAATGCAACGAGATCACTGTTAGCCGTGAGAAAAGAATAGCAATTTTTCTTAAAATATATGTATTACAATAACTCGAATCTACAACAATTTTTTTATTGAGCTTGCACGACTAATAGTATTAATCTCGTTGGGCTTTGGAAGTTATATCTTGATTTGGTCAAAATCTACCAAATCATTGTCAACCACAATAGAAAATACGAAACTATTGTCTTTTTTCCTCAAAGAATTTAATTATAACTGGTCAACGGCGATTTTTTCTACCTCACCCACATAGAACCTATCTGTTTTCTTTGTACAATGCTCCACCAGTAGGAAGTCTCCGATTAATGTTTGGCAATTCAGTTTGAGGATCTATATGGGGGAAAATGTGCTGTATAAATTCATCTGAATTTTCCTTGCTAAATTCGCTAATACAGTCAGAGTCGTCGTCGTTATAAATCACAGGATCATCTGCTACATCGCCACTGTCATCTTGAACTTTCTTATTCTCTCTTTGACTTGACTTGAACTGAAAGGGCTATTGAAACATATTTTATTTGCAACCATATATGTAATAACATCATTACTGACTCTTAAAAAGTTGGAAAATGAGCTATTCCCAACTTGTAACTTTCCAACCGGTCGGAAAAGTGATTGCCGGTTGGAAATGAATCCATTCCCGACCGCTGTGTAGGTAGGGACAATGGAAATCTGGTTGATCCATTCATGCGCGATCCATTCCCGACCGCTGAGTAGGTAGGGACACTGGGAATCTCGTTGATCCATTCATGCGCGTCAACCTGTCGTATCATAATATAATAATTTTTCCAATTATTGTTTAGAATAAAGTTGTTGCGAATAAAATAGTATACATACCACGGTTAAAAGTTTCATTCCTGTCTCGAGATAAAGTTCAACTCGACGCTACGCGTCTCGGTTAACTACTTAATCTCTCGACAGGAATGAAACACTTTTCACCTCGGTATGTAATATACTATTCTCAACTACTTCTTTCTGCTGCAAGATCGTTTCTCTAGCAGACAAAACGTTTTCTCTTTCTACCAATTCATGTTCTTCAGTCGGTACGCTTTACTTCCACCCAACTAAAGAAAAATTGATAATTAATTAATGGATGAAATATATAATTTTGGTGTATTTAAGACGTTTTTGGTTATTCAATATTTTGTCTGTAGCTGGGTAGAAGTAAAGCGTACAGCAGTTCTTCTGTTTTCTGCCTTTTTATCTTCCTTAGTCTTTTTCTCAACGTTGATTTCTTCACATTAGGTGTTATTGCTGCATTTCTTGTAGATAACATCCCATATATTACGCCTCCAATTCCAGCGGCAATGTCTTCCTTCTATATAGGAGCACCATCTGTTTTTGTTTGTAGGTACGCACCATATTGAATCCCTGATTTTTTTTTCGGCTGTTTATATTACGCTGTGGCATTGGGATGGGGCTGTTTCAATGTGTGCCCTACGTTTGACCCAAAAGTGCCCCCAGTTCCCGTTGCAAACAGAAAGTCACTGCCCAAATAAAGATAAATGCTATGTGTTCCTAGCAGTCAATTAGTTTTAAACGATTTGTACTTACATTATATAGACAATATCCGCTTACCAATTTTCAACCAACTTTTTAGAAAAACCACCAAAAGACACTCAACATTACTCAAACACTTTCATGTGTTACAGAGTGGTGTGAAACTCTGACAGCCAGTCTTATAAAGGCCACTGATCTGACGTTAACTTTAATTCGCTGTTAAAATAAACAAAAGCGCATCAAAATTTGTTTACTAATGAATAAAATGTCTTAAGCTCTGACGTTTTGATGCGCTTTTGTTTCTTTTAACAGCGAATTAAAGTTAACGTCAGATTAGTGGTTTTTATAAGACCGGCAGTTAGAATGTCATCAAGGTACTGGTATAACCCACTAAAAGTAAATACAGCAAGTAAAGGCGCCACAATTTGAAATGTCTCATTGTGTTCCATGTGCCAATGAGCACCCCTCACCCCTATCTGATTTATTCCAAACCCCTCATTTCGTCACTGTCATTCAAATAATATACAAGTATATCTATCTATATTTTCATATCGTAGCGTGTAGTTGAATCATTGAAATAATAAAAAATTCAGTTGTGTTTATGGTAATCTTAATCTTACTCCTGGAACTAATATGAGCATCACAAACGTTTTATTCAATATCATGTAGACGCAAGAAAAATCCCCAACGTATCTAGTACTCTGAACTCTGTTGAACGCGATTTGAGCTTCGACATTAGTTGAAAATGAATATATGGCTGACTGTGACACCGACACCCAACACTGTTAAACCAGACCAATCAGAAATTAAATTCGTAAATCGCATAATTCTTCAATGATGCTCTCGTTATGATTCCGATAGATACAAGTACATGTTGTTTCTGTATTGCATTCTTACTTACTCGAAAAGCAGGGTTTACTAAAGCTTCAAATGTAAAAAAATCCAAATCATCTATATTTATAACAGAATTATTAATTATATTGCATGGCTTCTTTTGCTCATTGAAGATTGCTGCCCTTCGAAGGGGGGATTTAAACTTTAATATAGGAATGTATTCTTCTTCTTTCTCTTCTTCCTCTTATATTAAGCCAGTGACCTGTTTTTAACTACAAAGTCGTGACTCTATGTGCCCTCCTTGTTCATAAGCCGGATAGGTAGCTAGCCTTGTCCGTCGAAAGCGAGGAAGAGTTGTCCCGTAGGGGTTAACGACTACCACAGGTTGCAAAAAGTATGCATTTAAGAAGAGGTTTAATAAAAATTAAGAACTGAGAAGTTTTGCTACTATCACCATGAGAAATTTTACGTAGGTATATTGTTTAAAATGAATTTTACTGAACTTCTATAAAATATATTCATATGAACTTATTTCTTTCAACACTTCCTATATTAAATTATAACTCTTCCAAGACCTTTGCCTTAATTTAAAAAAATGGCTCCACAATAAATTGATCAAAATTTTCTTTAGTTTAAACAATGTAAGAAACTTGAAAGTTCTATTGGAGCGTCGCAAAACAGCTGTTATATTATAGGACTCCATCGTAAAAAATATAGAATGTGCAAAAATAGCAAAATTTCATTTTGGAAGGGTTTCTTAGAAGGGACGGTTAGTACTTATTTTCAAACACTTTGCTGATAAATACCTAGATAGTTCAAATAGTTAAACAGTTTACATGTAGTAATAACTAATACCCAAGTGTTTAATATATCGACAATAAAGGTCGAGCAAAACACGTGATGACCTTTGGAGATAATTTTTTTCCCTAAAACAGATTCAGCGTTTGTCCATAAAAAACATAAAATGCTATTCTCAAGGTTTAGCTCGTTTAGGGTTATCGGTCATCTAAGATGGCGAATAAACACTTTGTGGTAAGTTGTTGGTATGCTCAAAGTATATACAAAGGTCTAATGTGTTAAACATTCATATTTTCAAGCGTCCGTAGTATTTCCAAATACCCCTACAGAGTTTTGGCAAAGTTGATATTTGGTCTCATGCTACCACATTGTTGCATATTCCAATATTAACTCCCAGGATGGTGGTTATACATATAACGTTAGAGTCGTCGTGGCTGATACTTAAGTTGTTTTAAATGTCAGTATAAATTATGCACATTTTAATGGCTGCCTAAAAAGCTTATATGTATTGCTGACGTAATAAACGATTTGATTTGGGCGACCCCACGCACAAATTACGTTTTACTTAGTCGTATGTATGGTCTTTTCACTTCTTGTTACCAAATAATATATGATTTCTATTATTTTGTGCTTTAACAATATTCGAGATAGTACACGTTCACACCTAAAAAGTTTGAAACGTGACATTTTACATGGTTTGGAGAATAGCAGACGGAAATGGTAACCATGGTCAAGATCAGGTGAATTCATAATTGATAATAGTTATGTCAGTATAATGATATCATCTTTCTATCACCTAAGAATTGAAAATTATTAGCTTGGCAATATTCAGCCATTGTTATACTTTTGATTATATTGCAAACAAAATATCCGGGCGTCTTTTTCTGCGCAATTCTGATATAATTTGGTTTTTGTATTTGCTATCCTCATCGATTTTCTTTCTTTCTTCGCATTTTCTTGTCTCGTGCCTCGTGCCATTTCTTCTACTCCCCTCCGGTGTGATCCTTATCTGTTTAAGTTCAAGTAATTCTTATTTTATACTTTAAATGGGCGTAACGGTTTTTTTTAACTCGATATAATTAGATCATTCCAGAGACTATAATAGAAACATTTAACCAGTCTTCTTGAATGTGATCAATATCTTCCTAAAAATCCTCTTTATTTTTTATTATTAAACTTTTGGTAGACTAAGCATTTTTATATATTACTTTGAGGTAAATAATAAAAAATCATATAAATTGCGTATGAGTAACAGTACATTGAAAGTGAACGGTAATTAGCTTTCTGTTCACGATTTAGGGTTTAGGCCATTACATTAAATAAATAAAAAATCGTAGTATTTATTACATATTTGCAACGTATAAACTCGAATTCGATCTTATTTTGCGGGTAGAAACTCTACAGTGAGGTAAAGACGGGTAAAAATAACCGGCTGAACTAAGATAAGCGCCCACGCGCTCGCTCTAATAGCCTTTACGAACTAAGAAGCTAGAAAGAGAGCAATATAGCTATACAAATGTTGCGGTGGTTAGTACTGCGAAGGGCCATCCGCAAAATAAGATCGAATTTGAGTTTGCATATATAAGTTGAAACTGCGGGTAGCACTAGTGCAGTACATTTCTTTTCCTGTTGAATAAAAATAAACCTACTATTTAGAAACTACCTAATTACTAATTAATTGCAGAGAACCTCAAAGAATTGTATAGCTCCATTGCAAAAACAATAGAAAACAATGTTTTAATTACAGTGTGTTAATTTTTTATGGACAGTAATGTAAGCATAATGAGAAGACATGGAATAATTGAATAAACTCATAAAAGTACGCGTGTTAAAAATATCAGTGATGTGATTGTCAAGGACGCTGTTGTGTTGTAGCTATTTTTATCGTATTAATATATAAATTCGAACATAATAGAAACCAACAACAAATTACATTTATGCCTACATGAAAGGTAAATTTTATGAAATCGTAATATACATTAGTTCATTTAGTCACATTTTTGTTTTGTTTTTATTACACTCATTGTACATTACGTTCAAGATAATATAGTATGATCGCGGTTGCTGTGGAATTTAAACATAATCTGTGAAATGATTTACTTCTATTCTTTTTGTCATTGACATCTGTCAAAGTTGTAATAAAAGTAAATTTTCGATGAAAACATTTTAATAACTAAACAAAACAGTTGAAACTTACCACAAAAACAAACAGCATTAACATTTTTAATGGCAATTACCATTTACTCACCTTTGAAAGATGTCAATAATGTAAATAATTTCATAGATAACTTTTAAATTCCACAGAAACCGCTATCTAAAGACTTTTTGATCACACTATAGATACAGTATCCAACAAATTAAGTGTATTCCTATTTCAGAAGAAAATATTTTTAGTAATTCTAATTACTACTCTTTTTGTCGTCTTTTTGTGTTATATTCAGAGTGTCTCGCAGAATATCAGACATAGGGAAATTACGAAAAGATAAAGTATTGCTGTGTACGAATCGAGGTACGCGATTAGTCAGCAATGAAAATAATTTGAAATTAATTCGACCAATGACGGACCTCGATGCCTACACAGTAATAGTTGATCGCCCAATAATTTTCCAATGTTGATTTGGCTCTGTCTGATGGTTGATGAGATGCAGTCTATATTCTTCTTCTTTTTCAGCCTCTATTCGTCCACTCCTGGACATAGGCCTTTCCCAATATCTTCCATTCATACCTATCCTGAGCCTTCTGATGCCAACGGTTACCAGCAATTTGTTTTATATCATCTACCCATCGTAGATGTGGTCTGCCTCTGCTCCTCTTGGTTTCTCTTGGACGCCAATATGCGACTTTTGTCGTCCAGCGGTCTATATTAATACATTTCAAATACATATTTCCTAATTCTTCTAGGAGAAACTTATTTACTAAATTTCGAGCTTAATTGTTTTCTTTTTGCTGCACGAGGATAAACGAAACGTGTTTAATTTCTTTCTCATTTACAGTAGTTATTGAGACTATGATTATAACATGATTTTGTCACTTTGAAGTAATGGAAAATAGCTATTTATGCAACAAGTGCTAAAAGTCGACGTTTATGCACGAGACATGAAAATTATGAAACGAAGCCAAAGGCTACGACCTTAATTTTACCGTTATAAATCCATAAATTTCGATTTAACAAAGGTTTGCATCTACGACTCTTCTAATTTATGTCATAAAAACAGTAGACCTTGCCGTTTCGTTTTATTGTATGTATTTATAGTGAAATGACATATCCATTGACTACGTTGCCAAACCATTTATAAATATGATAACCACATTAAATTTGTCTGAACATACTACAACATTTCAAAATATGTAAACCACGAATGTCATGACTAAAGCTGATATTATATGGCAAATGCATATTTTGTATAATTGATATGCCGGAGAAACTTTTTGCATATGTATACTAATTATGTGAAAACAAATCGTTTAAGCCAAGTTTCATTTTGCATATTTATACGTTTTTGAGCATACTTTCTGGATTTTGCATATTTGGTTTTATTTATGAATAATTTGTAATCTATGAACTTTTTGAGATTTTTTTTGTAAAATTTACTATTTCATTAAATTTATCAATAATATTGCAATTGAGATATATATGTTCACTTTCTGTCGCTGGAGTGCAGTGCGCGTATCGAAATAAGCAGAAGAAAGGGGAAGTCCCAGTTAAAATCTTTGACTATATAAACATAGACTGCCAGCAACCCCCACTTTTCCCATAGAAGCAATGTGTAAGGAAAAGCCAACATAGAATCCATTTCAAGAGTGTTGGGTGAATAATAGTCTGGTGGACTTAGGGGAAATATCATTTTTATGTTGCTTACAAAGTGAAGTTGGCGTTGGCAGTCCATTTTTATATAGTCCAACGTTAAAATGAATGACGTCTTTGAATAAAAATTAGAGAAATAAATATACTCATACAAAATAATTTTTATATTATTTAGAATACTCTTACTTATTTTCAAAAAAATTAGACCATATTATGTGTATATATTATAACTTTGGGTGCACATACTCAACAAAATGTATTCATATATATGCGCATATTTTCATACATTTGAGTGCATATGATTATCAGCTTTAGTCATAACGTTATGCAACAACACATAAAAATAATTGTATTTCCTCTTGACTTGTTAAAAGGTCGTTTACTGTCGTCTGAACTGACTCGGTAAATGAGTCTTTACAGCCACGGTGCCTGTAAAGTGTTACTGTCGTCTGAACTTATTCGGTAAATGAGTCTTTACAGGCACGGTACCTGTAAAATGTTGCCATCGTCGCTTTACAAATACCTTGTTTTTTAATAGACATATTATTTATTAATCACTAATATTAATTTTTGGATTTTCAGCAAGAGGAATAATACGTTGTACGCGGCTCGCTTACAATTAGCCTTTATTGGGGTTCTCTGGATGATAGGGCTCGCTCCTACGTCGCTCACCCTGCAAATTATCCGGGTTATCCTGCTTGTCACGTAAATAACTGTTTTTTTAAGGAATAAACTTACCCCTCGCCGTGTAAGGATGAAATCCTTTGTAGTTATAACATGTCATAATTATGTAAATAGCATATTATAAACGGTACCTTAAGCAAAACAGATTTTGACATTCATATTAGTATTTACAATTTAGTTAAAAATATCCACTAACATAGCAAGTTGCATTGTTGTTTTACAGTTTCATTCATTCCAGGCAGGCATTGAAGACTGGTCAGTTTAGTAAAATAATAACATGTGATTCAAAAAAGTACATCAAAGAGGGCCAAGGAAGAAAAAGATAGACATAAGCTGTATGTGCAGTATTGCTTTAGAAATCAGGTCATTTTAATTAATACAACTGCCAGTTTATGTCAGCTTTATTTTACAAGTCCCAAACCGCTTATCAGAGAAACCCTTTAATTGTGTATATTATGCCATGGTTTCCACTGATCATCAAAAACGGTGCATGCTATAAATAATGTACTTTAGAAACTTGGAATGGTTAAAAAACAATTGTGATTGAGCTTACACTAACAGAGTAGAAGCAACATTAAGTTGTTCAAATGTTTCTAATTAATGCAAGCAGACATAGGTGATTTTTGTTTAAGGTGACTTTGATGAACTTTTTTTAAATACATTTATTAGAATATGATGGTGTTTTATTTGGAATTTATTGGCTAAAAGAGACCGTTTAACCATTTTCATAATAAAACGAAAACATTGTTTCTGTAATTTTCACCCAGTATTCTGTTGTCGTTTTCAACGTCAAACTGATGCATATATTCACACTAGTTGCAATATGATATTTCATATTCACACTAGTGCTAATATGAAAATTTAGAACAACTTTGTAGTTTTAGGTAAATTTATTTACTATAAAAATTAATATGACTCAGAATTACAGAAACTCATGTATACAACACTTTACAAACTTAGTGTTTTCACACACAACGTGTTGCCCAACTCGCTAGCGCTCGTAGGACAAATTTCACGTGTGAAAAACACTTTCATATTGCAACTTGATACATAAATAGCTATTTGCGTTTTTCCCAAACGAACGTATCAGTCTACTACTCGTAACATAGAGTTCATCGTTAGTACATTGCCTCACGTCAGTGAAATACAAGGAAATTATTCAAAGCCATTTCTTTGATTATCGTTAGTTGACAATAATAGTAATTGCAAGTTTTTTGTATGAATTGTGAAGCACTAAAGATAAAGAATAAGGAAAAATAACTAAATCTTAGAAATAATAATGATAATGGTGAGGCACTAACACCCCATGAAGGAGCTTGGCCTGCAAGTAGGGTGACCACCTCTCAGGGTTTCACCCGGAGTCTCAGGTTATCTAGACCGCGGCTCCGGGCTCCGGGTTTTGTAATAATTTCTCCGGGTTGCACTAATTTTGTAATAATGTCTAAATATAACTTAACCGTCAATTATATCACTGAAAATAAAATACGTTTCATATAATAGCAGCAAACTTCGCGCGGGGCGCGTGCGTATCATGTCTCTTGCTATTTGCCTTTTTCTTAAATAGTAGGATTATATTTCGAATTCAACCCTTTAATAGCTAAAAAGCAAAACTGCTACTTCAGATTCTTTCTAGGTTCAATCGTATTCACCAACCAGGAGAAACTTCATATAGGTAATAATTAGGTACAGAACTTTTGAGTACTATTCGTTTTGGTTTTAATCTAATTTCATTTGCTACTAGAGGTAATTTACTTATGTATTTTTCGTTCTTTCGAGATTCTTATCTCTTGAGTCAATAATGGTTAAATTTTTCTTTTCAAACCTCCTTTATTGTGTTCGTATTCAAGTGTTTAAATTGCTATTTCTCAGTCGTAAAGTAATTCACAAAAATCGTAATTTTTAGGTACCGTTTGAATAAAATCGTTATTGTCTCCAAAACCGTTAACTTTAGAACAGCGGTTCTCAACCATCTTTATTGACACATTCTTTAGTATGTTAGCTGTTTCTAAAGTGCCCCGAACACTATTGTATGCATAATATTAGCATCAGCTTTATTATTGTATGTATGTATTATCAATAACCTCATTTTACCTTGCGGTGTAGATGCTGGTGCTTTATGCGTTTGCATCTGGCGGTACAATGCTCAACTTGCCCCGGATTCGGGATACAAAGTTGGAGCGCGTCTTTTGTGCTTGCGCAGCAACCATTAGGCGCAGTGTGTCATGGTAATGTGTTGACTCTACCTCTTAGCTTTATTACTACAAAATAAAAAATCGTTGATGATTGAGGGAGTATTTTACAAAAAATTACAAAGGAATACAAAGGATATTATTTATATTTTTTAGTAATTTAAATCAGAAAAATACTAACAATACTCGTATTTATATATTTAAAAACCTATACCTCAAACAAAACAATTCAGGAAATTAAGAGTATTTATATTTTTTGGTAAACCAAAACATACTAAATTTAATAAGGCACTTGTCAAGGAGATATTTTCTACCAATAGAAGACTTACTTAAGATTTAAAAAAAATGTATATGGCTTTATGGTGTTGAAATTGGCAACCCATAATGTATTTGTTTTATAAAAAACTATTGGTTTTAAGAAAAAATTAAAATGACCTGAAACATTTCCAAGTAAAAAAGGTTTTTCAATACATTTTTTAACCAAATTTTTGTCCGTTAATGATTTTTAATAAAAAAACATTTAGACGAGTTGCTAATTTTCTCTTAAAGCCGTACATAAGAATTAAAAACCATTTCATAAATAAGCCTTCTACTGGTAGAAAAGATTTGCCAATTTTCATTTTAATATCCTTTCCCAATTTACAGTGAAATGATATAATCCTCGTTTTATCCCCCCACCCCTTATTATTTTCTAAAATTTTTGAGAATTGAAACTATGCTTATACGAGTATGAATTTTTTGGCCAATTTGTGACGTACGATATGGGCAAGTATTTGATTACCTACACTCTGTATTATATTTGCTAACCATTAATAGTAAGGAATAAAAATATTGTTTTTATTTGCTTGCTTTTCGTTTTCTATCAAGATTCTGTATTTCTCCTTGAAGAAAACCGTTTTCTATTCACGAAGGATCTCGGGGTTTGTATAAATTTAAAGGTGGTCACCCTACCTGCAAGGCGGAAGGTCAGATATAGCACATCTAAATTATTTTTTAAAAATATGGTATGAAACCGATCCTTTCAGAGTGAAAAGTGTCTGCTTAATATTTACGAACAGTTTAATTTTAGAGATGTGTACTTCGACGTGCAGTTGGCAGTATCATAAATTTACCTAACATTCTCAACATAAAAAAATAGAAAATGCGATGTTAACTGTAATTGAAAGGCAGCCTTCCCAACGTTTACTGACCTACCCACTTACTCAAGGAATGAAAGTTCATTTTCGGCTAATACAGCTGGTGCCTTCAAGTGCTCGACTATTTCTATCTAAACTCTAGCTGTAGGCAGGAAGAATTCAACGTACTTATTATGTTTAATAAAAGAACTGTTATAAAAAATCTTCAAAAATGAGAACAGCTTGAACGTTATGTGGGCATTCAGCATGAAAACTGCGAGCAATACGCAAGATGCAGAGCGTTGAACTTCACTAACCAAATAGTTCCACAGAGTTCCACAGTCCTGTTAAAATATAATTTATAACAACACTGAAACGGTATCTTCAGCCTTGTTTAAGATTTCAGGTTGAAATGTGGCTCATAAATACTTTTTGCTCTTGGCCGGTTAAATTGGCCAGAAAATAAATATATGGCGGATGCGAGCTAATGGTCGTCTAGATTTTTTTTCATGTATGAATCCGTTCGTTGGTGTCTGCCTGTCAGATATTTTTGACTTTGAAATGCCCCCATATATAGTCGTTAATTTCTCTTTAGCATGTATGGTATAGAAATCAAAATATCCGCAAGTTTCGAAAGTTAATAAAACGTTTAAAAACTATTTGAACGGAAGGAAGTTTAATATTGTACATAGCAATTTGTTAAAATTATAGTGTGGGATTATACACTGTTACATTATCACCAAATTGTTTAAATTAATACAGTTCTGACGTTTGTTTTCCTCGGCTGCACAGTTGTGTCGGTAAACTTTGAAATTCCAAAAGGGAAAATGTCAGAAAACAGGTTTGCCTGTTGGCTCCCACATTTAAGTTTTCCTTTTCGGTACTGCTTCTTATTGCATTACATAACTGTTATCCACGACATAGCGAAAGTACTGGATTTCCCGTTTGTATGTTTGATAATGTATCTTTTAGTGTACAAAAGCCCACGGACTTATATAATAAAAGAACTGTTAGCGGTTACTGATGATGTAGCTATACAGTTTATAAAAGAATGTCTTAATAGCAACAGACTATATTAACTAAAAGAATGCTGGAATTATGTCAACCTGTTATGCTATTTACAAGATTTTTAAGTAAGATACTTTTATTATTATGCAGCCACAACATGATGTTTTTATGGAAAAGTTGGCTTGACAATGATGTGAATACGTATATAGCAACCAACTGTAAATATACGTACAAGGGGTGGAGTAGAATAATCTAACACAAGATTTTTATAGAAAATTTATTAGCTGCAATCAAGGAAACCGCTGTAAATTACTGCAGATCATGAAACTTGGGTACATACTGCAGCCGGTTACACTGGGAAAATGTACTTAACACTTAAGACACTTCCAGATAATCTTGCAAAAGTCGATGATTGGTTAGTTTAATTTCATTAGTACCTATACAGTTAATTAATCGATCGATAAATTTTAATTTTAATAAAATAATAACATTTCGCCGCGCAGCTTTCTAAAGGCTGTGGCAACGCGATTACAAAAGCTTGGAGTTGCAGTTCACGGGTTGAAAATATAAAAACAAAAGAGCTTGTGTCTTTATTATATTTGAAATAATTTTAAAATACATATATGTAAAAATTTATATTTTACAAGGTGAAGCCTCCATTCTTATAAATCGCGAGCACAAATGTAATAAATTTAAATAAATGTGTTAGAAGATTTGATTCAGGCATGCATTCCACAACATAGATTTTTTAAGTATATCAAGCAGTCTATGTTACACTACTTTATTTAAATTAATTAATTACATATGTCTAATTCACAGAAACGTTGAACTTTTAAAGCAGCAATGCACTTAAAGTGAACGCAAAATGACAAGGTCTTCAAAACTTCTATTGGTTCTTTGCTCTTCAGATCTCCAAATAATAAAAATATTACATCACTGAGGAAATAGTATATCAAAACCTTTCTTGGTTTATAGTTTATTACTGGAGTAAGAATTATCAAATTCATAGTTTTAGTATATCTCCTACTTTCTCCCTTCTGTCAATTGCTTCTTCACCACTAATATATCATACAGAATTTTTCAAGTCTATAATCTATAATTGGTGTCGCTAATGCGCTATTTGGATTCACCGAGCCTAATGTAGTTAGTAACTATTTTATTTTTTCTTGCATTATTTCAATTTTTGGAATTGTAACGTGTATGTAAAATTAGTAAAATCGGTATAACAGCTGCGATATCACTTTATTTTGTGTATACCTGTACATTATAACAAAATCATGTTCTAGAATAGCTTAATCCAGACAGATTCTTCTTTTTATTTTAAAAAATTCTCTTCGCAGTTCGCCAATATTTTAGAATGGTACTTTTTCAGTATAATTAATTTTTTGACAAAGTAACAATGTTTACATTTTTGCTTGAATAGAACTAATTTTAATTGACCAATGTATGTTCCCAATTTTCAAAATGTATTGCAATTAACAAAAGATTTAATTCAGTGATTTCAAAATCGGTTTTTATTTAAATTCGTATGTACAGAACTGTTCAGTGGGCGGTTAACCAAACCACAATTTATACAATAAGTAACACGGTAAATGTTGCAATAACTGTCGCAAGTGAACTTTCTTTTAAGTCGCATTTCAATTGCGTTGCGTAATAAACGAACTGTTTTCATTGAAATAGCAGATGATTAAATTTTCTATCCAATAATGTATTTACATTTTCTTTTTTATTTAAAACTATTAGGGCATTTTTATTTAGACTTTCATTGCCTCTTTCTTCTAGTATTTCAATATGTACTCAGTAACAGTTTCCTAGTAAATTTTATCAAAAGCTGCAATGGTATTTTAAATAATCGCAATTCTAGAAATGTCATTTATAAATTTTTTTGCTAGCAACATCACATTGTTCATTTTCGTCATATGCTAGATACAAAGTATGAATAGCTACTCATAATTCCCTAGGGATTTTTCAAATTATTCCTCCTTCAATCCCATGGTAACCATGCAACTCTAAACAACGTATTAGCAACGATACATTCAGGCCGAGATTCAGGCAATGCTTGATATTACTTACACACACAACTACGACCATGCAATAGTCTTGTTTTATCTAAATCATACCGTACATACATAATATATTGATTTCGCGAAAATTATGTTTTTGTTTTACTAATTAATTAAGGTTGGCGTTTGGCTTATGGTGAAAGAATATGCACACATTGCTACATAGAAAGCACTTATTATCAAGTCACACGTGTTGTACGGCCTTAAACAAGACTTCATTTTATAGACAAATGTATGCCGATTATCTTAAGCTATTTTATAAATGGTTAAAGAGTTACTTGCGCTGTAGAATTGTATTTTGATCATGTCATTTGCCTCGGAAGTTTACCAAAGCAACAAGCTTTCGCCCAAAAATGTTTCAGGCACAATAATGATACCTTGATACATTATAATTGAAAATTTAATTGTAGTTTAAATTAAATTACGATGTCCAAGTATTTTCAATTAAGCATAATTTTAAGGTATTCGTCAAGTTTTTGCTCAGAAAACTTATAATTTTTAGGCAACTGTGCATTATTTGTCTTGACGAAAGCTGAGCGGTTAATATAAAACTTACGATTGCATAATTAATGAAAATTTTGTCAATATAATAATTATAATACCTCCCGAATACAAACAAAGGAAGGTAACAACAGCCACAGCAACAACCAATTGTAACTATCCGGTATGGTGTAGTGGTTCGGATATCTGGCTCTCACCCATGGGGTTCAGTAGCAGAATACTTTTATAAATTAGTGTCATCTTTAATTTTTATCTGTATAATAAGCTTTTCATTTGCATTAATGAAATATTTGTAACAACATTACCAGATTTATACAACTTTTTAACTTCTGTCATTTTTTATATTTTCACCTGCTCACTTACCAAAACATCTGCCATCTGTGCATGCATTTGATGCACACGACACCTGCTTAGTAGAGAAACAAACCCTTAGTTGAGTTGTATAGCTGAGGTAGAAATGTTTATATTGGAAATCTCTAGTTTGTCCATACTTTTCTAGATAGCATCCCCCTGCAGCACAAAAAAGAGAGGAACAATTTTGTGTTGTTCTTTATTTGCAACTCCAGTCTTAAATGTTTTTTAATGTACTAATGGATGTTTTCCTTTAGTTCCGCGACGCAATTTATGATCCTTGTGTAAATATTTTGAAAAATCAACCACCGAATACCCTTAAATTATGAATAAATTCTGTACACTATGCCAATAATTTTTGAGATGCTTTTCCTCATCGATTTCTTGCTGTGTAGTGTTATTAACATTCGCAATTTTCATGTTCAACTTAACTTTAATTGCGCCTGATTTTTTGTAATAATTATTGCATTAAGTAAGAGACATCAAATGGAAATTTTAATATTGACTGAATATTTTACAAATTTTAGACCTAATTTGTGCCTTAACACAATGCAGTTGTATTATTCGATTATTAATTGTCAATTTTCTTTGTTGTAATTGCTGAATTATTTTTTTATATATACCTTACCATTAAAAAAACTAAATTAGTCCATTTGTTGGTGGAAACAATTTTAATCTCTTAAGAATTAAGATACGTAGTTTGTAGCTTAATAATAGTCGATTATTTTGCATCTTCAAAATGTTTCAATTTTGTGAAATATTTATGAATAGTTTTTCTATACTACGATTAACACGTTTACTACTGACGTGGCCTGTGGGATTTTACATGGCCATGAATTTAAACTTATTTGTGCACCAACTGAATTTATTTAGTTCACGAGTGGTAGTGGTTTTAGTATCTGTGGTCTACTAGAATGCAACACATGTTGGAAAGGCAAAAGATACGTTTGTAAAAACAAAAATTCAGAAAGAGGCGATGAGAAATGAAAACCTCCATGCAGATTATAATGCTCATATTTGGGCTGTTGCAATACTGACACGTAAATAAAGTATGAAGTAAAATAAGGAACACTAATTTCATGCTCAAACGTATAAAAGCACAAATGTAACATGAATAACCATAATAACTCGACTGCCGATGAACTGAGAGAGAGCACAGCTTCGCAAACCCGTTTATACAATGCTGCCCGTAATCCTAAGATTTAAAATAATGCGAATCAATAGAGAAACGAAACGGGAATGTGTTGCAACCAAGTGAAAAGACAAGGGAGACGTTCGTGTATTAAGCACAAAACGTAAACAATACGTTTTAGATTGTAACGCTCATATTTTGCTTGCTGCTTTACTAGCACGTAAATAATTAAAGCATGAAGTAAAATAATAAATCTAACTTAATGCTCAAATGTATAGAAGTACAAATGTAATATGAATGACCATAGTAACTCTGACACGATTGCCATGAACTGAAAGAGAGCACGACCGCAAACCCCTTTTACACAGTACTACCCGGAATGCTAAGATGTTGCGTACTACATTTAAAAAAGGAGAAGTAATAGAGAAACGAAAGGGGAATGTAGTTGTAAGCAAGTTGAAAGGTAAAGAAGTCGTTCGTATATTAAGCACACGCCATAAACGCGAAAGAAAAAAATAATTTCAATATCGGGGTTGAAATAATAAATCTTCAATTCGTTTTAATTATAACGCTCATATATGACGTGTTTCTGTACTGACACGTACACTTGAGAGAGGGCACAACTTTGCAAACCCTTTTATACGGTACTGCCCATTATATGTTTCTCGGAATTTGGTAATCTTTGGTTTTCCGAACAATGAATAGTCAAGGATGTCGACATTCTTCGAGAGGCTATTGCGAGTCCCTAGTTTCCGGATGTTGGCATTTTTTCGCGATATTACTATGGTCCGTAAGCTGTTGCAATGCTGTTACACTACACATATGTTTGAAATTGATAGAGAGGAGAGAGAACCAAATACTATTCCAGTCCAATACTTTTTTATAAGAAAAATACTTTTCGTTCCATTCCGCGAAGAAGTAAGAGTTGTTAGGCGTGTCATTTCAAGCAAAATTTATTTTTATATACATATCTTTATATCTATTAAAAAATAGGTTTATTTTCAACAAGACAACAAAGACATTTAGTTTTTATATTTCAAGTAGAACATCACAAACTACTTCCAAATGATATGCACGGATATGTATTTAACTACATCAAAACTAACATAACCTTTGGCTGAAAATATGCTGGAAATCCGCACCAAAAAAGTGTAGGAAAAATATATTGCTATTTGAAAGAACAGTCTATGACGTTAAAACAGTAGAAGCGTTAATTGCAAAAAAATATTTTTTTCGTTATAACGATTATTACGGTTTATCGAATTTGTTGTAATGTTTCTAGTGCATATTTTAATTTTACGTAGAGGAATGTTTGAAGAAGTAATCTATACTTACTACGAAATTAAGAATTACAAATATAGTTGTAAGCATTTTTCCTTGTGTGGTCATAACTTCATCACTAGATAAAGAATTATTTAGAAACTGGCTCCGGTCTGGCGTCAACATTTTGCAGTTGCGTCACTATATGACAACTCTCAGGGACCTTTCGTTTTAACTATACTCTGTTAAAAATCGCCATGTAAAAACCACTTATAGATCCCGCCAAACAAAATTTATGATTACGAGTCTACCATAAAACATGGATTTGTTTTATAAATTAATGTATAAATAATAAATCACGGATTTATGGTTTGAAAACAGTATTCATGAACACATTCTGTTTGGCAAAACCTTCGTGTTGCAATGATATATGTTTTTCAATACAGTTACTTTTGTACTTCCCTTGTCTAAAAGACGAAGGAAGTATTCTAATCGCGAAAAAATCTCCATTCGAGATTCCTTCAGATCTTCACGTTTCAGGGTCCCCAGAAGACGAAAAACAGGTTTTCTCAATTCCATCTGTCTGTTTGTCTGTCTGTCTGTTGGCGGTATAACTCAAAAACTATTTGTCGGAGGAAGACAATATTTGCATACACATTATCTATCTACCTGGCATGAAACCGAGAGAATTTCAGATAAATATATACAGGGTGAGCACCTTAAAGAAATAAAATTTTGTTAATTTTTGATTTAACTTAGCAATAAATACAAGTAATAATTTGTACATAGCACAGGCTTTATTCTTACCAAAAATGGGCCCCAATAGATACAGAATAAATGTTTTACGACACAAAAAGGGGCAACCAATTAGTGCGTTACTTAATATAGCTGCAACGCAGGAATTCGAAAGATCGGTGCTCCGTAGGTCAGGTAGAAATATCTCGTCCCCTTGCAATATCCCACAAAACGTTGGGACTGCATACGCGGTCCGCCTGTCCTGGGATTTCGCCCACCGGTAACGTTTTTTTAATTTGAAAATATATTTAATTTATTAGAAACGTGAAGATATTTTTACTCCTAACTTAATCTCATTTTTTAAATTATTTAGTGCCACAATGTCGACGAGGGAAGTTCTGGGTAAAGAATTTTACAGATTTTTTAGTTTCTTTAAACGTGGCTTCTTATAATTGACATTTACTACGAGCTTTGTGACATTTTTAGGTGCTGCAATTACTTTTTCTTCGTCTTCTTCCTTGTATATCATTTTATTTATTTTTCTTCATTATGGCTTCTTTGTTTTTTTATTGCTTCAGTGTGACTTTCCTTGTTTTTTAAATTAATTTGAATAATGCTTTTGTTCTTCATATGTGCTACTACTATTTTTTCTTATTTTTAGAATTCAGTAGAATTTTTTATATGTACCTATCGGTTTATACTTTTTTCTTCTTCCAATCTCTGTCCTTATTTTTTCTTTTTTTTTTCACTCTCATTACTTTGTCTTGCATTTTAGCTTTAAATTGGCAGGTTATTCTTTTTCAATTTACTTTCATTGATCTTTTTTAGTTTCAAGGTATTTTGTAACAATATCAATGTGTTCTTCATTTACATTACATACGCGGTACTAATTGTTCGTTTTTCTCCTGCTGCTTTTTGTGTTATTTCCATACATGGTTATCGTTTTTGTACAAACCTATTTGTATTTGTTAAAATACATTCTACTGATACTCATTTGTTACACATATTTTATTAAATACTTTTACTTCTGGAGCAGCCTGTATAAGACGTGTGATTTATATCGCTCAAGAACGCCTCTGCCTAGTTATCAAGGATCATTACGACGATTTGTTTTGCTGTAATCAAGGCTAAACGTTGTGTATTTTTACTCACAAAGGATGAGACCAAAATAAAACAATCGTAATTGTTTTCGTGATGCGGAGAAGATATTGTTCCCTGAAATTCCAAATGAAAGGCATCTAGCTCATCATTGCGGAATAATTCCAACGATGGTTTGGCGTGAGCTCGTCTTTTCCTACACTATATCATATCGACGACACATGTCCTTTAAAAGTCAAGCACGTTTACAACCAATTTGTGAAAGTACCCAAATTTTATTTAGTTGCGAAACCATTTGTCACTTTCAAAGTTTTCCGTTCGGTGTGATCGCCCAGCTGAGCAGCGAACGTGTTAAAGTGGAATCATTTATTCGCCATTATTCACTCGTCTGCAATTGGAAAGATATTTTTAACATTGCAGCCCGAGCAAGGGTAATGGCCATTCCAATTTGAAATATTTGTCAGGAAAAGTGAAGGAAATGTGAATGCTACCGGCCATCGGAGCCTCTTTATGGGACCGGTGAAGCAACATTCGATGTTCTACAATATTAATAGTCAACCTTTCGAGTGGAAAATTATTAACGCTAGAATTTAATGGTCTACATCCTACTCGACTGGTATTTCACCAATTAACGAATGCATCAGTGCTGATAAAGTAGCATTAAGATGTCCCTATTTAAGGCATTATTAGAGACATTCACTACCACAAGGCCTTAGAAGCTTTAAATCTTCACCTGCACAAGGCAGTTAGTTAATTAAGCCAAGTTTGTCAGGTGTAGGGGAGTTGTTAAATGTGAAAATTGGTGGCTAGACGCCAACATAATACAATGCTTGCTAACCGTGTGCATTTGCATAGTTTTCATAGACGCCATAAAATTATAACAATGCGATATTAATTTAATGTAATGGTTTATTTTTATTGTATGAAAGGTGAAAGGCTTTTTATCTGTCGTTACGCGCATTTCCCACAGTTAATAGATAATGAAAATCGGACGATATTTTAAATGGTGACGGGTGCCTGATAGTGAACATATTAATTTTTGTCGCCAATTAACATTCCATTTAAAAATTACAGTTACGAATTTCGCCGATGGTAATAATTGCATCGTTTTCTATTGTATTTGATTGGCAATTTACATAATTTTACAAATTTATTGTTAAGTAAAAGTGTTCTTTCTGCGTTCGAAATGATTCTTGCCTTAGAATTTAAACACAATAACATTTTGTGTCTATAAACATTATCAGCATTGTTTCATCCTTTCATCCCATACCTACTTACTGATGTAAATTATGTCTTCCGTGATTCATCAAGATTGTTGTTACTACTAATGACTAGCATTGGCCATGCCTTATCAGTAAATTGTTATTGGATGACATGTATTTATAATTACTACCTGCAGTGGAAACTATTCTAATTTCTATATCTAAATCTAGGCTATTTTGTAAATATCCTCACGGTACTGCGTAGTACATGACAAAAAGATTAACTTTCTTTTATGACTAATGTAAAATAACTTTTTATTTATAGACTTGAGAATCAACCTTAAATACGAGTAGAAAAAGTAACATTTTGACTGAACCCCGTCGTTTCCAAAATAGTTCTTGTGTTTCTAATATTAAATGACCAACTTGTTTAATATGTAACACACAACACACAATAGGAAATTCGCACATCTAAGAAACTTACAACTCAATCTACTTTGCGATTTTCCTGACAATTCAACACATCTGTCAAATACTAATACCAATAGACCAATGACAATGTAGCATTGTTCCGTTTCAAGCCAATAAAAAAGAATTATATCGACATAACCACTAGTGTTTCCAAGCGGCATAATTTTTGAACATAACCACTAGGGATCCTGGCGACATAATTTTTTGACATTTTCAAGCACGCATTACCTGATTGGAACTCGCAAATATCACAACTTTTTTTTCTGTTAAGGGTCATATCTTCCCGTTAACGTGTTTCTGAAATCTCACTGTGAGAAATGGAAAGTACATGAAGACTATTTTAATTTATTTATTCACAACATTTTGTAGACTATTCAATATTTATAGAAGTGGTAGCAAATACTAGGGATTGGCCTGGACATTGACAAGAAACTATAAATTTACTAACAATCTTCCAAGAATTCGACCTAAAATTGTAAAAACTCGTTTGTGAATTTCGCCTGTTGATAAATATTTAAATTCTAAGGTTAGTTGGTAGCACTTTTAAATCGACAATGTTAGTTGCTGTACTTGAATTCTTATGCAAACTAAACAGGTACCAGAAGCCAAAAAAATTTATTTCGTTTGGAATTGCGGTAAAAGGAGTACGATTAATTGTGTCGTATTCATTATTTATTTATAGGGGGGCCCACCAGCTCTCAAATTTTAGCCTCAGTCGCCCATTTGCAGAATTAGTCAAAATTATTTCGGCAATTGAGCAAATTGACTATAACATATATGCAGGAAATATCAACAATTTTCTATTTTGTAGAATTACGCGTGGTAAAGAAGGAAACACGCACAAATTATAAACAATAGCAAGTTTGGCAACTTCTAATTGGTTTAAACTGGCCGTCTACAACCTGATAACCTGGATCCTGATCTATATAAACAGATCCAGAGTTGGTGTTTTATATGGACAGGAAGCTTACTGTTGAGAATCACATTTCAGATTTTTGAAGGAAAACGTTGATTTTTTCCTTCGTTTTCTAAAATTTTGAAAACAGTTCAGTTTTTAAAATATTTATTTACTCCAGTGGGATAAGTAACTTACTACGTCATTTGACACTATTCCAGTTAGGCAATGACGCTCATTACATCACTAGTGGTGTAATGAACTTTCATTACACCACATTTGCCTACTAAAATATTTTTGGAAATGGCAGATCTGACATTTATTAATGCACTTTTCTCAATTTTGGGCAGTTGTAGATAAAATTTATTAGTATACATGTGTGATAATTAATATACTTGTGTGCTTACATAACTCATGATACGCACTCGTTTGTAACTTACACACTCATATATTAATGAAGCATGTAACCCAATTGTATAGTAAATAACTATTATGATACTCGTTGCAAAGAAGTTTTTAGGCACTTGACGCGATATCAAACTCGACCTTCGGTCTCGTTTGGCAAACCACGCGTGCCTAAAACACTTCAATTTAGCAACTTGTATCATAAATAGGTATTATTTTCCACTGATTTATTATTTGTTGTTTATATCTGTAATAGGAGGTATATAAAGCAGTCCATAACGCCTTACGGCGTTACGAGCGGGCGTAACGATAACGCCCCCGCTCATTATGCCCTCTTAAGAGGGCATAATGAGCGGACGTTATCATTACGCCCGCTCATAACGCCCGAGGGCGGTATGGACTGCTCTGCAAGCTTTTCCAGTTATTTGCATATTCAAAGTGGAAAATAAAACGGCCATTACTTCATATTCATAGCCCTTGGGCGACTTATAAACCCTCGGGCCAGAGGCCTTCAGGCTTGTAAACTTGTCGCCCTCGAAAGAGCATAAAAATCTTTATAATGCCCTTAGTACATAAATAACTATTAAAGTGAACTTCGTAAGTTTGGCTTCTTTTCCAATTTCTAACACGATTGTTACCATATTTTTTAAATTAATGTGAAAAAAGTTGTGGAAACGATTCCAATATCTTGAAAAATACACTCAAGGTGGAAAACGAAAACGAGCGACTATAAAAGCGCAAAAAGTGACACAAATATCTTATTCAACCAATTTTAACGTTTTTTATATTAAACTACATTAAAAATAAGTGTATTTTTAAAAATAAAAATCAAGATGACCACAATTTCTTGTAAACAATCTTCCAATCTTCAATGCAAATTATTTATCCATTTTGTTGCGTAGCGTTTCAAATAGAATTTCTTCACGGATTATCTATTTTAATTATGCAAGACTTTGTGGGCGTTAATCCTAAACTTTGGTTTTATTTGCCCAATATCTAAAATTTGCTTATTTACAAAGCTGAAAAGATGAAAATGAGCTTTATCACTCATCCTTTGGTTATCAATAATAATAGGGCAAGAGATTCAGAAATTACTGATAATTTTTTGAGGTAAAACACGAGTGTTTGCTGTTGTAACAGCCAGAGGAGGAAATTGATCGGCTTTCGCTTTTGCTCCATAAGTATATACCGGCATTAGAACATCCTCTTTATTCCCTTGGTGCATAAATACCGATTAGTAATAGCGATTACAGTAAAAATCTTAGAAAACGGGAAAATTGATATTGCAACAGTTGAAAATATTCTTATAAAATATCTATAAGGTCTATAGAAGAGACCCTCTGAAGTTTAATAATAATCAAAATTATTATTAAATGCACAGGAAAGTGGATGAGGATAGCGTTTTCATAATTGTGTGTACATAATTATTTTATTGAAGTTTGTAAGGTATTACACCATATAAATTCATGTGTAATTTTAATGATGATTCAATCATTAAGTTAAAGTAGGAAATAAATTGCTGTTATTTTTAGAACTCGAGATGCTCATAGTAAATGTTTACAAAATACGCATGACTATTCAATTCACCTGTCATCTGTCAAAAAGTAACCAATGAAAATCCAGAATTCTGACATTTCTTGACCAATCAAAAAAATATCAGTGGATATATCTTCCTAGAAGGTATTCAACTGACTATTTTTAACAAATGCGATTTTTATTAGAAAATGTCAATATTAGTGTTCCGTTACTATAGAAATTGCGTAGTTTGTTGCTAGATTTACTGAAAACTAATTTGAAAAAGTAGTTTGGTTCATTAAATAGTCCCTCGAATACCATTCTTAGTCAAAGTTAAGTAGATTATTTTTGCGGTGGTATCACTACTCATGTCCATTGCGCTTCGGATTAGGACTCGTGCTAGCGCACTCGTCCTAATCGTACCAAAGCGCAATGGACATTCGTGACACCACCGCAAAAATAGTCGACATAACTTTGACTACTCATGGTATTATAAGTGAGAATTTTTGTGATTATTTTTTTATTTTCTTTGTTTAAAATATCTTTCCGCCACATTCCACTTTTCATCACTATAACATATCATGAAATTTAAAAAGACTCAAGAATGTCATTTATCTTAAATATCAAGAATATTATTGATTTCTAAATGGAACTAAACCGTTTTTATATTTATTATGCAATTTTTATAACATTGTATCTTTCATGACCATTATTTACAGTGACAATTGAAGCTAATCAATTTCTTGTTGCCACATTTTTACCATACCTAATTCATTGTATTATATAAAGAAAAAGCTGCCATGAAAGCAGGTGCAAAGATATAATCAGGTATTGTTACACGGAAAATACAAGTAGAAATTTAAACCTCGATACACATTGTTGAAAAGAAAGTATGTAATTAGTATGTGTTGGCTAGATAATTAGTAGTTATGTATGTCCATAATACATACATTTATTGCCGTAATTATCAACACAATTAAAGTAATTTCTTATTTGCAGGCGACAGCGATTCAGATCATCATTATGAAAGTCTCTATAACAATACTCAGGAATACAATGACAACGATGACTTCGACTCATTCGACAGCGACACAGAGTCGGAAAATTCCTTCAGCAAAGCCAATCAGGTAAGTTCTCATTGTGAAATATGGAATGCTATTGTACCTACACATTAATTTACAGAATGATAGTGGAGTGGACATGGGTAACTCACAGTTACCAGACCCTCCCAGCAATCAGTCGTATGGTTTTACAAGGCTGGCTGTTTCCGCAGGAAAACACATGAAACGTCTGCGAAGGAATTGGTCCTTAACTAAAAATGATATCACAAAGTCTCTTAGTCGAATGGCCAAAAGAAAGTCGAGGACTGATTTGGATGCAATCGGTGAGATTATCTTCAGTGTTACTTTATTTATATATACCCCGTTTCGAGTGGACAGTCAAAATTTCACATTGGGTCGCTGTAAACACTGATACAAAAATGAGGATGCATTTTTATGAAGAATATTTGTTTCGCCATTCTTTATAGTTGTGGGTCATTTAGTTAACAGTTGAAAATAGATATGTATAGATATTTGCTGCAAAACTTTTGCATAAGCGTAGTACGAAAGTGTAAACCGTTTATCCACATTCGTTCATTGTTTAAAGTTTATATCAATTTATGATGGCACCAATAAGAAAGCACTTAATATTAAATGAAGAACCTAAAATCTTAGAATTGTTAAGTAAAGGCAAGTCACTCACATCGTTGCTAAAAGATAAAGACTTGCCAAATGCAAATCTGCCATTTGCAAAATAAATCCAAACTTTCGCCATTGCAGCAAACATAAGAACTTTATACTCGTATCTATCAAATTAAGAAAAAAGAATTTACCTATTAGCGCATTGACACTACAAAATTATTCATTTAACACTAGTAATAAGAGGTCGCTAAACAGATTAAAAAAACATTATGGTACCTATGTGGCTTTTATAAGCGTCCCAATTAGAATTAGTTGAAATTAAGAGCAAATGAACTTCGTCTATCATCATTAAATGTAATTATTCATTGGGGTAAGGAAAACTAAAGTAATATTAATTTTGCAATTTAAGAGAAAAATCATTGCAAATTAAATTAAACAAAAAACAGCAACAATCAAAAATATCTTGCGCACGGAAGGGTTTCAGTTTTTATTCCCATTTTTGAGATGTATCAATATTGTTTGTTGCTTAATGTCTTTTTTTAAAATACATATTTCAATTATTGCAAACCCCAAAAAAGCAAACAATTCCCAAATAGGGAAAGAAAATTAGTTCACTAAATTGTGACTCTACTTTGTAGTTTTCATTTAGGATTTAGAATTATATCTTAATACGACTTTGAAATAACTTTTATTTTGTTCATAAATGTAGCTCTATAATCATAAAATGTATTTAAGGGATACTTAGTAGTATTAAACTCCTAACACAATTCATTAAAAACCCCTAACCATGGTTCAAAGAATACAAGGTGAAACGTTCCCGGGATGCGCAGTCGTTCAGAAAGTAGAGGGGAGAAGTCAATGGACCTACTCAGGAAATCCATCATGGCCGCGATCGTATATTGTGGCTGGCACTGTCAGTTGATGTCAATTTCGAGGTTAGCAGGTTAGATTTTTTGTCAGTGTAACACAAACTGACGCAAAACCTAACCTTGAATTTAACAGAGACAGCGTCACCAACAATGTACTTCAGTAGTGCCAAACATATACAAGAGTCCTAACACTCGATGCATTTCTTATTGGTTGAATTTGAGTCACCGCCCACAATGCCTCCGTTCTGCGAAATGTTACACCTTGTATTCTATGCACCATGCCCCTAACCACACAAATATTTTCTGGTCAGTCTTAAAAGTCAAGGACCCAACAAAAAATTCCGTTTCATCCGGCTACGAACGGCCTCGAGAAAATTTGAAAGGTGTTTATAGTTGAAACAACAATATTCGAAATTTGTTGGGGAATTTAAAAGACAAACTTAAGGCTTTAGAGAAATCTGGAATTCACAAAATTAAATGTTCCCATTGTGATTCTAAATATATTGGGCAAACACGTTGTAATTTTGGTGCTAGGTTTAAAGAGCTTATAGCTCATTACAACAAATTCGAAAAAATTAAAATTGCGTAACATATTTTCGAAACGGGTCATAGTATTACGGAAACTGACCTAAAAATTGTTAAGGCGTTAACTTCAACAGAACAGCTAAATTCTTTTGAAAGTTTGACCATTTTCAAGAATCAAAATAATAAACTATGAACAAAGATGGAGGACCCATTCCTCACTCTGATCTTTACGCTCTATTGAAGTTGACATCTGATTGGTTGCTTAGAACACGCCCTCCGGGTCTGACATTAGAAATACCGTACGAATGTGCGGGAGTGGTGACTTTTACTGGTAATTTGGTGAAGAGTAGATCTTCGGCCAACTTTGTCTTGCTAGTTTTTCTCCAAAGCTACTGATGATGGCAGCTTAGCTGTCGAAATACGTATTTAGCGGTTGTTAAATATTTGTGTTGTTAGGGGTTTTTAACGAATCGTGTCAAATTCAAACCACAGCCTCCAGCAGTGTTTTATTAAACTTCTAAGTTAGAAGTATATTTGGAATTCTAGATAAAGATATAAAAATTAGGTCCACAATAAATGAAAAACATTTTTCAAATATACATATAGATTGTACCATACTTAAAGTGGTTTTATGGAGATCCTTGTTGTCAGATATACTCTAAAAATTGTTAAGGCGTTAACTTCAACAGAACAGCTAAATTCTTTTGAAATTTTTACCATTTTCAAGAGCCAAAATAAAAAATTATGAACAAAGATGGAGGGCCCATTCCTCACTCTGATCTTTACGCTCTATTGAAGTTGACATCTGATTGGTTGCTTAGAACACGCCCTCCGGGTCTGACATTAAAAATACCGTACGAATGTGCGGGAGTGCTGACTTTCACTGGTGATTTGGTGAAGAGCATATCTTCGGCCAACTTTGTCTTGCTAGTTTTTTTCCGAAGCTACTGGTGATGGCAGCTCAGCTGTCGAAAAAGTATTTAGCGGTTGTTAAACATTTGTGTGGTTAGGGGTTTTTAACGAATCGTGTCAAATTCAAACCACAGGCTCCAGCAGTGTTTTATTCAACTTCTAAGAAGTATATTTGAAATTCCAGATAAAGATATAAAAATTAGGTCCACAATAAATGAAAAACATTTTTCAAATATACATATAGATTGTACCACACTTAAAGTGGTTTTATGGAGATCCTTGTTGCCAGATATACTCTAAAAATTGTTAAGGCGTTAACTTCAACAGAACAGCTAAATTCTTTTGAAAGTTTGACCATTTTCAAGAATCAAAATAATAAACTATGAACAAAGATGGAGGACCCATTCCTCACTCTGATCTTTACGCTCTATTGAAGTTGACATCTGATTGGTTGCTTAGAACACGCCCTCCGGGTCTGACAGAAGTACCGTACGAATGTGCGGGAGTGGTAACTTTCACTGGTAATTTGGTGAAGAGCAGATCTTCGGCCAACTTTGTTTTGCTAGTTTTTCTCCAAAGCTACTGATGATGGTAGCTTAGCTGTCGAAAAATTATTTAGCGGTTGTTAAATATTTGTGTGGTTAGGGGTTTTTAACGAATCATGTCAAATTCAAACCACAGCTCCAGCAGTGTTTTATTAAACTTCTAAGTTCGAAGTATATTTGGAATTCTAGATGAAGATATAGAAATTAGGTTCACAATAAATGAAAAACATTTTTCAAATATACATATAGATTGTACCACACTTAAAGTGGTTTTATGGAGATCCTTGTTGCCAGATATACTCTAAAAATTGTTAAGGCGTAAACTTCAACAGTACAACTAAATTCTTTTGAAAGTTTGACCATTTTCAAGAGTCAAAATAATAAACTATGAACAAAGATGGAGGACCCATTCCTCACTCTGATCTTTACGCTCTATTGAAGTTGACATCTGATTGGTTGCTTAGAACACGCCCTCCGGGTCTGACATTAGAAATACCGTACGAATGTGCGGGAGTGGTGACTTTTACTGGTAATTTGGTGAAGAGTAGATCTTCGGCCAACTTTGTCTTGCTAGTTTTTCTCCAAAGCTACTGATGATGGCAGCTTAGCTGTCGAAATACGTATTTAGCGGTTGTTAAATATTTGTGTTGTTAGGGGTTTTTAACGAATCGTGTCAAATTCAAACCACAGCCTCCAGCAGTGTTTTATTAAACTTCTAAGTTAGAAGTATATTTGGAATTGTAGTAAAGATATAAAAATTAGGTTCACAATAAATGAAAAACATTTTTCAAATATACATATAGATTGTACCATACTTAAAGTGGTTTTATGGAGATCCTTGTTGCCAGATATACTCTAAAAATTGTTAAGGCGTTAACTTCAACAGAACAGCTAAATTCTTTTGAAAGTTTGACCATTTTCAAGAGCCAAAATAAAAAATTATGAACAAAGATGGAGGGCCCCTTCCTCACTCTGATCTTTACGCTCTATTGAAGGTGACATCTGATTGGTTGCTTAGAACACGCCCTCCGGGTCTGACATTAAAAATACCGTACGAATGTGCGGGAGTGCTGACTTTCACTGGTGATTTGGTGAAGAGCATATCTTCGGCCAACTTTGTCTTGCTAGTTTTTTTCCGAAGCTACTGGTGATGGCAGCTCAGCTGTCGAAAAAGTATTTAGCGGTTGTTAAATATTTGTGTGGTTAGGGGTTTTTAACGAATCGTGTCAAATTCAAACCACAGGCTCCAGCAGTGTTTTATTAAACTTTTAAGTTAGAAGTATATTTGGAATTCCAGATAAAGATATAAAAATTAGGTCCACAATAAATGAAAAACATTTTTCAAATATACATATAGATTGTACCACACTTAAAGTGGTTTTATGGAGATCCTTGTTGCCAGATATACTCTAAAAATTGTTAAGGCGTTAACTTCAACAGAACAGCTAAATTCTTTTGAAAGTTTGACCATTTTCAAGAGTCAAAATAATAAACTATGAACAAAGATGGAGGACCCATTCCTCCCTCTGATCTTTACGCTCTATTGAAGTTGACATCTGATTGGTTGTTTAGAACACGCCCTCCGGGTCTGACATTAGAAATACCGTACGAATGTGTGGGAGTGGTGACTTTCACTGGTGATTTGGTGAAGAGCAGATCTTCGGCCAACTTTGTCTTGCTAGTTTTTCTCCAAAGCTACTGATGATGGCAGTTTAGCTGTTGAAATACGTATTTAGCAGTTGTTAAATATTTGTGTGGTTAGGGATTTTTAACGAATCGTGTCAAATTCAAACCACAGGCTCCAGCAGTGTTTTATTAAACTTCTAAGTTAGAAGTATATTTGGAATTCGAGATAAAGATATAGAAATTAGGTCCACAATAAATGAAAAACATTTTTAAATATACATATAGATTGTACCATACTTAAAGTGGTTTTATGGAGATCCTTGTTGCCAGATATACTCTGAAAATTGTTAAGGCGTTAACTTCAACAGAACAGCTAAATTCTTTTGAAAGTTTGACCATTTTCAACAGTCAAAATAATAAACTATGAACAAAGATGGAGGACCCATTCCTCACTCTGATCTTTACGCTCTATTGAAGTTGACATCTGATTGGTTGCTTAGAACACGCCCTCCGGGTCTGACAGAAGTACCGTACGAATGTGCGGGAGTGGTAACTTTCACTGGTAATTTGGTGAAGAGCAGATCTTCGGCCAACTTTGTCTTGCTAGTTTTTCTCCAAAGCTACTGATGATGGTAGCTTAGCTGTCGAAAAATTTTATAGCGGTTGTTAAATATTTGTGTGGTTAGGGGTTTTTAACGAATCATGTCAAATTCAAACCACAGCTCCAGCAGTGTTTTATTAAACTTCTAAGTTCGAAGTATATTTGGAATTCTAGATGAAGATATAGAAATTAGGTCCACAATAAATGAAAAACATTTTTCAAATATACATATAGATTGTACCACACTTAAAGTGGTTTTATGGAGATCCTTGTTGCCAGATATACTCTAAAAATTGTTAAGGCGTTAACTTCAACAGAACAGCTAAATTCTTTTGAAAGTTTGACCATTTTCAAGAGTCAAAATAATAAACTATGAACAAAATGGAGGACCCATTCCTCGCTCTGATCTTTACGCTCTATTGAAGTTGACATCTGAGTCATAGGTTATGAAGGCATGATTAAAAGGTCACTTAGCGACGTGTATGTTAGTATGTTAAATGGCATTTTAGTTACAGGAGTAGAAAACATTTTTAAAACACGCAAAATTACGACCGGTTGCTGGTAATCCTAATTTACATTAATTTTTTTTTATATTTTCTAGATTCTATCGTAGATAAAATATTGTATGATGCGTAAAGCATCTTTAGTCACTCGCGGGGCTTAAAACGCTCGCTCACTCGTTTTTTAACTCTACCCCACTCGTGCCTAAAGAGTAGCTTTACACACTTGTATCGTAAATTACTATTAAAGTTTGACGTTTCTGATTTTTCAGATTATATTTTTCGTGTAAATTATTGGGATAAGGGTAATAAAAGCTAAATTAGTTGAGCAGGAAACTAAAAATAAACGGAAACCATAGGTATAACGAATAGTCATGATAACCTACAAAACAAAATGTCATTTATTACTCTAAAATTGCATTTTTAAGAATTGACATACGTAAAGTCACTATATTATCACGTGACTCCGAATGCATATAAACATGATTATTTTTTTCGTAGCGATCTCAACCAATCAGAAGGCTGGATTTAGTTAAGTTATCTTGTATAATTTCGATTATACAAAATCGATTATACTAGAGTAACTTCACTAGGCAACGCAATACATAACTTTTGTCAACTTGATGTTGTTTTCATGGAGATGACTTTTAGCTAGGTTAATACAAACAAATCGAACTGCAAATAAAATATTTATTTGATCCTAATATTAAAATTTACTCAAAAAATAATCAAATCGAATACAATGCGTACTTCGAACAAGTTATACGTCTCAAACTTCCTGCACAATAACAAATCGTGTCAGTTTGACAGAATAGTTCTCCCGCTGACGCGGTTGGACTATTTAACCTGTCAAACTGACACTCTTTTATTATTGTGCAACAAGTTATCGACATATAACCCGATAATATCGAAGTACTTATAGTATTACTTCTGATTATATTAATGTCGCTCACTACTGCATTGTTGATAGCACTGTCAAGCCATGTCAAATTCGAGATTTGCAGGTTAAGTTTTGCATCAGTCTGTGTTAAACAACAAACAAAACCTAATCTACTAACCTTGAATTTGACATAAACTGACTACATTTTAGTACTGCCAAATGTATAACACGAATCACAGGCAACTCTTTTCAAATTGTCACTATGACTTTTCATGGCTGCCAATACAGAATTTATATTTTTCTAGATATTTATTGATTAATGAAATTATAAGACTTGAATAAAACTTTGTATTATACACGACGATAAAGTTATAATCCACTCTTGATCAATCACGTCTTGATGTTAACGATTCTCATGGATAAAATTTAACATTATCGTCTTGTATAACTATAGTTTTGCTATTACCCATTTAGGTTCCTGTTTTCCTGCTTTGTACGCTGTTTGTACTTAATTAATATTAATAAATATTTCATTATTTTAAATGTTTATTTTTCTAAGCTTTTACCTTATAAAATTAAAATTTATGCACAGATGCTTTTGTTTATGAAGATATAAATTGGATCTTGTATATTTTTAACTTTAAACTGAAAACTTTTTAATTTTTCACTTATAAGTGCCTACTTGTGAAACATAAAAGTAAAGTAGAATCTAGTGTGTAATTAGTGGTTAGTGCAAGTAATTTTAGTTACAGTGCCTTTATATAGACAGTGGCGACAATGGGGTGTCCTATTTTTGATTGGCTCCGTAGATCACGTGGTTTTAGCCGCCATGTTTAGGCTAAATCACTTGTGATTCGTGTTATACTTTTGGCAGTACTGAAGTGTATTGTCAGTCTATGTCAAATTCGAGGTTAGTAGGTTAGGTTTTGTTTGTTATTTGACACAGACTGACGCAAATATTAACCTGCAAATCTCGAATGTTTTCAGTACTGCCAAACGTAAAACACGTATCACAGTCGACTCTGATTACGGATTTAAATGAACATCCGTTAGAAATTTGCCTAAATATGGCGGCGGGGGTGTGGCTTAGTTGTATTGTCGCCACTGTCTATATAAAGGCACTGTAATTTTAGTTGCCCTTAATGCATAGTCATTGATTTTTAAAAATACTTGAAATATACTAACAGCAAAGATGTCTAGAATAATCAATTGAACATTGAATATTTAGTGTATGAGAATCGTCTTTATAGTGATACTTGTATGTAAGTGCTATTCTCAAAGAAAATCATTATAAACATATAAATTAAAGTGTATGTCTTCTGTTTCTTATATTATATGGTATGGTTATTTCACATTTCATATCCACTATTACCCTTTTCAGACACTACCAAAGTTGGAGGGGAAAAAGCAAGCTCAGCAACCTCGACTGCAAAAGTGCAAACCTCTCGCCCCATTTCTAGTCCTATTGTGTTAGATCAGAATAACCCGATGATGAACATTACCCAGGAGCTGAAAATGCGACAAGCCGACCAGCAGGCTTTTGCTCCCTACCAAAACATGCAGATGTCCAACAAGGAGAACGCAGAACCCGATAGTTTTGAAAAGAGCCGAACTAACAGTTTGTCTAAAAAGAAATTCTTAAATAAGTTCCGAAGAAGCATGTCCATCAGCAACGAATCTGCAGCTGCTGAGATGACACAAACCCTGGGGAACAAGCCAAAAAGTACATTTTATTTGACTGATACGATAGACGTTGATAATCACAAAGACTTGCAGAAAGGGGAGGAAAGTAATTCTCTCAGTCCAGTCGTACTGAGAAATTCCAAAATTACTCCTCAAAGGCCAAATAGTCCGCCACCTCCCATACCTGTTGATGCCAACCAGAATATAGGTACCTATTACATACTTTTTTTAATTCTAATGTGCACCTAATGATATAACATTTTCAGACTCAAAACCTAGTAAGCTAAGCAAAAGATCCACATCATGGTATGCAGAATGTGGCCTATTTCGCAACACTGATCCTGGTCATTTCCGGAATTCTGAAAGTGCTGTTGTACAAAATTCCAATAGGCGCCCTAACACAAGTTGGTATGCTGAAATAGGTTTATACCAAACTTCTGCAAGCACTCCCAGCACAAGTTCAGCTGAAAACAGTGGTAGTATGACGAATGTAAATATAAAACCGTCAGAACCCGATACATGTAGTGATAGTAAAGACAGCGAGGAATATTATAATTTGAAAAACGAAAATGATTATTATAACCACAGTATTAACAGCTTCAATTCAGATACAACAATTGAAAAGTGTTCAAGTATCTCTGCCGATATACAGTTACGATTGCAAGATGAACCCTTATATCAATTTTATGATGCTGCTGTACTTGAAGTAAGTGTTTGATTTTTAATATAATCAATTGAAATGTTTATTTGCGATGTTTGCAGTCGGTATGCCAAGATGGGACAAGTGACTTCGAATATGATGGGTACGAGGAAGTTGGTGATAAAGCAAATTCAGATTATTCGGAAAGTCAGTTATCTTTAACGACAAGACCTTCTGCTATGCAGTTAATATCTCCCAGCAAAAATGGTGTCACGGTTGTACGAACATTGTGGTGTGAAATACCAGAAGTTTTACAATCAGCGGTTCTTAGTAAGTATGTTTTTAGAATTTAAACATTGCAGAACTTTCTTTTCCACAGTCAAAAGTGTTTGACGACTGCAAAGCTGATATCTGCATTACCTGATATAATGTACTGCATGTAGTATCCAAGATTTATTTTGTAGGTACGTTGAGTAGCCATCAAAAAAAGATACAAGAAGCGAAGTTTGAAATGATGACATCAGAAGCATCTTATCTAAATTCGCTAAATGTTCTAACCGACCATTTTATTTCAAACTTGACCAATAGTGAACTTCTAACATATGAAGAAAAAAACATTCTATTTGGTAAAATACCTGCAGGTACGGCTTTTCAATATTTATAAAACTAGGTGTAATAATTAAACAATTGCATTTTAGTCAAACGTTGTTCAGAGAAACTACTGTTAGACCTGGAAAAATGTTGGCAGGAAAATATCTTACTGCATGGTATTTGTGACACAATAAAAAAACATGTTGAAGAGAATTTTTATGTTTATGTGTCGTACTGTGAAAACCAAATATTCCTGGATAGCACCTTAAGAAAAATACGGTAAGTGCATTCTGTATTGTAGCAACAATTTAAGTGAATTTAACTTCAATGTTGGAGCGTATAGAATTAGAATTTGCAGTAACTTTGAATAAAATTGTAGAATTACGTGGTAGATATGTATTACGTAGAGAAGAGCCTGTCACATGACCACGCAATGCACGGTGCAATGGGTTGTTTGGCAGCCCCGCCGTTGCGGGCAGAGCTGGGCAGTATTTGTATTTGTAAATACTTTTTGTTATTTAAAGGTGCAAATACTTGGCAAAGTATTTAGTATTTAAATACATTTTTAAAAGTATTTAAATACTTTTAGGCTATTTAAATATTTTTGGAATATTTAAATACTTTAAGAGTATTTAAATATTCTCAAAGTATTTAAATACTTTCAAATGATGACGTATTGGACGTTTAAAATTACCTAAAAAGTATTTACTAGTTAAAAATATATTGAGAGTATTTATCTACGTTTATTTCTTAAAAAATATATTTCTAATTAGTAAATACTTTTTGCGTAATTTTAAACATCTTATAGGTCATTATTTGAGCTATTCTGGCATTAGGCATTACTCGTTGGAATTCATACTATGAGTCTGTAATCCAAATTTTAACAAAAAAAAAAGAAAAAATACTTATTTTATATGAAAGCTTTCAATTAAACAATATTGCTTGATTAAAAATGAAGTTGAGTATTTAACAGAATACATTAAACTTTCTAAGCCACTGGTTTTAGCATTTTTTGGGGTTCAGCCCTGCTTGTTTAAAGGCGAATTTCTAACATAATTTCAGTTTTGAAAAATCAAGTATGCCTTGGAAATTTTCAAAAAACCTATTTTTCTGTAGAGTAAAGTGCCTTTTATGTGAGAAATACGACAGAAAGTTGTTTAGAATCAACATCTAGGCCCCTATACCAAATTTTAAAATCCTCGGCCAACTTTGATTTTTCACATTTTCTTTCAAGTTTATTTCCCAAATCAAAGAATTTTACTTTTAGCAAAGTTTTTTATTGAAAAAACAAATACTTTTAACAAAGTGGTTTATTTCATAATAAAAAAACTTTGTTAAAAATAAAATTCTTTAATTTGGGAAATAAACTTGAAAGAAAATGTGAAAAATCAAAGTTGGCCGAGGATTTTAAAATTTGGTATAGGGGCCTAGATGTTTATTCTAAACAACTTTTCTTAATAACTCTTTGTCGTATTTTCCACATAAAAGGCACTTTACCTTACAGAAAAATGGGTTTTTTTTAAATTTCCAAGGCATACTTGATTTTTCAAAACTGAAATTATGTTAGAAATTCGCCTTTAACCAAACAGGGCTGAACCCCAAAAAATGAAAATTTAAATCGAAAATTTTTTACCTTTTACAAGAGCCGTTTCACCTATCTGGGGACACACTGTATATTATGGATTCGTGATACCAACAATCGCCAGTATGAAAATAAATCTGGAAAAACTAAAAACATAAAATCTCAAGTATTTTTCACAGCTGCTAAATTTGAAGGATACCAACTTTGTATTTGAACTAAAAGATTTAAATTGATATTTAAATTTGTTATTAGCTGAAGGCCTACAACTTAGCGTATGGATAACATGCTAGTTTTTCACCACCCTGTATGTTTATTGTTTTGTTTTTCCTTGGTTTAGATACTTTTTTGTGTTATGACAAAGATTTAAAAAAACTGTTATATGAAACGAAAAATTAAAAAAAGCGTTTTATTGTTTAAAATTTATATTTGTTTAACTATTGATTTACTTTTTTTTAATATGCAATACATACAGGGTGTTCCACGACTTGACCGACAAACTTTTAGGGGTGGTAGGAGACATCAAAACAAACATTTTTTGCTGTGTAAACATATGTCCAAAAACGCTTCTTCGAAATACAGGGTTTCAAAATGTTTCAAATTTTTTTCCTCGAAAACGAAGTAAGATACGAAAAAACGTCAAAGGAAAAAAAGTTGTGTTTTTAGATGCTTCATCTTAAAAAAGTATAAAAATTGCAAAAAAAAGCTACTGGGCGTTATTTTTTTATGCAAAAACACTAACAGGTTGCCCCGTGAGCACGCCCCTGGAATTACTGTATCAACTGTAATAGATCCAAAAGATAGCTTATAAAATTACCAATAAACTGAAAATTTCATTAAAATCGGCTGAAGCGTTTTTTTCTACAAATTGTAACACCCTGTATCTCGAAAACGAAGCATTTTCGGACAAATGTTTATAAAGCAAAAAATGTTTTTTTTATGTGCCCTACCGCCCCTCAAAGTTTGTCGGTATATTTATGGAACACCCTGTATAAGTAATTTTATCAAAAAATATTTTCTGAATTATAAGATTTTTTTGCCGAAATATAGCATCTAAACTATGCCATCTTTACTACTTGGGTTACTACGATTATTACTAAGTATTCGAATGAAAGGAAATTATGAACTTGAAATTTCGTTTTGAAAAATTGTTAAACTGCTAAAAAGTTTATAAATACTGCATTACTATTTAAGTACTTGACAAGTTTATTTACATTTTAGTTTTATTTAAAAACTAGAAGTATTGAAATATTTTTAAAAATATATTTAAATACTAAATACTTTGTAAAGTATTTACAAATACAAATACTGTTAAATTAAACAAAAGCGCATCAAAACGTTAGTGCTTATGACATTCTATTCATTAATAAACAAATTTTGATGTGCTTCTGTTTATCTTAACAACGAATTAAAGTTATCCTTAGATTAGTACTCGTAGTCTTTATAAGACTGGCTGTTAAAGTATTTAATTACTTCTATACAAGTATTTACATATTAAATATTATAGGTATTTATTATTTAACTACTTTTTGGTCATAAAAAGTATTTAGTATTTAAATATATTCGATTTTCATAAAGTATTTAGTAGTTAAATACTTTTTGAAAGTATTTTTCCCAGCTCTGGCTGCGGATCATATTGAAATGAGGCTTTTCATAGCCCCTTTGTTGGTACTTCAAATTAAAATGTATTTTATTATTTTTATAAATTATCTATACCCTTATTGTTCACCTAGCTAGCTCAGTGCACATCAAACTCTTTTTATGTCAATTCGTGGATAGGAAGTGTCAACATCTGTTAAAAACAGGAAGCTGGCCTGCACTTGCCCAATTCCCAGGCCAAAACCATATGCAATAATACAATTATACTAATTGTTACTTACATAAAAAATTGTTTTTTACTGAAATAACTTGAAAATTGAAAATATAATTTCCCCAAATCAATCTTTTTTGACATGGCCACTGATTATAATAAAGAGTTACAGAGTTAGCCTGCAAAACAAATAACTGAGAGACACTACAGTAATTTATAAAACTGTCTTTAAAAACATTATATTACTTATATATTATAATATATCATTTACTTTATTCGTGTATCTTATTCTAAAAACTTATTGATTCAAAAGGGACCGTAGCAGCTGCAGCGACCTACTCAAACAATTAGAAAACAGTTCTGCCTGCCACTCGTTATCCTTGTATTCGTTTCTCATGCTCCCTCTGCAGCGGATCACCAGATGGCCACTTCTAGTCGACGCAGTTTTGAAGAGACTGTCGCCTCAAGATGACGAGTATCTACCGTGCCAGTATACACTAGCAACTGTAAACAAGGTAATTAAATTTACGGGTGAAAATGGCACACGCTAATGATCGGACAATTTAGATTGTTACCCAGTGCAACGAAGCTGCTGGAAGAATGGAACGGGAGACTGAAATTAAAAGAATTGAATCGCAAATCGAATACCCCAAAAACGTTCCAGTTATAAAACTTGCATCAGGATCGAGGTGGCTGGTGCGCTCAGGACCACTGGTTCAAATGCAGCCAAGGGCAGACGATATTAAGCTGACGTTTGGTAAACGGTTTTCGAAAGTTTCTCTTCATTTGTTTTTATTCAATGACTTGCTGCTCATCACCAAACCAAGGAGGTAATTAAATATAATTATTTGTATTATGTTAAATTTTGTATAATGTTTGCTACAATGTGTTAATTAATTTTTGTTTTTAGTGATGATTGCTTTGTTGTTGTTCACTACTGTTTTCGAAGTTACATAGAACTAAATGTAAATGATGTGATTGGATCTTTTCCTCTGAAAGACACACAAGGTCGACACTTACTATTCCTAACAATATTAGAAAACCATGAAGGAAAAACGATAGAAATGGTGAGTACCTAAATAATATAAATAAACTTTTTTTTTTAAATACTTTATATGGAAGTCGGTAATGTTTTAAATTTTTACACTAAAAACAAATATTTTTCAGCTACTATCATGTAGCAGTGAAAGTGACAAAGAAAGATGGATTGAAGCACTTTCACCTCCAAAGTCTGAGGATCCCGATGAAACATTGTACGAATGCTGGGATTGTCCACAGGTGACAGCTGTTCATCCTTATCTTGCGAGCCAACCTGATGAACTTGCACTTGCCAGAGGTGACATAGTGAATGTTACTAGGAAAATGGCAGATGGTAATTTGTGCTAGAAAAATAATAACGTCTAAATTAAAATTGTTCCTTGACAGGTTGGTTTCATGGAGAACGTATTAGAGATGGCCAAACAGGATGGTTTCCTGCAAACTATTCCGTGGAAGTGGCAAATCCTCATGTGCGAGCGAGGAATTTAAAACAAAGATATCGGTTACTAGCGTTCTCTGAGAACTATTTAAAAACAAAATAAAATATGTATCACTAGCCTGAATATTTTTTCAGTGACTGTTTCTACCTTATTAGGCTAGTAGTCCTTTTATGTAATATTTAGCAATCTTGTTACTTTATTTTTGTATTATATGTACCATATATTATTCCTCGAAGGTATTTAATTGCAAGAAATGCAAACATGTTATATAAATAAATTCTTATATATTTTTTTGAAGTCTATTGTTATAATTTGAAAATAAAGTAGAGAAAACTAACATTTATTTCGATGTGACCTATTTTAGAGCATGTACAAAAAGTATTGAGCTATGGTCTATCTGGCGCGAAGTGCACAATCCGCACGTATTACTTTGTACGTTAATTAAATACAAGCGTTCTATGTGCAGTCCGTCGCAATAGCTGTCTGAGCAATTGGTACGCACAGTAGTTACGGATATTGTTTGCTCTGCTGCACCTGTTTGGTATCAATAGAAGATGATAGCCGCAAAATAAAAAAATTACAAATTTTCGAAGGAACAAGACGAAATATTAATTGATAGTTGGAATTGGGCATGATTTAACCGAAAATATTCTTTAAATTTTAGGTCATCGCTAAGGCACGGATCCTAGGTAAAATACCTTTTCTGACTATTGTAGGTATAGAAGAAATACCTGTATATAAATCCGTTTCACGAAAAATCTTATCATTTAATAGGAATTTGATATTACCTGTAATATCTATTTGAACTTTTTTTTAACCTCAACTCTGACATTATATCGCCTGAATTTTTTCTGTTTTCTTATTATTTAGATTAATATATCCGTTCATTTTCAGTCCGCAATTGGTACAATAGTGACAACGTGCATTCTAACCTTAAATAATATATTAACAGTAATAACACGTGTGTAGTTAATATTTACAATGAGGTTTCAGGGAGATAATGACCAAATGGAATACAACACACCTGATTAAAATTATTGGTCATGAATGGAGCAGCGTGTATGGTGCAGTGTGGTAACGATTTGAAAGTATTTTACTCAAATCTAATCCACATTATTTGCCTGGCCCACGGTCTAAAATTTAACTCACATACATTTTTTAAAATATAGGTAGCAATGCCATTTGAAGATACAGCAATGTGCATTTAGAAGGTTAAAACTAGTTTTAAATCTCTGAAACAATACTTACTGTATGTTTATAATAGCTATTTGTGGCATTAGGCTGGTAGTTAAGCATTTATTGCCGAGCTAGTACATTATGGTCGAGCCCGTTAGGTCGAGACACATGATCTAGCAAGGCCATAAATACGAATATCGGCCGTGTGTTGTATATATTTTTTTGTATACTGAACAAGAACAAAACCTATTTTGCTTATTCAAGAATAATCCCAAATTATTTGCTTTCAAAATGGTGCAATTCGTGTTATACGTTTGGCAGTACTGAAGTGTATTGTGGTGGCACTGTCAGTGTATGTCTCAAAGTTAAGTTTTGAGGCAGTTTGTACCAGACTGATGCAAAACCTGCTAACCTCGAATGTGGCAGAAACTGACAATGCCAGCAACAATATACCTACTACTTCAATATTTCCAAAAGTATAACACGAATTACAGGCGTTGTTAAGTGCTACCGGACTAGACCATAAAGACCTACCTACCGGACTCGTTGATAATCTGGTAGATAGTTGGTTAGACGAGTAAAAAACACATTTTAATATGCTAATAGATGTCATAGTGAAATTGGAACAACGCGGATTATCATTAAGGAATTCAATGGAAATAATAAAGTTCAAACTTGGTTGAAAGGTACTTCTGGCAAAACATGCGAAAATGCTTTTAAAAAATTAACTAATATTTTGGAAAAAAATCCAGGTTGTTTATGAAAAACGTACTAAAACTTCAAATAATGAACAGCCCGACGACCCTATAGATAATATCACTGCCTCCTACACTTACAAGCCATGCTGTTAGACTTGACAACATTGCATCTCTGGTAGTTGGTGGCCCCAAATTACAATACTTCAATTTGAAATAATTTTGCTTTAAAGAGCACAGTTTTACTATTGCTCATATTTTACTCTGTAATTAATTAAAGATAGCTTCTATAATTGTGAATTTATTTACATACTCGAGTAATACAAACATGTAACAGTATATTTATAAAAATAAAACAACTTAACCTGTGTATCCCATAGATAAAAGAACATTTCTGTAATTATTTTAAAGTAACTTGCTATACACCACTGCTGATTGAGAGTACAACATATATGCAAAAACTATGGTGCTACTGCTGTAAATAATCTTATTTCAACATAATAAACTTATCTGCTGAGTAAAATCTAAATTTGTGTGACGTAAATTGTTCCATAAACATCTAAAAACTGCTGATGTCATCATTTAAAAACACTTTCACTTTTTGTGCATGTCTTTCCAATACTTGTCTACTTCTACATTCAGGATTTGTCCTTTCTTGAGGAGCTTTCGAAGACAAATATGTTGGTAAATTTGGAAATACGCGTGGGACAGCATTGTCAGCTAATCAAGGGTAATGCAGCAACAGTTCTGCAGATCCGCACTCTCATTTCTAACGTTTTCAAACGTCGTTTCCATTAAAATGTATTTCACACACGACAGCACTTTTTCTTGGGGTCCAACATTCTCGTGCTGTATACGAAGCCATGCTTTCTTTCGAATCTCGTCCATTGGAAAAGAAAATGTTGTTGTAGTTTGCATACGATTTTCTTGTAAGGTACTGTTGTAGTTGGTACACAGCGTCTTCGTGGCATTTTAAATATAAAATTAAAAGTTACAAGAAATGCCCTAAAAATGAGGTTAGATTGTTACTTACCTCAGTGAAATACTTAATAAAACCCCATAAATTCTAGCAGCAATTTTACTTTCACTTATCACGAACAGTACAGTAATATACATAAATGTATTTCTTCAAACTTAGAGCAGTCCAACATATTAATATTTACTCACACGCCACATTTGAACCGACGTTTTTATAAATAAACAGTACAAAAATTGGTCTACGATCAGCGTTGCCAAATCTCCAACAGCATGGCTTGTAAGTGTAGGAGGCAGTGATAATATTGATTGGTTCATTTACAAATTTGTACTAATTACCTATTTCTGTAGAAGATAAACTTAGATTTTCATGGCTGAAAAATATATTCACAGATAAATAATACTCATTTATGCCAGAAAATGTTGAAATGTATTTTATTTGTTATGCTAACGGTAGCAAATAAATTTAGTGTAATGCTTTAACGTTTAGATTTTGTTCTATTTTAATTTTCTTTCACCTATTTTAACTACCTAGTCCTGATTTTTAATAACCTATTTTAGGTATCTAAAAAGTAGTTTTTTACAACCTGCAATCCTAGTCTTAGTCATCGCCTTGTAAATAATTTTTGATTAATACTTTAAAAGTGCCCTCTATTCGACTTCTTTTTTAATTAATCATTGCTGTCACTCCTTCCTTCTGATATATACCCATTGAAGCAAATGAACTACCATAAATCAGAGAGAACTAAATTACTTCTTGACCTTGAACTATTTTCCTAAAAATATACGAAACGCTTAAAAACATTTTTTATTGACCGTTATGATTATTACACTCGTGTACATGCCATGCCATCTTATTTTCCTTTTTGCTTGATTCAATTAAATTTAATGCAGTATAAACTTTTACCTGTCACAGTGACAGATGTGTTCATCAACAAATTGCAATCTGACATTCAGCTACAGACTTAAGTTAAGACATGACTAGATTTTTTATCTTTCTTTCCTAGGCCTGCCCTAAATGAGTTTTTTTTGGAATACACGATAGTAATACATTTTCATCATCTTCCTCCTCTTCTAGAAGCGAAGCTAATAATATATTTCTTTTTGCCATAGTTCATTCTTATACACTAATCAACGACAGAGAAAAATATACTAACTGACGTGCAGTGCGTATTGCAAATAGACCACCATCTGGTGCGTAATCCGGATGCGCATTCAGCACCTTGCATTGCGCGTGCGGACTGAGTCAGATTGATCGTAGCTTTACATGCAGATACTTTTTGTGAACTGCAGTATTAATTGAAGTAGTACAGGTGTTTATAAACATGAGCAACGAGATAAGCTCGATATGAGGCTTTATATTAGTGTTTTTAGGATCAAATCAACCACGGCATCGATACACAGAAAATGTCTTCAACATTTAATATACAAGTCTCAACACTTTATTTTATATACAGGGTGTTCCTAAATATCATGTACATGCGGAAGGAGGTAATTCTTTGGCTTATTTCATGACTAAAAATTTATATAAACATAGGTCCTCAAACACTTCGTTACTGATCTACAGGGTGTTGAAATTTCAAGATTTTTTTAGTTTTTTCTTTATAGCTCCTGTAGTTTTTGAGATATGTAGCTCAAATTTGGAATACAGGTTACGCTGTAGGGCTTACATCATAAGCCATATGAAATGGTTGTGAGAATCTACAGGGCGATATTTTTTCAGGGGTCATGCCTCCTTTTCTCCCCTTAAACTTTTTTGCGGTGCGCCGGTGGTAGATTCTAAAATACAAAATGAGTTTTCTGTTTTGTTTAGAATCTTTTCGTTCTTTTGTAGTTTTTTCGTATCAGCGACCGTTACCGAGAAAAAAAAATAAAAAGCAATTTTCTGTAATTCGCTAGACGAAATAAATTTTTTTAAAATGGTCTAGTAGGCCCTGGCTTTACTTGGATAATCTCTTGTTTCCATTAATGTTGACAGTTTAGTCGGCACTACCTGTTAAAAATGAAAGCTGGGATGACCATTTTAAAAAATGTTATTTTGTCTAGCAAAGTACAGAAAATAGTTTTTTTCTCGATAACCGTCGCTGATACGAAAAACCTACAAGAGAACAAGAAGATTCTAAACAAAACAGAAAACTCATTTAGAATCTACCACCGACACTCCGTAAAAAAAGTTCAAGGGGAGAAAAGGGGGCATGACCCCTGAAAAAATATCGCCCTGTAGATTCTCACAACCATTTCATATGGCCAATGATGTAAGCCCTACAGCGTAACCTGTATTCCAAATTTGAGGCTAAATATTTCAAAAGCTGCAGGAGCTATAAAGAAAAAACTAAAAAGATCTTGAAATTTCAACACCCTGTAGATCGGTAACGAAGCGTTTGCGGACCTATGTTTATATGAACTTTTAGCGTGAAATAAGTCAAAGAATTACCTCCTTTCGTATGTAGATGATATTTAGGAACACCCTGTACATTTACCCTCCATTCGACGGGTGGGGTCTGTAAGTAGCAGCAAAAAAAATTGCTATTACTTTTAAAATAAATTAATTTACTAGGCCATCTTCCCTCTACCCTGCTAAAGTATGGAAAGCTATACTACCATGGAAAAATTGTTCAAAAATGTTATATTTAAATCGGAGAGACCCGTTGAACTCCACAGACCTCACCCGTCGAACAGAGTAACTTGCAACCTTTCATACGAACTTGCTTAAATTATGGGATATTCAACGACAAACTTTTCTGGCTTTCAGAAGATCATGTAGAATTTTATTAAAAACAGTCATTCCAATGCCAAAAGTAGCCTGTATAATTCTGTAAGTCACTTGATTGTCTTCAATCATATTACGAACAGCAGCTATGTTGGCATTCATAACTGCAGCAATTGGCGGACCTTCCCGTAATTCATCACTGACAGAACACCATCAAATTTGTTTTCATTGTAAACTGAACTGATAACTAGAATCCAGAAAGATTTAAGGATAACACAATAAATTCACAAAACTGCAACGGTTATCCAAACCAAACTTTGAATTAAAAAGTATAAAACATATGCAAACCTGTAAGTTTTATAAAATTTTGATATTACTAGAAATAATTGGTAAATTTGCAGAAAATTCACAGTCGACTACTGCAAGTAGCACATTACTATCATTGTGCAGTACCTATTAAAGCAACCACGGAATTCCATACTTGTTCTGCTGCACCACATGTAGTTATGCCAACTTTTTAAACTAAGATAATAATTAGAGGCGTGAGGGTTAGACATGCATCTAATATGTAATATGTAAGAATGTTCTGGAATTTTGATTGAAAAATCCTGGAAAACCTGGAAAAGTCAGGGAATTTTCAAATTGTGAGTTAGTATACACCCTGAGTGTGGGAAAGATAAAGAGTAGGTATGATGATAGTAAGCAAAAAACATTGCAATCTAAAGTTAATATTAAATGATAAAAGTTGAGCAAGCTACTTTAACAGGATATGATAACAAATAATAAAGCCACTACAAAATAATATTATGCCCGCAAGAATGGCTTTTTCCGACCTTACTAAGATAACAAAAGTGAAAGTGTTTAATAATATTTTTTATCGCATTTCATTTGGTAATGTACTACATTTCTACATTCAAAATCGTTGAGAAATGTGGTACTTTTCTGCATTAGCAACACTTTTCTGCATAGCAACAGCTATTCGTTTTACGTTTGGCACTACTGAAGTGTATTGTTGGTGACGCTGTAAGTCTATGTGAAATTCGAGGTTAGTAGGTTAGGTTTTGCGTCAGTTTTGACACAGACCAACGCAAAACCTCGAATTTGACATAAGACTTACAGTGTCACCAACAATACACTTCAGTACCGCCAAATGTATAACATCAACTGGAGCTGCTTATTGTGCTTTAGTACATTGAAACGAGTTCTGCTCAACTTGGTTATTTTTTATGTAAAAATTTAATATTTTACATTTCTTATGATATGCGATAAAATAGTATACGCAACAAGTTAGAAAAGTGGTTTTACTGAATTCGAATGGCCGTTTCAGTACTCGCTAATGCTCATACTCAAACCAGCCATACTTGTTCAGTAAAACATCACTTTTCGGAATTTGTTGCATAATATACTATATCCAATGCTAGCTCTTGAAATAATACAGGCAGCTAGAATTATGTGTCTCAGAAAAATATAGGGTGTGGCTATAACAGACCAACAGGGTCAAAAGTAGTGATGGGAAGTTTCGATACTTTTGCGGACTCGTTCATTCCAATCCCATTTGGGCACATACAAAAACGGCAAAAACCATTAATCACTGATAACTGATAAAAAGCATGCAACTCCGGCCGTGTTATGTGTTGAGGCTCTAAAATAAACACCATCATGGTTTGCTGTTCCCTGGCCCCCGTCAACCTTCACAAAACATTGTATTGTATTGGATTAAATAACACAACCCCAAAGGAATGAATGTCCGTGATGCCTTTGCGACCTTTTCGATCCTCGGAACGAATCCGGACTCGTAACTTGGATTCGATCCAAATCGATCCTGACCCGGATTCGTTCCTTTGTACCGAGTCCAACCGGACCGACACATCACTAGTCAAAAGTATTAGATATCAGCAGTGGCAGATCCAGGATTTTGGTTTGGGAGGGGCTCGACCCAGCTGAGGATAGGCTTTATCAAGATAAACACTAAAACACTCAAAAACCACACAAAATTTTATTTTGCTCATCGAACGCATAGCGAATCTCCTCAAATAACTTTTTGCAAATTCTTCAATGACTTCGACAGGTTGTAGGCTGTCAGATATGTCTTGGTGAATATACATGGCAACCAAACCGTTCAATCTGTCTTTCGTCATTGTCGTACGAAGGTACGATTTTATCAGTTTAAGCGAACAGAAGCTGCGCTCCACACTACAAGTGGATATTGGTAATGTAGCCAAAATTTGTAAAAGAATTTTTATATTCGGGAAAAACTCATTTATCTCTTGATGTGCCTCTGCTGCTGTTTGGGGGAGATGTTCCCTGTCTCTCCAAAGCTCCTTCCAAAGAGTTATTTCTCCCGATAACGAGAGAGGATGAGGCAAGCTGCTGCTGTAAACACGTGCAGCTTGAAAGAACATCACAGAAAAGAAAGAAATGCTGCATCAAGCAAAAAGCGTTTGTATGAATTAAAGGTTTATTTTACCTGTAGTATTCCTTAGCATCAAGTGCTTCTATATTTGATGAAAATTGTACTGTAGGTAGTATAGTACTAAGAAAGTAGGATAATATCAAGTTTAATTTGAGATTTGTCAGGGGTGGACCCAGATGCTTTGGGGGAGGCAAGGGACTCAACCCCCCCCCCCCCCCCAGAAACCGCCACTGGATACCAGAAATAAGCACCAAAGTAAGTAGCAGCAGATTACCCAAGATTTTTCGCAGTTTATCCTCATACATACAACAAAATATGGTCTTCAAATAACAATAATAACTTTGTAAGAAAAAAAATGAGACAGGGAGATACTATTTCTCCACGTTCTTTGAATTGCTGCTTGCAACCTACCTTCCCTATGTTCCGCAAATTTTTCCATCGACTGTTGCATTCTTGCCATAATTTCCATTAACTTGTCCGTATCGATGTTTGATTTTCCTGTTGATTCTTGCGGAATCCTTACCTGATCTCCTTGTACCTTACAACTATCTCTTGTTGTATTTCCTCCCCTTCTATTGCCGTACTAATCTGTTCTATTTCCATCTTCTCTTGTCCTTCTTCACTTCTCCTACTCTGCCTCGTAACCCTCTTATCTACCATATTTTATTTTTAACTTTTACCCAAAACGTATTTACTTTTATAAAACCTTATCTCAAATTGCAAATCCTTGTAGTTTGTTCAACAATGAATCTTTATCAGAAACTTTATTGATATTATTATTGACTGTTCTATTTATTTTATCTAAATTACCTAATTCTTAATTTCCAAAAGCCCCACGATTTTGGACCGCCAATTAATTTATATTGAGGATGGCTTGGAAACTGGCTAACAATTTCAATTACAATTTGCCCCACGTTGTCTGCGTCATTTTAACTTATGTTGAGGTCTCTATTGTATAATATTTCATGTGCTTATTTAATTCAATTTGTATGAGTGCTCTTACTCAGGGTTGGTTCGCCAAAATCTAGTAAGTTTGTTTGTTGCTATTTTATTTATCTGAATTGAAATATTTTATGAAAGTCGCTTGCTGTCAGCTATTAATTCAATACCGTGTTTAATGACACTTTTAAATCAATATGACATAATAAAATTCTTTACAATGTTTTTATGACCCAATAATGTTATGATAAATATTCACTGATATTGTAATAAACCTTTCTAATTGTCTTTTATTTTAGATAACTTCAACAGATCTTTGTATTCACCCACCTGAGTTCCTTGTACTGTAGAACAGCTCCAACTCACCTTGGTATGCTTCTCCCCTAGTATCCAAACTCCTGTACACCTCAGCTAACACACACTGGTCACCAACAAACCGCCTCCAACTCGTTACAACCCAAGAAGCTGGCAGACATCCATTCCTTCTCAAACCCCAACACAGCTGTCACTCCTGCAACCGTCCTGTGTCCAATTCCTCCTTGGTATACTTCCAATTAAGATGGTAAATTAACTGTGTCCTTCCTTAGGTCCTTGTATCTCCATACACGTCGTCAGCATCCAGCACAATCTGCAACCTCCTTCCGAAACAAACAAGCTGGTACTCGTCAAACTGGTCCTTGGTTCCTCAGGCGTAGTCCACAAAAACCCCAAACAACAATAATACTTCAATTAATGTAACTCCTGATGACTTGTACTATAAATCCAATTCAATTATATCCACGTCTATTCTTCTTGCTTCTATGCCTTGTTAATATGTAAATTCACCATTTCATCTCTTCATTTTAATTAAATATTATTATCTTCTTTTAATTCACTTGCTTATACCTTGTGCATATTATTAGTAACCCTTTTGAATCAAATGTAGTTTAAATTAAATAGATAAGGGCAAATTTATAATTTATTTTTCACCAAACTTAATTTTTACAGACTGTTTCTAAACTTGTTATTTTCAATAATTACACCAATTTTGATTACTATCCTAGACTACAATTATTCCTGCCTGCTACATGTTATATAAATTTGAATGGTACCCACTTTATAAATTGTTACAATAGAATTTTATTCTGTCATATGCAACATTAAACTTTGTATCTAGTATTAACTCTTGTTACCACCATCAAATTGTACCTACTCATATGCAATACTTTTCTTTTAAAATTTGCTTTGAATCTTTAATTCCAATTATGTCATTCAATTAAATAAGCAGTTATTAATACAATTTTCTACATTTAACCATTTCAATATAATTACTGTATTTAACTTTCCATTTTGTATTCATCTAAATAAATAGACATATTTAATGTAGTACATAGCCTCTATATACCATAGCAATATTATTCTCCAGCCATCTTAACAGCTCATCAAAGGTGGAGATGGATATACGGAAGCAGTTAACTACTTTGTTCTGTCACTGTCCATGGAAAAGCATTTTAAAAACACCCACTAAATGTCCCTGGGTATTTATTGGATGCACCCAAAACTTTCTAGCACCCGAATATTTATATTTACAACGACGATATAGCATATAAAATGCAATTATTATGTTTTTCCTGTCCATGATGCAGAAAACAGAACCAATCTTTGGTTTTTTAATAACTACAAAGCGACGGGACACATGTTCATATTTTAATTTGATGGAGCACGTGAAAACTCCATCTTTTATTTATCATATCAGTCATCTTATTGTACTGTTGAAAAACTGGAGTGTGAAAGAGGCCTTAGCTATTATACTGCTTTCTCCCATAAATTTGGATCCTCTTCTTGACAAAATTAGTAGCTTCTCAAATTTTTGTTGCATTTAAGTCCAATTAAAGAATCTACTTCTCATCCGTAACTGTAACATTTCTTTCAGTTTTTTTTGTACTGCCAAGAGCTGTTCTTGAATTTAATTTCTAAACGATTACATAATGCACCAAAGAACTTAAATACGTTTTATCTACTCTAGTACGATTATTTTGAAATTTTTGCAGAACCAGTATTTTTGTCTTGGGGAATGTTGGATTATTTTTCGGAAACGTTGTACATTATTCCTCAAAGGTATTTAATTATAAGATAGTAGACATGTTATATAAATAAATTATATATTTTTCTGAATACAATGTTATAATTTAAAAATAAAGTACAGAAAATTAGACATTTATTTTGATGGGACCAATGTATAGCTATGTACAAAAGTACTACATGCACATACTTCTTATTGTAAACTACATTATTACATTAAAATAGCACAGCTAGGAACACGTTCTTATATTAAGACGAATACAATTTTTGAAAAACCATACAACAAACTGTTTTTGACAAAAATGAGAATATGTTATATTACGTATGGTATTGACACAACCTAGCAAAGATACTATTGGAATATTAGCCCAATTGTCTTTTATACAATACAATACATATTTGAATCTACCCATAACAATAACATATCTCAGTATTCAACACTGTTTATAGGTCACGCGATGTTATTACTTCCAATACATTAAATTCGTGATCTACTACTACCAGTCTTAGTTTCAAACAACTTTCTTACAAAAAATACTTGCAGAGCAGTTGTACCTACAACGACCAAAATTTGCACAACAGACCACCGAAGCACGTACACATTATTATCAATGATTAAATTATAGTCCCTCGCTTCTCTCCCTCTGGAATGATGCTGGTACTGCAGCATTTCATTAATGTTCTGTTCTACAGTGCGAAGTCCAGACTACAAATGATAAATTTATAAGAAATGAAAAAAAACTAAGTAAATAGGTAGTATTACCGTAAAGTTATCCATATTCATATTAATTTCTTCAACTTCCTTAGCGTATTTGTCCCACATATCGTATCTAACCACAGTGAGATAAAGGTTTACTAGTTTATCAGCGAAACGTGAAAATTGATTGTCAATGCAGACCGAATAGTATCCACCAGTCGAACCTTGGTCTTGATATTCCCCATTAGGTTTCCACTGATACGGGTGAACAATTTGCCCTGAGGGATGTCTCACAGCAAATCCGGCCATTCCATCCCCGCCTCGCAGCACCTAAAATTTCAGTTTACATTTACAATTATTACAGCTTAACTTTCCTGAGTAAAAAACTACGTACTATTAGAAATGATCCATAAAAGTTTATAATAATTAATCCCGTCCTAATTTAAACTGCTTATTCACAAACCTGCAACGTGTGTTGCCTATTCACAGATTCATTTGTTTTGATCATGAAAAAATGTTAGGGTGGTTTACCAGCTGATTGTAGCAGTATAAACATCGATAACAGGCAGGATCTTTAAATGCGCTTATTCGTACTAGAAACGGATATTTCTTACTTGGAAGCTAACGTAGAAGGTAGCTCCTGGGTTAACATATTGGAAATAGCAGTCTTCCTTGCCCGGGTCTATGTGAACCTTGTAATCCATAGCAACGGCGGGGAGGTCTTCGTACCATGGTACGCTCGGGGACGTTGCTCCACAGAAACGAATTATCCATAAAATTGCAAAACATAGCACCGAATTCACTAACGTGGCACGACACCGAAGAACCATCGTGTATATTCTTGCATTGCGGGTTGCGGGTGCATTGATTTGAGGTTAAGTAACGCAACCAATCAAAGTTGGGAAAGTATCCGCGACCACCCACCTGTTGAAATCTGCTAATCTGGAAGTTTGAGAAAACGTTAATACAGGATGTTCTTTAACTCACTGATCAATTATCGCTTACATTTTCATTTTTAAGCATTTTGTTTTTAAAAACTTCAGCAATTTTCAAAACCTTTAAAATGTTGGCGTTTTGTTTGTTGTTGGAAATTACAGCGAATAGAAAGTATCGCATTTTCGATAGGATGAAATGAAAGTCGCGTTTATTTTCACAGCTAGAAGAAAATAGTTCAACGATATTTAGGTGAACAATACAAATATCGTCTATTTTAATTTGACGCCACAGAAGATTTACTTTTCAAAATTTCGATAGCAAACTAGATACATACATATTCTTAATTTTTTTTCTTATTAAATATGTATAAATATCTGTCGGGAAATTGACAAGCTACCTAATAATCTACATTAAAACATTGTTTTATTCGTGCAAAACACCTAAAATAATTTTAAACAAATTTCACCGTGAAATACCACATTTTGGAGAATAAAATGCGTACGAAATATAAAGGACTAGAGCAGGGGTGGCGAACCATTGGCACGCGTGCCATTGATGGCACGCCACAAAATAATTTGGGCACGGCAGTAATTAAGGAATTTAGGTACCTAATCGAAACAATTTATATTTAACAATGGATTGAACATGAAGCTTCAAGGCGCAAATAAAACAATTACTGTTATGATAGATCTCATTCATGCTTTCGAAGCTAAACTGCAAGTTTTCAGTAACGATATTGTTACCAGACCAAGCAAAAGTCACTGAAGAGTTTCATTCTTCAATCAAGAATTTTCAACGAGATTTTCTCAGTTGAAAGAATTATCGGAAACACTGAAATTTATTATATATCCTGATGTAACTTCACTTGATAAACTGAACTTGGCCAAATTTGATTGATTGGAAACTGAAGAAATTGAAATGCAGCTGATTGATTTCCAGTCTAGTTCAATATGGATTAAAAAAAAATTCGAAACAAGGAAAGAGTTGGAATTAAATGAAATAGAAAGACTATATGTATCAGGTAATATAAGTAAAAATGCCAATATCAAAATTATGGAAACGTGGAATTCAATTCCAGACACATTTAGCAGTCTGAAGAAGCTGGCTGTTGCTATCTTAACAATATTTTCATCTACCTATGCTTGTGAGTCATTATTTTCAGAAATTAATAACATTAAAGACTGGCTTAGAAGCCGTTTGTCAAATGAATCCAGTCCAGCTTGCATTCTGCTAAAAGTAACAAAGTATGGAGCAAATATAAGTTATTTAGCATCTAATTTGCAACAGCAGAAGTCGCACGAATTTTTTCTTTCATTTAAATAAACATAACGTCACTATTGCTGTACAAAATGTATATTTTTTGTTGCAAATAAAGAGTTTTAAGTTGATAGTATTTAGTTTTATTTTTTCTTCATTAATCACTAAGTCAAGATTGTTTGATGGCACGTTATGGCCTCATTAAACATTTCTTTAGAAAAAATGGCACGTAGATGAATAAAGGTTCGCCACCCCTGGACTAGAGTTTCCTATTATTCCCTACATGGTAAAAGTAATTAAATTTAAAATAATAATTAGATTATAACACAGCACATCAAAATGATAAAAGCGTGAATATAAAGTACTTACATTAAATATATGGAATATAAGCTATGATAAGAATTCAATTCTACTTTTGCCCATGTGGAGAGGTGAGGTTTAATATCACCTTTGTGTACTTACATGTGTCGATCTTGTTGTAGACCCAGCACCATTTCTGATTAATTTATATTATTTAACTGAAAAAAGATACCCATTATTTATTATTATTACAAGCGTAATAGAAATTGTAGGCAACCCAAGTTACAAAAGTTAGGTATGGGAGATTACCATCGGTTATCGACTATCGCAAAATAAATTCAGTCTCTAGAGTGGTGATTTAATGATAAAAGGCATGTGTTTCAACCTTAATGATCTTAGAAGTTTACCTGTAGTTATACAGCATTGAAATTATAAGCAATTCATAACTTTTATAACTTCCATAAAGAAGCTAACAGTCTATTATAGAATAACTTCTAATTTAAAATTGCATACTTCGCTGGCTGATTTATAATGTTATACATTTGAATGAATATTACAAGGCGTCTCTGGCAAATTCCTCGAATGCAATTGCTCGAAATCAATTGCTCGAAATCAATTGCTCGAAAATCAAATTGCTCGAATGTAACTTTTCTCGAAATACAAGTTCCTCGAACCGCAATTTCTCGAAAATGTTTTGCTCGAATTTATGTGGTCTTAACATCTGGAAATTTATTTCGGCATTAAAGAGGGAGCAGAGTTTGAACGAATTACGGATAGAACAATATGTCAGCGGTCAACAATACACCATAAGTCGAAAAATATATCGTGATAGTGCACAGAGACTTTTAAGATTAGTAAATAATTATGGACATGACAGAAATATATATGATTATGTCCGTGAAATAGCACATAACATATCATATTAAAAACATATAATATTTGGTTTTTATAATTTTTAACTTCATCACATACCTATACCTATTTTTTATTAATAACGGTTATTACTTGTAATTTGTGTTATTTTTTATATTTGATATTAACTGATTCGAGTTAAAGCTATTTCACAACTTTATTTTTTTCGAGCAACAGATAATCGAGAAATTGCTGTTCGAGAAACTTGCAATTCGAGCAAAATCACATTCGAGCAATTGACTTTCGAGCAACTGATTTCGAGCATTTCGTTTTCGAGCAATTGCATTCGAGCAAATTACCTAGAACCATTACAAGGCAGAATCTGGAATGTAATTTTAGATTGACTAAGATTATTCTTTTAACAGGTTTCCATCAACATTTACAAAATTATTAAGTTCTTTTCAATTCCCTATAACTGTAAAAGTAACATAATTAAAATAGTATTTTGAAAAAAGTACACTTAAGACAAACTATGTATGTTATACAATCAATCCTGAAGAATGAATAAATCGATTTAGAGGTTTTCATAATTTTCTATGTAGTGTCATCAAAAATTGCAACGATCTATTTGAAACAAAATTATAATAAACAATAGTTATTTATGATACCAATACAAAAAGTTCGTGTTTATGGCACGCGACATGAAAATTGTGCAACGAGGCGAAGCCAAGTTGGACAACACGTTTTTTGCACGTATTACATATAATAAAAAGTGTCTAAAAACAGGCCAAGGGTGTTTTGTTTTGACTAAAATTTTGTTTACGTTGCGTATGGCGTATCTTGTAGCACTTGGAACTGTCAAAGTATCAAGTTTAATGTCCAATTTACGATTGTGTCATAATTCAATTATTGTTGTGTTTATTACCTATCGAGTGAAAACAAAACCATCTTTTGACTTGTAACATTTAACTGTGTTTCGCTGCTCAGTTAAATGTAACATCATGGTGTAAAGAATACAAGGTGAAACGTTCCCGGAGATGCGCAGTCGTTCAAAAAGTAGAGGGGAGATGTCAACCAATCCCTCATGGGCCTACACAGGAAATCCATTATGGCCGCGATCATGGTGTAACCATGGACGCGTTCGTATATTGTTTCTGGCACTGTCAGTCGATGTCAAATTCGAGGATAGCAGGTTAGGTTTGGCGTCAGTGTGACAGCAACTGACACAAAACCTAACCTCGAATTTGACATCGACATCGTCTTCAACAATACACTTCAGTACTACCAATCGTGCCATTTGTGGGACCATGTCCTATTGGTGGAATTTGAGGTCCGCCCACATTTTGAGGAACATTACACCTTGTATTATTTACACCATGATGTATCATATCATGCTAGACATGGGCTAGAAACTTTTTCAAAGCACTCTAGATCCATTTTTTACGATCATAACAGAAGTATACAAATTTAGGTAAAACTATTTCTGTCACACTATATTAAACATTCTAAATTATGTTGACCAAGTGTGCGATTTGTGTTTTTACCTACGGTGGTGTTTTAATGTGGCTATGAAAACACTACAACATATAATAGAGATTTACTATACAAGTGGGATAACAGCATCATTAATATACGTGTGTGTAAGTTACAAACGAGTGCGTAGCACGAGTTATGTAAGCACACAAGTATATTAATGATGCATTATCACACATGTTTTGTAATGAAACCATTACATAACTGAGTGGTGTAATGAGCTTCATTACCTAACTGAAATAGTGTCAAATGAGTGACGTAATGTGTTACTTATCCCACTGGAGTAGATAAAAAACGTTTATGATTCAGACAACTGACAGATTGCCACATTTGTGAAGTGTCAAAGGTTTTTGATTATTTTTATGCGAAGTAGTTAAAATATTTAGTAGAGTATAAAAAACGCGTTTCATAAGACTTGTTCTCGCACTTACCCGTGCAATAAAATTATGCCTCATGCAACTTATGTTTTAATATATAGTTTGTTTGTTATGGATAAAGTCTAGGCATGCGGAGTACCTGGTACCTTAGACATTAACTGCTATGGTCATATGGTCAAAGTCCTTTTTAGAATTTTGCTGAGACTAAACAATTCCAACCTTAGCAGGGGATCTTTTACATGCTACACATCGTAGTAACATGTGACCAACAGCTTTACATCACTGCCAAATGATGGCATTCTGTAGAGATTTTCATCCGCATTTTTTTTTAAACCTCACCGGGACCGGAAATCGAACACGCGACCTTCAGTAGTCAGAATGCTTAACCACTGAGCTACCAAGCCGGGCTTTAAAAAAAGTTATTTGGGCTAGGCTTTGGATAGAAATGAATATACCACCTTTAATTTAATAAAACTCGACTGAGATTAAGATACATATATTGTTCTCTGAATGTCATTTCTTTAATGATATAAGCTTCAACTTGATCATAAAGTTTACACATTGCCCTTTTTCTGTGACATCAGAAATAACAAAACATAGCGTTTGTCTTATATTGCAGTGAAATTCAAAGAGATCATTTAGATCACAGGTAGTAGACTTCAGAAAGAATTTGACATATAGCTAACCTCTAATGTAACGGATGCTCTAAATAGCACATTATTCAAACCAAGACATTCTTGACCTATGTAATCCGACGTTTCTCCTCTCCGAAGAAGTCTATAACGCTTAATAGCTATTTGTGCTATAAGTGCTAAAAGTGGATGCTTATGCACGAGTTTGAATACAATATTTTTTCTACAGCCTTAAATTTACTGTTAATAATCCATAAATGTCGATTTAACAAAGGTTTGCATTTATGACAGTTATAATTTATGTCATAGTAAAGAGATGGCCTTGACGGCACAGATGACTGTTTCTGCAGCCGGTAGCTGTCAAAGTTAGTTATTTAAGGTAATTATAATAGTACACATTTATTACATAATGCTCTAATTATTTAAAAAACCTTTACCTATAACGAAAGAAGTAACTAGAATAACTTTATAACCTCACTTCCAGTTCAAAATTCTAAATCAGAATCAGCTGTTTACTTTTAGCACATGTGCTGATTTCACTTTTAACACGCTGATTTATAAAACGTCATTTTTAGTGAAACAAGCTAGTGCTAAAAGTCCTACTTTTAGTAGTGGTCGTAAAAATAGCTATTTGTGCAACAAGTGCTAAAAGTGAACGTTTATGCACGAGTTTGCACACAATATTTTTTCTACGGCCTTAAATTTACTGTTATTAATCTATAAATGTCGATTTAACAAAGGTTTGCATTTGTGATAGTTATAATTTATGTCATAGTAAAGAGATGGCCTTGACACGCAGGTGACTATTTCTGCAGCGAGTAGGTGTCAAAGTTAGTTATCAAAGGTAATTATAAATGTACACATTTTACTTTATTCATTACATAATGCTTTAATTATTTAAAAACATTTTACCTCTAACGAAAGAAGTAACTAGGATAACTTTACAACCTCACTTCCAGTTCGAAATTCTAAATCCAACACCAGCTGCTTACTTTTAGCCCACGCTAAATTATAAAACGACATTTTTAGTGAAAACAGCCAGCGCTAAAAGACCTACTTTTAGTAGTGGTCGTAGAAAAATATATAGGGCATTCAGTAAACGCAAAAACATGTAATTTTGTTTGAAGCTGGCATATACATACAATCTTTGTACTAGGAATGCTGTATTTTGTTTTGCAAAGGTTTTGACACCTGCATAAAGGCAGGTTTGAATTTAAAAATGACAATGAATGACAATTAATATTTCTCATTATTTCAGTGTCAAAGTAGATATTTTTCTGGAAATTGTCTCCTGAACTTTTATAAAATGTAAAAAAAACACGCTATGTCAATAGTATCTAACACAGTATTTGCATAATATCCTTAAAAGTAATTATTTACATCATTTATGACAGTTGATAGATAAATGTCATACCCTTAACCTATTTGTTTTAGTAACTTTTTGTAACTACATTCCTAGACAAAGATGCATTTTGGAAGTACACTCATGAAATATTGGAAATCAAAGGCCACTTTGTGTTTTTATGTTTACTGAACATACTATATGTACTTTATTAAATTTTGTATTCATAGTACATTATAGCACGATACCCGTTTCCACCATTTGGGGGTGGAATTTCAGAAATCTTCCTATTTTATTCTACAGTGAGCGCCAAAAAACATTGGTCAGTTTCAATTTGTAATAACAATTTATTTGCTTAAATTACATAGTTAATCAAAACTATTTCTTAAAGACTAAGAATGGGAGATTCACTTATGAAAAATTCTGTCGGTTAAATGACTCCCCTCTTGTTGAATGCACTCTTTTAAACTGCGGCCGAAATCTCTCATCACACGTTGCTGCATATCCTGCAGTATAGCTTCAATATTTTCTCGAATAAACATTTTAAGCTTTTCTATCTTTCTTGTAAATACACTGCTCTTCAAGTAATCCCAAAGAAAAAAGGCAGGAGTGGTTAGGTCCTGTGATCTCGAGGAGGGTCACCATAGCAAAAAATCAGTTTATTTGGAAACGATTGTCGTAGGAGATTCGTATTATTTCTTGCGGTGTACTTGGTAGCACCGTCCTGTTGAAACCAATATTTATTTACTATCTCCTCTTTTATTTGAGATAAAAAGATATTTGAAGCATGTAATGTCTTTGAGATGTAACCGATACCGTTTCACCAATTTCCTCAAAAAATAAGCCCCGACAACCTTTGACTATGAAACAGCACACCAAACTGTCACTTTCGGAGGATGTCAAGCATTGAAACAAAACTCCCAAGTTTTCTATTTATGAAGAAATTATCATTGATTCCATAGGTGAAGCCTATGGGTTTTTATTAGGTATTGAAACTGACCAATGTTTTTTGGCGCTCACTGTACATTGGACTCACAGAGAAAAAAACAATAACTTTAACTTCTTCTTTAACTCCTTCTTACTTTTACCCCATTTTTACTTTTTTAGGAAAGAAATTTCGAAAAAACTCTAAACCACTTTTTAAAGATCTAAAACACATATGCCCAAAAACCACGGTCTGATTCAATAAGCAGAGGAGAGATGAAAGGTTCTATAATTCACCCAAACCAAATCGATATATTATCAGACCTTAGAGACATTGAGGAATTCGTGAGAAGACATTTTATTTATTTTCTTTCCTTTAGGGGGAAAATTAGAAAACTCCTTTCCTAGCACTTCCCTACGTAACGAAAGGACTCTTCTTGCCAAACTTCAAGTTCCTGATACCAAGGATTATTGCGGCTCTGCTGTGATGAGTCAGTGCTTTATCTTTTATACATATCCATTGTCTCAGCATAATATAAAAAAAACGTTTAAACCTATTTCTAAAAATTTTAAAGAGATCTCTAAATGCCTAAAAATAGTGTTCTAACTCAACGAATACAATGGGTTCTATTATTCACTACAAATGAAACTTCGCACCTTTAGGGGTGGATTAGGGCAAATTCCTAAAATACGTTTTCAGACATATGTATAAAAAACCTTTGCAAGTAAATATCAAGTCGATATCTTATCGGGTTTAAGAGATATTGAGGTTCGTGAAAACAGAGTTTATCCCTTTTCATCCCCTTAGGGCGTAGAATTTCGAAAAATTCTTTTTACAAAAGTTTATTTTATCCTGAAGTAAACCCACAGCGAAAAAATTGATAATGTTAACCCCCTACCCCTTTCCATTTTACCCTTTTAGGGGTAACATTTTTAAAAACCCGTAAACCACTTTTTACAGGATTTTAAAAACACATCTATATGCTAAAAAGATTGTTCTAACTCAATAAACACAAGAGATACAATGGGTTCTATAATTCACCCCGAATGCAGATTTGTACCTTTAGAGGTTGATTAGGGCAAAATCCTGAAATTAGTTTTTAGACGTTTGTATTGCATACATATGCAAGCAAACGCCAAGTCGATTTCTTATCTTGTCTAAGAGATATTGAGGAATTCGTGAAAACATAGTTTACCCATTTTCACCCCCTTAGGGGTGGAATTTCAAAAACTCCTAATAACTCATTTTATTCTGAAATGGAACTACAGTGAAAAATATCAAAAATGTTAACCTCCTACCCTTTTCCAATTTTTCCTTTCACCTCTTTGGGTGAAATTAAAAAAAAATCCTTCAACCCTTTTTTAAATATTGTAAAAATACATCTATATGCCAAAAGAGAATGATATAACTTAACAAACACGGGACATATAAAGGGTTCTTTAATTTCCCCCTAATCCAGATTCACACGTTTACGGGTTGATTTGGGGAAAATCCTGAAATCCGTTTCTAGGCATTTGCATTGACAATCTTTGTAAGTGTACGCCAATTCGATATCTCATCAGGCCTGAGAGATATTGAGGAATTCGTAAAAAAACTTTTTACCCTTTTTCACCCCTTTAGGGGTCGAATTTCAAAAACTCCCTTCTTAGCATTACCTTACGTAACAAATTGAACCTTCCACCTAAATTTCAAGTTTCTAATACCAGTGGTTACGGATCTGCGTTGATTAGGCCGGGCTGTGAATTTCCTCTATATAGGGTGTCCCAAAAAGAATGGGACACCGATTAGTCATAGATTTCTTACGTTATAATAAATCGATTAAACCTAATATACCTTGGTACAAAGTCGCTTCAGTAAGAAGTTATAGGGCCTTGAAGTTCAATTTTTTATTTTTTTATTTTTTTGTTAATTTCCACAAATGTACTATTATGTACTGCACTAATAATTTTTTTTTCATAAATTAGACTTGACTGTAAGAGGCACTTTACCTATCTTTGAAAACTTTTTTGAAATTTTAGGTTATTACCTAAAAGAGAATTAAAAATCTGGTGTGATACACGCACACACCTTCCTTTTACAGTGATCTTATAATTAGCCAAAAATTTGATTTTAAATTTTTAAGCATTTGTCAAAAATTTTCAAAATTACAAATTTTACGAAAACGGTACAAAATAGGGTGTTAGTTCAAGAGACAAATTTTCTCTAGAATTTTAAGCTGAATTCAAAAATGTAATAATATACCGGGTGTTCTATTTAAAATAGGAGTTAATAAAAAAATAGAAAAAAAACAAAAGAAACCCATTTTAGAAGTATTCAACTGGAAAGTCACCTATTTCACATCAATACGCATTAAAAAACGTAAAGTTTAAAAAAATCGTTAAAGCCGTTTTTGAAAAAATCTAAAAAACTGAAAAATCACAAGAGTAAACACCTATTTCCGGTTATGCGATTTTCTTCAAAAGCTTGCTGTCGCATCTACATGGTACACAAAACGTATATATTAAGTTTCAACGCCATGCCTCTTTCCGTTTTTGAGATATTCTGTTCACAGACAGACAGACAGACAGACAGACAGACAGACAGACAGACAGACACACAGACAGACAGACCAATGAAAAAAAAAATAGATCTGTTGAAAACTCAATTTCGAATTTTTGGGGTGAATCCAATACTTTGTTTATTGTAAAAGGAAGTAAAAAGCACAAAAATAATGCACTCTTAGTTCTAAAGCCTAAAAGCGACCGTTTATCTTAAAATGTCCATCAAAGATTTTTGGTTGTCGTTAAGACGTACAATTATCAAGTAGCCATGTTCACAAAAACAGTGGTCATCTAGTAAAAAACAATGATAAATCAATTAATGACATTAGTGACATAAGAATTTGTTCTTTTATGTTTGAGAAAATGCCGTTACATAAGGAATTCTCCAATCCTGAAATGTTCGTTATGTCGCAACATTTTCGTAAGCACAAAAGACAAAAATCTGGTGTGATACACTCACACAACATCCTTTTACAGTGATCTTATATAATTAGTCAAAAATTTCATTTTTAATTTTTAAAAATTTGTCAAAAATTTTCAAAAATTACAATTTCTACAAAATCGGTACAAAATAGAGCGTTAGTTAAAGAAACAAATTTTCTCTAGAATTTTAAGGTGAATTCGAAAATGTAATAATATACCGGGTGTTTTATTTAAAATAGGAGTTAAAAAAACAGAAAAAAAACAAAAGAAACCCACTTTAGAAGTATTCAACTGAAAAATCACCTATCTCACATCAATACACATTAAAAATGTAATAAAAATGTAAAGTTTTAAAAAAATCGTTAGAGCCGTTTTTGAAAAAATCGAAAAAAACTGAAAAATCACAAGAGTAAACACCTACTTCCGGTTATGCGATTTTCTTCAAAAGCTTGCTGTCGCATCTACATAGTACACAAAACTTATATATGAAGTTTCAACGCCATACCTCTTTCCGTTTTTGAGATATTCTGTTCACAGACAGACAGACAGACACACAGACAGACAGACAGACACACAGACAGACAGACCAATAAAAAAAAATAGATCTGTTGAAAACTCAATTTCGAATTTTTGGGGTGAATCCAATACTTTGTTTATTGTAAAAGGAAGTAAAAAGCACAAAAATAATGCACTCTTAGTTCTTAAGCCTAAAAGCGACCGTTTATCTTAAAATGTCCATCAAAGATTTTTGGTTGTCGTTAAGACGTACAATTATCAAGTAGCCATGTTCACAAAAACAGTGGTCATCTAGTAAAAAACAATGATAAATCAATTAATGACATTAGTGACATAAGAATTTGTTCTTTTATGTTTGAGAAAATGCCGTTACATAAGGAATTCTCCAATCCTGAAATGTTCGTTATGTCGCAACATTTTCGTAAGCACAAAAGACAAAAATCTGGTGTGATACACTCACACAACATCCTTTTACAGTGATCTTATATAATTAGACAAAAATTTCATTTTTAATTTTTAAAAATTTGTCAAAAATTTTCAAAAATTACAATTTCTACAAAATCGGTACAAAATAGAGCGTTAGTTAAAGAGACAAATTTTCTCTAGAATTTTAAGGTGAATTCGAAAATGTAATAATATACCGGGTGTTTTATTTAAAATAGGAGTTAAAAAAATAGAAAAAAAAACAAAAGAAACCCACTTTAGAAGTATTCAACTGGAAAATCACCTATCTCACATCAATACACATTAAAAATGTAATAAAAATGTAAAGTTTTAAAAAAATCGTTAGAGCCGTTTTTGAAAAAATCGAAAAAAACTGAAAAATCACAAGAGTAAACACCTACTTCCGGTTATGCGATTTTCTTCAAAAGCTTGCTGTCGCATCTACATAGTACACAAAACTTATATATGAAGTTTCAACGCCATACCTCTTTCCGTTTTTGAGATATTCTGTTCACAGACAGACAGACAGACACACAGACAGACAGACAGACACACATACAGACAGACCAATGAAAAAAAATAGATCTGTTGAAAACTCAATTTCGAATTTTTGGGGTGAATCCAATACTTTGTTTATTGTAAAAGGAAGTAAAAAGCACAAAAATAATGCACTCTTAGTTCTTAAGCCTAAAAGCGACCGTTTATCTTAAAATGTCCATCAAAGATTTTTGGTTGTCGTTAAGACGTACAATTATCAAGTAGCCATGTTCACAAAAACAGTGGTCATCTAGTAAAAAACAATGATAAATCAATTAATGACATTAGTGACATAAGAATTTGTTCTTTTATGTTTGAGAAAATGCCGTTACATAAGGAATTCTCCAATCCTGAAATGTTCGTTATGTCGCAACATTTTCGTAAGCACAAAAGACAAAAATCTGGTGTGATACACTCACACAACATCCTTTTACAGTGATCTTATAATTAGTCAAAAATTTCATTTTTAATTGTCAAAAATTTTCAAAAATTACAATTTCTACAAAATCGGTACAAAATAGAGCGTTAGTTGAAGCGACACATTTTCTCTAGAATTTTAAGGTAAATTCGAAAATGTAATAATATACCGGGTGTTTTATTTAAAATAGGAGTTAAAAAAATAGAAAAAAAAAAACAAAAGAAACCCACTTTAGAAGTATTCAACTGGAAAATCACTTATCTCACATCAATACACATTAAAAATGTAATAAAAATGTAAAGTTTTAAAAAAATCGTTAGAGCCGTTTTTGAAAAAATCGAAAAAAACTGAAAAATCACAAGAGTAAACACCTACCTTCTGGTCACAGACACACAGACAGACACACACACACACACAGACAGACAGACAGACAGACCAATGAAAAAAAATACGTTTTTTGGGTTCAGGGGAGTCTAAAACGTGAAGATCTGTTGAAAACTCAATTTCGAATTTTTGGGGTGAATCCAATACTTCCTTTATTGTAAAAGGAAGTAAAACATACTTACGTTTTTCAATTGTGTCGTACAAATTTTTAGAAACATATTGATCAATGTGTTCCAAACGTCTCGCAATTGATGAAACACTGCTACTTTTTCGAATTTCTGAACAACTTTTGTTTCATTGAATTGTTTTGTCATTTTGATTGCACAATTCTTTATAAGCACTCCATCACTAAATGGGTTTTTTGCTTTGGCAATCTCCAGTGCTACTTTGTAAGAAGCCGTAAGGCTGCATTTTTGATCAGTGTTAGACTTTCTGAAAAAATGTGTTTTTTGTGTAAGTTTCTTCTTACATTCATTAATGATACATAGCATTTCTAGGGTCGCAGTATACTGCTGAAACTTTTTCTCATGGAACAAAGTGTAATGGCGTTCGAAATTATATTCTTTGGGAACTGAGAGTACTTGCATACACACAAGGTACTGAAGTTTATTACCGGTGTTTGTGACCAAATAGTCTGATTTCCGTGGCCGCGTACCGCACAGAAGAACTAAACACTACTAAAAAGCAATCAAAAACAGGTGTCTGCACCGGAGGTGGGCGGGTCTGTTTCCAAACACACTATTGCCAGATAAAGTAAAAATTCTTTTACTAATGATATATTTTTGTACCTATGATATATTATTTTCAATGATTTATAATTTGTTTTTCAGATTCATGTTTTCTGAAAGTACAGTATCGCCGTTTAGGTCTCATGTTTATATGAACTTTTTATCTTAGAAATGATCAAGGAATCATCCCTTAAAGTTTGTCTACGTACTTAATTCACACCCTGTATATGCATTAATATATTTGGAAGATCTTGTACAATTTAATCAAATTTTGCGAAATACAGTGTTAACAAATTTCAACCCTAACCAAAATACAAAACATTTTGTTAAAAAAAAAGGCATACATCAGCAGACACAATATATTTATTGAATCACAAATTATTAACATAAAATACGAATGCTTTACGATTAAAGTTGATTGAGAAAGATACGTTTATAATTTCCTTGTGAATCTTATTTATTAATTTAATAATTATTACGTGGTATTACTACAAATTCTAATTTCCTCCTTTAGTCCACCAACAGATCGATCTTCTATATCATACCTACTAATAAAGTTGTTTATAAATCTTTGTACGCGTTCTGGGTTATTAAGATGCACATGATGAGTTCCTTCAACTTTATGTATTTCAAATTTTTTATTTGATAGCTGAATAATGCTATAAATATCTTCAGCATTTTTAAGTACCTTATATAAACCAGATCTAAACGTTGTTACACACAAAATTGTAGGGCAGGTCAACCTATGAGCATTTTCGATTATTTCCTCTTGTCCATAGTTCAGTAAAGGTAACAACTTTAATCGTGGATCTCTTTTATAGTAATATTTACCTGGTTCTTTTATTGACGGTGCCACACCACGTTTTAGCATGATTTTGCATGCTTCTATTGAAATTGAATTACCGGAACCCTCATGCAACTTAAGTTCTAATTCGTCCATTGTACAGCTATAAGGCTCAACATTGGAACTATTCAAATTGTCATATTTTATAAAGTTGTCTACATCTTTCCCCAAATAAGGAATTCTCTTTATATTAAATGTTACAGGTTTCAGAGCATCCAAGCAAATTAAGAAGTCGACAGTATCTGGATATAATATTGAATACAAATAACTAACAATACCACCAAGCGAGTGTCCCATGAGAGACACTTTTGACCATTTAAAGTAATCAACAATTCGTTTTACAACTATAACATAATCGGGCCAGTGATAAAATGCTCCCGGTGGTATATGCGACGACAAACCATGTCCTGGAAGGTCAAGAACCAGAAACCCTACATTGGGATTAATGTACGGAATGAGAGTATCAAAGGTGCCACAGTTGTCCTGAAATATGAATTGTTTTATTAAAAATATACTTGTCGAAATGTCAAACTGTCTACGTGATAATTACCTGCCAACCATGTAATCCCAAAATAGGACGTTTGTCTTGAGGACCCCACCATTTGCCTGCTAAATAGCCCCATGGAACAGGAAGTCGTATTTCTTCAAATGTCCAGTTATAAGTTGAAAAATAATACACTGGTTTGGAGGACCGGGGTAATTTTAAAAATGTTCTTGAAGTAGCAAGTTTTATTACCAACATATTTTTATACTCCATTTACTTGACATCTGCACTGTCAGTGTCAAAATTTAAAAAAATGTCTTGACTATACCTCAAAAATAATGTGTTTTTTATTAGACTGTACAGTAATTTAATTGTTAAAATGTGAAAAGTAGCACTGGTGCCAACATAATGTCAGTTTGACAGTGCAGATGTCAAGTAAATGGACTATACATATTAATATAGTAATCTATTTAATGATGACATTTTTAAATCTTCTGTTAAACAATTCGTCAATACAGAAATTCTGACATTTTTTCTTAGTTAATGCATATCCAGTAGATAGAATTGTCGAAATAGAATGGTCAGTCCGGGAACTGTTTAAAACCTAAATTCGCCCAATTGCAGCATTGGCCAAATTCATTTCGGCATCTGAGCCTAGCATAAATGTCATCACCCTATTGGATGGTACCCTAATTTTTTATTGAAATCTCATCTGCCATTATTTTGTTTGTAGCTGTATAGCAGAGTGCGAAATTCATCATAAACAATTTAGACAGAAAACCGCAGCATCTGCCGAAAAAATCTGAGCTGAAATTTTGCATACACCTTTATTTTGACATTATCAATAATGTCTCAAAAGTCCCCATCGATATCGAGCTTGCGTTTTGAGTTATTCAAGGTCAAAGGTCACAAAAATAAGTTTTTCGCAAATATCTGGCTTTCTGTTGGTCGTATGACTTTTTTAGTTATGACAAAAAATGAAGGCTAGGAAATTCTCTACAAAAAATATTATACAGATTTTTTTCGTACAATAACCATTCAGTAAATAACACTCGGTTAAGTTTTGCAGACGGGTTCTACTTCCTTTTACGATAAAGGAAGTATTGGATTCACCCCAAAAATTCGAAATTGAGTTTTCAACATATCTTTAAGTTTTAGAGTCTCCCTGAACCCAAAAAACATGTTTTTGCTCACTCTCTGTGTGTCTGTGTGCCTGTCTGTCTGTGAACAGAATATCTCAAAAACGAAATGAGGTATGGCGTTGAAACTTCATATATAAGTTTTGTGTACTAACTAAATCCGACAGTAAGCTTTTGAAGAAAATCGCATAACCGGAAGTATGATGTTTACTCCTGTGTTTCAAAACCGACACTAACGATTTTTTTCAAACTTTACATTTTGTTCAAACTATGTTTGATCATGGGTTTTAAGTAAATAGTGTGAAATAAACTGTAATCAAGTAAACACAAAAGTTCAAGCAATTAGTCCACAAAAACTGTACAACTTGCGCCAGATAAGATATGTGTCAACTGTCTGTGTCGTGATAACAATTAAATGTAAGCGGCACATGCAATCAAGCGCCAGTTCCGTATTTACAAACAGACGTTGAACTTTTTACATGTGTAGTATATCATATGTTAAAAGCAGAACGCTGCGATTCTGCAATGCTAGTGGATCAACATAACAACTCAAGCATTCAGAATTACGTTAGTTTAAACATATATGATTGTAATTTTTAATAATAGGTCGTAAACACGGCATACATTTATTGTATATATAGCTCTGTGATACGTCTTAAGCATTCAATATACCTTTAACCACGATCGTATATCCATTGATGAGGACGAACACAGGCTTCAAATGTTCGTAAAGAGTTGGCATGGCCTGGCCTTCTCACCCTGTCTCTTAACAACAACCTAAGCTTCACATCTTCTGTCAAAAAACTAAACTGGTTTTACAACAAACATAAAAGGTGCTAAGTTCCAATTAATTTTGGCTACCATCTTTTACATTGGTCCTTCTAGCCAACAACTCCCCGATCACGAAGAAGCCAGAATTTGGAGAAGACATTGGTCCTACAAGCCAACAACTCCCCGGTCAAGAGGAAACTGGATTTTGTTGGTAAAAATTATCAAGCCAACCAATTGGAGGCTGAAAAGAAGTTGGTGCAACAATCAAGAGTCCTGGACACTCGGAACAGATTCGAAAAACTGGGCAAGTAAGCAACTGGACCGGATCTGCCATATCCGTAGGAAAACTCGCAACAAGATTGGTATGTACTTTTCTGTGTAAAGATTGGGGAGAAGCTCAAATTGAGCCGTCGCCAAGGAGAAAACGTCCTACGACTCAATCAAAGGAATTCCTCCACAGGAAAAGGCGAGAATTAGTGATAGCAGCATAAGTCCTGCTAATAATTTCCAAGGGCTTTCGCCGTGCAGCGAGAAGAATCTTCAGCGGAAATCAACCCGCTAAGAACTTGGAAAATACGTAAAGTGGTAAGATACTACTTATTAAGCCAGTTTTAGTTCCAAAGCCAATAAAAAGGCCGCATCAACATGGAGTCAATTATGAAGGAGCAGAAGCAGCTGGCGGACTAAATGTGCCAACTGCTCACAAATATGAAGAAGGATTCCGGAAGCAGAAAGAATCAGATGTACCTAGCCAAGAAAGAAGATGAATTAGAAGGATTGTGGAAGGCATTCGAGAGCGGTGATATGGACCTACGAAAGCGACTTCCAGCAGATCATGAATACATTAAAAAGGATTTCTACAGCCAGGTGAAAGAAAGATTTCAAGTAATTACAGATTACAGACACGAATGGCAGGAATAGCTAAATCCAGCCAGTGAGGAGAGTAACGGCTTAGAAACCGAGAAATTGGAAAACCTCATCGAACAAGGAGGCAGACTTAAGAAGCAAGAAATTAAAATGCGGTTATTTAGCAAAGTATTGGATGAAGCAGTGTCAGCATTAGAACAACCCCAGGCGAAAATCGTCTACGAACATAAGGCGAGCAAAATATGCGAGCAGTTGGAAAACATCACGAGTCTTTATGAGGAGATTCTCGGAGGAGAGCAGGAATTTGCAGAGGATTACTTCACGCACGAAACTTACAATCAGATGCGAGAGCGTTATAACCAGGTAATAGCTCAAATATTTAACAAAATAAGTAGCATTCCGAGAAGTGAGCAGCCACGAGAACGAGAAGAATTGGCCATCCCACTGCCCAAAATCACAATGCCAATGTTCGAAGGAAGTTATGAAAATTGAACCACGTTCCACGACATTTTTGGGGGACTCATCCACAACAATGCCACATTACGCAAGGCAGAGAAAATGCAGTACCTCAAAACTTATCTCAGAGGCGAGGCGAGTAAATTAATAAAACATTTCGACGCATCGGACGTTATGAAACCGCATGGGACCTACTAAAAAGCAGGTATAATAACAAAAGAATTTTGTTTTCCAAATTTTTAGACAATGTGTTAGAACTGCCCAATTTGAACTGTGAATCAGCAGCTAGCCTGAAACAGCTGCATGATACCACATTGGAAAGTTTACGTGCCATATCCAACATGGGCGTGAATACTGAGTCGTGGGGACCAATGATAGCACAGCTGCTGGTCAAGAAGATGTCGAATCTGCAACAACAGCCACACGATCACACAGTGCCCAAAATTCATTTCCATGAACAGTGACGATCGATACCAAACCATCAGCCGTCATCGGCTGTGTGTGAGATGTGTAGTCCACAAGGAGAATGAAAAATGCTCTAATTTGAACAAATTCCAAAACTGCGACAAATGGTACCATACTATGCTGCATAAGGAATGGAGCAAAACTCCGGTAAGATGTCATCAACAGGTAACAGCAAAACCTCAGCAAGAGCCAAATAGGAAATCCCAAGTGGCATCCACCTCCGGACAAACAGTGGAAAAAGTAAGCAGCCTAGTTAGCAGAAAATCTAAAAATTACAACCAGAAGAAAGTTCTGCTAGCCACGGCATTTTTAAAAATAAAGGCAGCCGAAGGACATTATGAACTGTTGAGAGCTTTGGTCGATCCAGGATCACAGGCATCATTTATAACCGAAGAAGCAGCGCAATTATTGGCATTACCAAGAACAAAAATCCAAGCAGACATCAGAGGGCAAAGGAAAGATTGAAGTAGAAATAAGACCACGATTTTCCAGCAACTTCCGAATGTATGGGGATCTGCTTATAATGGCAAGATTGACAGGGACGTTGCCAAGAAATACAATCGTGGAAAATGAGAAGAAAGCATGGGGACATTGCCTACTGGCCGATCCTATCTACAACATGCCAGGTTCAGTAGACATCCTGATAGGAGCGGATCTATACAAGGATATACTCCTAGAAGGGGTTAAGAAGACAAAACAAGGGATGATGGCGCAAAGAACAGAATTAGGATGGATCTTATCTGGGGCAGTAGAGGCAACCAAAGAACCCAACATGAGAGCGGTGAGCATGGTATCTAACCTGGAAGAAGATCACCAACTCAGGAAATTCTGGGAGATAGAAGAGGTCTCAAGGGAGAAACCTATCTCTCAGGAAGATCAAGACTGTGAACAGCAGTTCGAGGAATCCCATTTTCGGAAGCAAAATGGGACCTATGTGGTAAAAATACCATTCAAGGGGGACCCAAGTCATTTGAGCGAGTCAAGGAGGAGAGCAGTTGCCAGAATGCTGAAAATTGAGAGACGATTCGAGACTAACAGAAAATTGAAGTCCGAATATAAAGAGTTCATGAGGGAATACATTTCCTTAGGTCACATGAGGAAAATGGATCAAGATGATGATCCGAGAAGAGGATACTACATTCCTCACCAAGCTGCCATAAAGGAGGACAGTGATACAACCAAGTTAAGACTAGTCTTTGACGCTTCATCCAAGTCCTCAAATGGGAAAAGCCTGAACCAAATGATGCACACTGGGCCAAGGCTACAGCAAGATTTAACAGATATCCTTTTGAGATGGAGGAAATACGAGTTTGCAGTAACCGCAGACATTCAGAAGATGTATAGACAAATACAGATAGCTAAGGATTATCAGCACTTTCAGAAATTGTGTGGAGGTTCTCGGAAACAGAACCACTCCAAGAGTATCAGCTAACCACATTGAGTTATGGCACAACCGCAGCTCCTTACTTGGCAGTTTGGACCTCGCAGCAGTTGGCCAAACATGAACAACACCGATTCCGAAGAGGTTGTCAGATTGCCATGAGGGACTTCTATGTAGAACTTCTAACAGGAGCCAGTTCCATAGAAGACGCGAGAAACATCCAAAACGAACTAACCAAGATGTTGAAAACTGGAGGGTTCAATCTCAGGAAATGGACTAGTAACCCGTACCAGAAGCTGAAAAAAGGTACCAACATCATAATAGGGGGACAAGGAGGATGCTACTAGGAAGACACTGGGAGTACATTGGTCACCACTACACTTGACGTACTGCAATACAAAGTCAAGCAGCAACCAGAAGGCGAAGTAACGAAAAGTTAGATCCGATCAGAGATAGCACAAATCTTTGACCCATTAGAACTGCTAGCACCAGTTATCATAACTGCTAAGTTATTAATACAAGAATTATGGGTCGGACACTATTCATGGGATGAAGAATTACCCAAGGATATACAAGACAGATGGTCAAGATTCAGGCAAGAACTACCGAAGGTAGAAGAACTGCACATCCCAAGATGGATAAATTATGAAGAGGATGGCCACACAGAGATGCATGGTTTCTGTGATTGCTCAGAGCGAGCTTATGGGGCGGCGATCTACATAAAAAGTCTTCACCATCAGGGACCACGACAATGACGTTACTCACAGCCAAGTCAAAAGTGGCACCCCTCAAGATGAAGAAGACACTGCCAAAGCTAGAATTATGTTCGGACTGAATTATTAGCCAAACTAGTAAAGAAGACCATTTCAACCATGGAGTTAGACAACATTGAAATTTATGCCTGGACAGATTCAATCATAACTCTAGCCTGGATAAAAGGGAGTCCCAGAGAAATGGAAGAATTTTGTAGCAAATCGGGTTGCTACAATTCACGAGTGCGTCTGCAAGCAGTGCTGGAATCACGTCAAGTCGGAAGGCAACCCAGCAGACCTGGTCACAAGAGGAGTACAACCGTCCAGATTAGGTGACCACGCGTTATGGTTCCACGGGCCCAGAATGGTTATCAAAGGAAGATACACAGGACCGAATAAAGGCCCAAACAACAGTGGTGAGTGCTACTGAAGAAGAAAGAAGAAAACCTCGGCAGGTAGCAGTGCATGAAGCAATCAGTGAGGCGACTGATGAAATGGAAAGATTCTCATCATTCAGCAAAATGATAAGAGTAATCGCTTACTGTAAGCGGTTCATGAAGAAATGTAGGAAGGAAGTCGTAGCGATCCAGCAACTATCCACCACCGAGCTACGTGATAGCCTAAAATGCATCATCAAATCAGCACAAAAGCATGACTTTCCAAGAGAACATCATCTGCTATAGCAAGGCAAAATGGTAGACAGTAAAAGTACATTGTTTCAACGTGTAACCCTAGATGGAGAGGGAATTCTTTGAGTGGGAGGAAGGATACAGCACTCACTGTTACCTTACGATGAGAAACACCCCATCATCATAGCCAGCAACAGTCATATAGCCAAGCCGATCATCAGGGACGTGTATTACCAAACGTTACATGGAGGCAATCAAGCCAGGTTAGTCTTCATAAGAAGAAAGTACTGGATAGTACGAGCCAAGCAGGCTATTTCCAAAATCATCAACAGATGCATGACGTGCGCAAAAGTTAAGGCAGCACCTATGCATTAGCTAATGGGACAACTACCCCCCTGCACGAGAGACACCGTCCATTCCATTTACACACACTGGACTGGGCACTACGCTGGACCAATCCAAATTCGAGTATCCAAAGGAAGAGGCAACAAGTCATACAAAGGATACATCGCCATTTTTATTTGTTTGGCCACAAAGGCCATACACATTGAAGCAGTGAGCGACATGACTGCTAATGCCTTTATAGCAGCATTCAGAAGGTTTACTGCAAGGAGAGGAAAGTGCGCCCACATTTACAGTGACAACGGTACCAACTTTATGGGAGCAAGTAAGCTATTGGACACCCAAATACAGGACAAATTGGGCACCGAAGCAGTCCAGTGGCATTTCATCCCCCCGGCAAGCCCCCACATGGGTGGAATCTGGGAAACATGGGTGAAGTCAATCAAGTACCATATTAAACGGGTCATCGGAGACAATACACTCACCTTCGAAGAGATGACAACCCTGTTGTATCAAATTGAGGCCTTGTCTGAACTCAAGACCACTGACACTAATGAATAACGATCCAAACGACATGTCAGCAATTACCCCAGGACACTTCCTGATCGGACAAGCACTCATCATACCAGCCGAACCAGACGACATCATAGTCACTGACAATCATTTAAGCAGATGGAAACTGCTACAAAAAATGAAAAAAAAATTCTGGAAAGCATGGTCAACAGAATACCTATCCAGGTTTACAGCAACGTGGAAAATGGAAGACTCCGAGACAGACATAGAAATAGGGGATTTAGTACTCCTCAAGGAAGACAATATATCGGAAAACAAGTGGCCGTTAGCACGAATAATTAATACACATCCAGGGAAGGATGGATTGATAAGAGTAGTGACAATCCAGGGCAAAGACAGAAGTCAATTCAAACGGCCCATAACAAAGATTTGTCAGCTACTTATAAGCAACGAGGGCACTCCAGTGCAAAAGAGGATCATCAGTTCCAGACCTACCCACAAGGTCAGCACGAGCAACGAGATGACGGAAGACCAGTTTTGCGAAGAACTCATGCACCACATAATGGAACAACAAAATAATATCCTGTCGGACATGAGGAGCATCCGGACAATAGCTACACACCGAACACGAAGAGGACTACTAGGGAAGTTCCTGACATCAGTGTTTGGAGTAAACGAAGAAGTGTATAAAGACATCGCTAATCTAGACAAGAATCAGCAGGTATTAATCGACGCTTCCGGTCACCAAGCAAAGTTGATGTTAGCGGCAATAACTACGGCGAACGAAACAGAGAGCAGGAGCACAACAAAGTTAGAAAACTTCCGGATAAAATTCAACCAAGGAATTCACCTTATTAACGAAATGAAGGCTTGGTACAGATCCATCGACGCCAATAAACTAAATATTCACGTGTTATTAGCATATCAAGTGGCCAGCAACTATTTGCAAGCAGTGGCAGAAAAATACAAGAAGTTGCTTGATGCGGTGTTTAAGCGGAGCCATTTATTTGAGTTTGTATCACCAATAATAAGTCAGCTGTCTTTGATGCTACCACCAAACTTACGAATATTGCCATCGCCAGTGTACAAGATGGAGGTGGGACAAACCAAGGAAGCTATTAAGATATTTGGATACCTCCATATCACTGAAGTAACCGAATATGAAGTCATCAAGGTCACCGCCATCCCTAGGAAAATCAAAAGCGCAGAGTATGCAACAATAGCAGTCAACCCGTACTTCTTAGCTGTGGACTACAACCATCAGCAGTACTTCAGCATACCGCCATCCAAGTTCGAGGTCATCATTCCAATAAAGGAGTACACCTATTTATGTACACCTACTGTCATAAATAGTGTCGAGAAAAACCCCAACTGCATCATTGACGAGAAATATCAACGCTTGGAAAAGGTGCCATGTAGCACACAACGCTACAACGTCACCACAATAAGATGGAAAGAGCTGTACAAGGCGAATACATGAATGTTTATAACCAACAAAGCCACCAGTGCAGCAATCATCTGTAACGACGTACGAGAGGAAGTGACTCTTGAAGATACCGGAGTCATCCAGATCGCTCCAGAGTGCTATATCCACATAGGACAACACATTCTGTACGCACGATCATTTAGTACGATCCCGGTCGTTGCAACGTTTAATAAAATTCTGCAAGTCAACATTACATCACAGGCAGAATCAATGGGAAGCGAGTATCCAAGCTTAGCCGAAGAACCAAGCCTGGAAACATCAGGTCACTTAAGCGTGCTACTAACCCGACAGCAGCAGACAATACATGACCTATCCAATACACGCGGGAGACACCTATCCATCACGACAGGGTCTATCAGCAGTATAGTAACAATACTGGTCATTGGCCTACTGTGCGGCATAAGCTATTGTGTATGGAAACACAACTGCCGGACCAAGGGACAACAGAAGCAAAAACTCAGCGCCGGCCAAGACGACTTCAGTTTAGAACCCTTACGCAACACCTCACGCCAAGGGAAACGTCCACGAAGCAACCCCTGCAACAGACGCCTGACCGCACCAGCCCCGGCTGTCAGCAAGCGACCGGCCAGAATGTTCAAACTATGTTTGATCATGGGTTTTAAGTAAATAGTGTGAAATAAATTGTAATCAACTAAACACAAAAGTTCACGCAATTAATCCACAAAAACTGCATAACTTGCGCCAGATAAGATATGTGTCAAGTTTCTGTGTCGTGATAACAATTAAATGTAAGCGACACATGCAATCAAGCGCCAGTTCCGTATTTACAAACAGACGTTGCACTTTTTACATGTGTAGTATATCATATGTCAAAAGCACAACGCTGCGATTCTGCAATGCTAGTGGGTCAACATAACAACTCAAGCATTCAGAATTACGTTAGTTTAAACATATATGATTGTAATTTTTAATAATAGGTCGTAAACACGCCATACATTTATTGTATATATAGCTCTGTGATACGTCTTAAGAATTCAATACCTTTAACCACGATCGTATATTCATTGATTGGAACGAACACAGGCTTCAAATGTTCGTAAAGAGTTGGCATGGCCTGACCTTCTCACCCTGTCTCTTAACAACAACCTAAGCTCCACATCTCCTGTCAAAAAACTAAACTGGTTTTACAACAAACATAAAAGGTGCTAAGTTCCAATTAATTTTGGCTACCATCTTTTACACATTTTTAATACATTTTTAATGTGTAGGTATTGATTGAGATGGGTGATTTTCCAGTTGAATTTTAAAGGCATTCAACTGAAAAATCACCCATCTCAATCAACACACATTAAAAATGTAATAAAAATGGCTAATAATACTGAGACAGTTAAAGGAAACAATTAATAATGCGCATTACATGACTTTAACGCGTTTACTTCTCGTCAACGAGACCACACGTATTATATTCGCTTACGACTGGGTTATCAAGGATACGGTGACGACAGGACCGATGTACGGTGTTCACCTTGTGTCTATGTAGTCCACAATCAGGGCGTGCTGGGCCGCCGGGACACCGGGCGAATGCCCGGTGGCCTGCGCCCGTCAGTGATCTGATGGCATGCGCCAGTCAGTGATCTGATGGCCTGCGCCCTTAAATTGAGAAAATTCCAGAAAGCCCGGAAAATAAAGCAATTATGAATAAAGACACACAAATTCTTATTATTGTTATGAATGTTATGACGCCGGGCCGAGCTCTGTGCCTAGAAATAAAAATGTTTGGGTTAAATGTAATAGAACTCTATATTGTGTTTATCATGATTACCGTGATAAGATTGAGATGAGACCACTATGCACTATCGGGTTGCATGGAATTGCTGAATGGATCGAACCGGTGAAAGACTGCGAAAGTGTTAAGTATTAATTCATTCAGTATTCGCGTCACGCCGTCGGGTATCACATTCTACTACCCGCAACAGTACCTAAATAAAATGAAAAAGGTGTTGCAAACGGAAGCCAAAAAGTGTGTAAAATTAGACAGTTTCATTAATAAACCGAGTTCGGTGACAGAAAAATTGAGCATTGTTTAGACTTCTACTCCAAGTGAACGTTTTACGAGCAGTACTGCAAATGAGGTTGACTATACCACAGAAGATATTAGGGTGGAAACAGAAGAAACGGAAATCACCAGTATTTCGTGTGATCATCGTGCTAGTACGTTAGTTTCCACCAGCCTACAGATAAATCAAACCATTTTAGAAAATCTTCAAGTGGAAGAAGTGTCTCGGGAAGTGTTAAACTTATTTGTGAAACCAAAAGAATCTGATATTGATTTATTTCTCAAGAAGCATCCACAACAAACATTTAATGATACTGTATCTGTCTCCAGAGCAATTAATAACTAAATTAATTCTAAGAGAGCGTAAGACTCGATAATACCCACGCAAAGTAGAAGCTCGTATAGGGACTTACCTCGTGGGACATACAGGAGGGCCTACATGTGGGGTGGCACGTCGATTGACCTGTGACTCCAGGAGCACAAAACGATAAACACTAGCGATTACACAAAACAAACAAAAAACTGGATCAGTTGACCGACCGTTCACCAACTCGTCTTAAGTTTATCTGTGTTTACAATATGGGCCACCGACCCAACACTTAGGGGTGGCAGGAGAGGGGACAGTAAGCTCCATAACTAGACATTCCACCAATAATGGGTAAATTTACCGCTAGGTAGAATTATAAACTACACTAAATTTATGTACAGCTATTTACTTGTATTAAAAATTACTAATGAAATAAACTAAACTAATATTATTAAAAGCTAAATACCAAACAGACACGACGCTACCATTCTCCGCATAAAAAGCTTTTTTGCGTGAAAATGGGTCCAATCGGAAATGATTAAGTTATGATTCAGAAACTTCTAAACTGTTTTGTACTCTATGTTTATGTTTCTCAAATCGTGAGATAAAAATTCTTTTTGCGACGGGGCTGACGATTGACGGCATATTTGAACATGAGCTTAGTAGAGCTTACAAAAATAGTGTTGAATCATATATTTTAAAAGTTCAGGTAATCTAAAAAATATATAAACAGGATGCTCTATTTCAAAAAATGGAGTTAGGTGCCACCCAGAATTAAATGGGACACCTCATATGATTAGAAATCATTTAAGTGACGAAGAAGTTGCTTAGGTGAAACTTTTATAATTACAAGAATTGTGTAATGTATTTTCAATAAAAAGCGCTACAGAGCTCGGACCCTTAGGTGGGACACCTGTACGCAATAATTGGTTTGGGCCTGGCCTGCTCTGCTCTCTAGTCCCGGCCTGCATTGGTTCTGCCAGCACGCCCCTGTCCACAATATGCCTATTTTCGTCAAGGGTTAAAACTGAGCTATGTGAAAATATTACTTTCATCTAAGTAACAGTTCTTTAATTAAAGCAGAACATTTTATTTTGTAAGGTGCTCACCCTGTATATATTTGACTGAAAGTATATTCGTTTTCGAGCCAGGGCAGTGACGGTTGCTCCTTAGAGGCGCTAGCCTTCCAACCGCCAACAGCCTATATAACATTAGCAAAAAGTAACTATCCTATAACTGAAAAAAATATTTTGTCATCTATCCCACCGTTATAATATAACAAAGTTTAAGTTATGAGATCTGGAGGCAGCTATTCGATATCGCTTAAAACATGTAAAACAACATAACATAAATTATGTGTCAACACACTCGCTAGTATCAATACACCAAGCGGCTAGCAGCTCCTTTGGGCGATTCGAAATAGGGCCCAAACTTATATGGCAATTCTTGGCGAAAACTCTGAAGCAGCAGAATTCAGGGCAGCAGTTTCAATGTGTTGGAAGGCATACTGCGCTGCAGCCTGCAGCCTGCAGCCTGCATCACAGTACGTAGTAAACTGGCGGACTTATTTACAAATGTATTCAAGCTCCGAGCACTATTTTGGCAATAAATTAGTTCCTATCGGTATAACTGCTTGCAGAATAATGGGAAGTATCGCTGCCGTTCACAAAATTGACATTTTGTGGCGTGTTGTTCTGTGTATATATTTTCTTTTGGATTATTAAAATTAAAAATCATTCCTATATTTGGATTAAAACATCGCCGTAAGGTAGGTGAGTTTTTAATCATTATTCTTTGCTTAGTAATTGTTAAAAATTAAAAGGCCCCAAATGCAATTATCACGTAATCTGCATGTAAAATATCGTCTTCCTCCAACAAATAGTTTTTGAGCTATACAGCCAATAGACAGACAGACGGACAAACAGACGGACGGACAGACAGACGGGCAGACCAACATACGGAACTGAGAAAACATGTTTGTCATCATCTTGGGACCCTGAAACTTAAAGATATGAAGAAATCTTAAAAAAAGCTATTTTTTTACGATTACAATGCTAAAATACTTCCTTCTCCTTTTAGACGAGAGAAGTAAAAAATGCGATTGTTTTTTAATTATTTTCATAATTATAGACGCACCAAAGCAGATGATAACATTTGCCCCACCCTCTACACTAAATGGAAAAATGATTGTATACCTATCGTATTGTTCTATCATGTAATGGTACGTTTGATAGCACCGTCGTTGTGTTTAATTTTTTCGTACTACTATATTGTTACTGTGTTTTAACTGAACTAATCAAATATATGAAAAGTTATTCATATCAGCTGCCGGTCGTTAAGAAACATAGTGGTTGGTGGCCGTTAAGGACACACAGTCATTCATAACAGCCGCTAGCCGTTATAATCTTTTAATCCGCCGGCCCTTTCGCTGCCAGCTAGCTCAGTTTATAATAAAGGACTATTATCTTTTTCCCCAGTCGAGGTTATGGATATTCAGTGCAATAAAGTTCCGGAAGTTGACCCAATGCAGCTCAAAACACTGAAAAGATATACTATACTTCAAGCTTCTACTCAAACAAAAGCCAATCTGCTCGCAATCAGTTTACCTTGCGGTGTAGAGGCTGGTGCTTTATACGCTTGCGCCTGGCGGTACAAAGCTTAACTTGCCCCGGATTCGGGTTACAAAGTTGGTGCACGCCTTTTTGTACTTGCGGAGCAACCATTGTATTAGGTGCGTGTCTTGGAGATTTGTTGACCTTGTTACTCTATCTCTTAGGTCTGTGGTTCTGAGTAAATCACAGTTAATTTGGTGCCCAACTGTGAATGGTCGCACCGAGCCCAATTCCATTCGCCAAGGCTGCGGAAAAACTCCAAAAACTTCGGCCCTCGCGGGATTCGAACCGAGGACTTGCTTAATGCAAGCCTAGTGTCTTTCCAACTGCGCTACCCGGCTTCTAATCAATCAGTGTAACACAAATATATTGCTATGCTACGATTTCGCATAAATTGAAATAAAGGTTTAAAACTAACAACTTATGCATTCATTTAATTATAAATGGGCTAACTAAAGCAAAAAGCTTACTCCTTGGTGATTTTTGGTAATGATCATGTATTGGCTTCTTATTAGAAAAATGTATCGTGAACAGAATTATGTCATGTGTTAAAAATTTTTATTTAAAAGAATTTATCTGCGCAAAAATTGAGCTGACGTTTTGAATTTAACGTAAAGTTAAACGAGGCTTACTATTGAAGTTAATAGATATGTTTAATAAGATGTGTTTTATCCTAGTAATGCAATGCCAGGTATTGAATTACACTCAGAATTGGGATTCTCTGCCGCCCGACGTTACAAACCGTGTTTCCGAGCAGTGACAGTTGCAATCTGAAAATGCATCATGTTAGTAAAATATAGTAAATAATCTATTCAAATAGTCTCACTTAATATTTGAGTTAGGATGACAGATATCAACTTGGTGTAACGTGGAATTTCGAAAGATGTGTTTGATTATTTTTTTCGTAGCGATCTCAACCAATCAGAAGGCTGGATTTAGTTAAGTTATCTATTCAACACTATAACATATAAGCCAATCACATTGCAGACATTTGCTTTTTTCAACCAATAACAGCAGTATATCACTGAATATTAGGCACCATGCAAAATATTCACAAAACAATGTACGTACTCAAAAAATAAATAGCCTTGTTGCGAAGTATCGCTTAACAACGATGTTCTGTCCTTAGTGATATCGCTAGGTTACGTAACACTAAACCCCAACAAACTGTGTGGCTTGTTTTAAAAATTTTAAAATGCTGTGTTTTGGAAGTATTCCGCTGAATTTAATTGAGAATGAATAATTATATTAATTGTTGGATTATTTTTCAATAAAGTTAATCGTTATGTATTAATATTGTTAAATAGTCGTCCCAAATACCACTCGAAGTGGATATATATATTTTAAAATATTTTGCCATTTCCATAGAAATTATTGCAAATTTCACTCAACAAAATCACTTTTAAATGTCACTCGCCTCAAAATCACATTTAAATGTGATGTGATTTTGTATCGTGAAATTTAAACGCAATAATTTGAGTCTCGATTTAACCTCGGCCGTGGCTGCACGTTCATACGAATTGCGCGCGTACCGAATTTTTGTGAGCAGTGTTGTGGAAAGTGGTTATCTGTTATTCTTCGATAAATTCACTATCTACTAGCACAGACTGTTTCCCCGCTTGCCGGGGAACTTTACTATAATTATTCCCTGTAAACCGCACCGATTAAATGGCAAGCTCAAGCCAGTCGTTGACTCCCAGCCACAGGAGTCCTGTAACACCTATTGATAATATTACCCACCAATCTCCTATTACTAAACCATCCTATACAAATGTTGCTAAAACAGTTCCGACAACTAGCTATCCCCGTAAAGAGCAAGCAATAATTGTTGAAGCATTAGATGGTGTACAACTAAAAGAATATATTTATGCAGTTGGAAAGATAGTACAACCCAAAAACATTTTATCAGCTTCACGATTATCAAACGGACGAATTTGCATTTACCTGAATACGAAAGAACTAGCGGACTATTTTGTAAATAACTACAGCTCTTTGAATATCTTGGGTAGAGATGCAGGCTGTAGGAAATTGATTACGCCTACAAAAAAATTAATGATCTCGAACGTATGCCCGTCAATTCCCAACATAGATGTAGAAAAAGCCCTGACAGATATTGGAATAAAAATAGTGTCACCGATGTATTTTATAAAGGCGGGTTTAACTGACCTGGAATATTCCCACATATTAAGTTTTCGTAGATTTGTTTACATAATACCTGATGAAAACAATCATATTCCAAATTCGTTGTTAATTAAATTTGATGGCGATGATTATCGCATCTTTCTACAGCTCGATCAGATGAAATGTTTCAGATGTCAACAAAACGGACATAATTCAGCAAATTGCAAGGCACCAATACAAATAAATGTGACAGAAAATATAAATAAACGCCCACTATGTAGTACTAGCGCTGAATCAACGCCTACAATCCAAGAACCAAACAATGAAAGCATGGAAAAAGGACAAAGTTATGATACCCAAACACAGGAGCCAATACAGAAAGACAAATTAGTTATTAAACCTACATCAACAAAAAAGAAATCCAAGAAAACAAGAAAAGAAGAAGAGAACAAATCGACTTGGGAAGAAATGCTACAACCTATACAACAGAAACTATCGGAAGAACCTGCCAACTACAGTTTCGATTACGAAAAGTTCAAAACAATCTTCATCGAAATAAGCAAATCTCCAAACCCGTTGGAAACTTCAAAAAAGCTTGTATGTGACACTGACCAACTAATAGCTACACTGAGGGACTTCTACAGCCTTCTTACTCACCGCACAGCAAAATATAAATTTACTAGAATAATATCGAACATTAAAAAGAAACAATACAATGAAAACTACCCTGATGATTGCATGTTCAGTGCATCGATCAATTCACATAAAGAAGACCCCAACATAACAGATTAAGTAATGGCTAAGATAATCCAATTCAACTGTAACGGTTTTTATACCCACCTACCGGAAATCCAACTGCTTATTGAAACAATAAAGAAGCCGACCTGCGATTGACTAATTAAAATAATTGATGGTAGTAAAAAAATCGCACATCAACCCCCCTACCGTTTATACACCACGGCAGCTCTAAAAAACTCTTTACTCACCGCAATGGCCCTAGCTAACTCAAATATCGGCGGCCTTAGATCGTAGGTTCAAATCATCAGCTAGGTGCCCTCGAATGTCTTAAAAAAAAGGAAAGGAAATGGAAATGGGCGCCAGAAATCAAAAGATTTCCAATAATAAGAAAAATAAACTACAAGTGACTAGCGTTTAATTAATAATCAATAATAGAAAAGTCTTGAAATGTCAGTAATAAATTATCAGAATAATTAAAATGCAAACAATTTTATAACAACATTGTGTACGTGAACTAAAGGTTGCGACACGCATAAAATTAAAAACCCCTTTCGGGTTATTTTAATAACTCTAAATTCAAATTATTCATGGGATATGCATACCTCAATCATTTAATAATACCTTCTGTTTAGGCTATTGAAATAAAAAAGCGTGACTGTACCTTTTACAGAGGGTCGAAATACACATCAAAATAGCAACTTTAAATATAGCATAATTAGATATAAGCATAAAAATTTAAATATTAAAATAAGAGTATGTATGAAATTGAATGTTACATGTAAATAATGGCAAAATATATGAATTTAAATTCCAAATCATTACGGGTTTAAAATGTTTACATGGAAAAACCAGGTATTCAAGATAAGTTGATAAATAATTCCGGAATAGCACTAACTAACCTCGAAACATAAGCTGGACGTAAACGGCAACAACCCTTGTTGAAATCGCCATGGATGCGCCGAAAATTGCTTCGAAGCATCTCCAAAAGGCGGCAAATACGCCGAACCCAGCGGGTGTCGAAAGTGCGATGAGGTTAGCGACTTGGCCTCCGAGATAAACTCGTTGTTGAAACTGATAATTAAGAGCTAAGGAAAATATAATTACTATGGAGATAATAAGACAGAAAAGCGCAATCGTACCTGATCATAATCAGCCCTTAGGAAACACACTGCTCATTGAAATTGGTTGAGCGCACGTAATTTGACTTGAACAAAATCAAACCTCGGCCGCGCGAAATGCGCCGCCTGAGGCGAGAAGAATAAGTGCTTCGGACGAAAATTTCGTTTCTAAAGGGAGACTCGCACTCTGATAAGAGATAGCGCAGGTCGAGAGGGCATCGTGCAAACGATAGGAACTTGATCCAGGTATAAAATACGCTGCTTTGGAAAATAAAAGAATTTGAAATTCAAAAGGATTTATAATTCAACTAAAAATATACAGGTTAAGCCTGAAATAATTGGATAAATGGCGAAACAATTAGGCTAAGCCAAAAAATTGTTTCATTATTTCTAATTATAAACCCAATATATTATGCTTTCAAGAAACACATCTCAAGTCAAATATATCAGGATCAATAAAAGGTTTCGATACTTACAACAAATGCGGACAATCAGCTAATCAACAAGCCAGTGGTGGAGTCAGCATACATGTCAGACATGAGGTACCTTCACAAAACCTCCTTTTAAATACAACATTAGAAGCCATTGCAGTCCACGTCTTCCTACCCCAAAAAATAGCAATATGCAACGTTTATTTACCTCCAAATGTACCAATTGAATTAAACGAACTAGAACACTTATTAGACCAACTGCCCGAATTATATATTTTAGTAGGCGACTTTAATGCCCACAACCAACTGTGGGGATGCAAAACTACCAACCAAAGGGGAAAGATAGTTGAAAAAATATTGGACATAGATACAGTTACATTATTAAATGATGGTAGCCCTACGCATTGGAATATTAGGAATGGCAGTTCTTCGGCCCTGGATTTATCTTTCTGTCATGCCCGAATAAAACCCAACCTCCACTGGAAAGCCCGTGAAGACCTGCACGGAAGTGATCATTTTCCCATTATTATATTCTCAGATCACCGCACTATATATGATTCCTTGCCGGAAAAATGGAATATACAAAAGGCCAATTGGAATAAATTTGAAGACTGTCTACTAAGTCATGATTTACATTTTTTTGAAGAAACTGAGATTGACATATCCACAGAATCTATTATAGAATCAATTTTAAATGCTGCTAGAACGGCAATCCCTGTTAAACGTAATCCGAATTGTTCCACCCGAAAAGTGCCCTGGTGGAATAACTCCTGTAAAGAGGTCATAAAGAATAAAAAAAGAGCATTTAATAAATACCGCAGAAATCCAAGCATAGACAATCTGATAGAATTTAAAAAACTAAAAGCAATAGCCAGGAAGACCATTAGAAACTGCAAAGCAGAATCATGGAAAAACTACATCCAGTCCATTACAACGTCAACGTCCAATAAATAAATGTGGAAAAAAATTAAAGGTATTAAAGGAAGAGGAAGTTACTTTAGAATATCTGCATTAAAAGGTAAAAATGACGTAGTAGTAACAAAACAGCAAGAAATAGCGAACCAATTATGTGAAACGTTTGCTAATATTTCCGGGACATCTAATTATAGTAACCATTTCAAACTATATAAACAGCAAATAGAAGCACATAATATTACTATTACAGAAAAAAATAACGAAGCGTACAACTTGCCCTTCACTATGCAGGAACTATCCCACGCACTAAGCCAATGTAATGACAGCAGCCCCGGTCTCGATACAGTTCATTATCAAATGTTAAAACATTTACCTGAATCATCAAAATCGACACTGTTACATTTCTACAATCATATATGGTTTTCAAAACAATTTCCAAGTGCATGGAGGACATCCCTTGTCATCCCTCTGCTAAAAGATAATAAAAGCAAGCTCACTCCTGAAAGTTATCGCCCAATTTCCCTAACCAGTACCATATGCAAAGTTTTAGAACGCATGGTTAACAATCGTTTAAGATGGTATTTAGAACATCATGGATATATATCGCCTTCACAAAGCGGATTTAGACAAGGGAGGTCGACTCAAACAACATTGCATGCTTAGAAGTTGATATCAAGAATGGTTTAGTTAACAAAGAAGACACTATTGCAATTTTTTTAGATATCCACAAAGCATATGATACAGTTTGGACAAAGAAAATTATACTAATATTACTTAATTGGGGTTTAGGAGGGGAAATGGTGCATTTCATATCAAATTTTCTTACAGATAGGAAATTGTCCGTAAGAGTAGGGAATACAAACTCTACCATAAAACGTCTGGAAAACGGCATCCCTCAGGGATCTGTACTAAGCGTACTCCTATTTACAATTGCCATAAATGACATTACTAATAATATTAAAAGTCCCGTTAAATGCCTTCTTTACGCAGATGATTTAGTACTATATTGTAGCGACACTAAGGTAGAATGCATACAACAACGTCTACAAACCGCCTTAAATCAACTTCAGAAATGGAGTGACTTAAATGGACCAAAGTTCTCAGTTCAGAAAACTAAGTGTATCTATTTTTCCAATAGAAGATTCCCCGAAACTCCTGCACTTTATCTAAACAATCAGCAACTGTGTTACGCTGAACAATTTTGTTACTTAGGCGTAATACTGGACAGAAAGTTAAACTGGGCGCCACATATTTTGAATATAAAAAATAAATGTAAGAAATCCTTGGACCTTATGAAGGTGGTTAGCTGTCATAATTGAGGTGGAAACCAAGACACTCTTCTCAAAATGTTTGATGCACTTATTCGTTCGAGGCTCGAATACTGTAGTTCAGTTATCAGAGGATCTAACCCTAACCTTCTTAAAATATTGAACGTAATCTACAATAACGGGCTAAGGATAGCTTCAGGAGCCCACAGAACTAGCCCAGTATTAAGTATTTATAAAGTCACCGGTCACCCTCCTGCGGAACTAAGAAGAGAGCAACAGTTGTTAAATTATGTTACTACAGTTTTATCAAACAACAAACACTTAAACTACCAAGCAACAGTCCATCCTCACTATCAAAATATCTATAATAATAAACCTAAGTTTATCCCTCCCTACAATATCCGTGCAAAAAAATGCATACAAAACCTCGAACAACAACAACTGACACCATATACCTACCAAATGCAAACAAATTCTTGGATAATACCGCCTCCCGAAATGTATTTACAACTAACCAAATTTGCTAAACACAGTACTCATGCAACTCAATACCAAGTAGCACTTAACCAATTATTGTCACAATTCGCTAATTACCTTTCTATTTATACTGATGGATCAAAAACAGATAGCGGTACAGGGTGCGCATTTGTGTGCGGAGTGCATCAGATGTGCCAGGGCCGTAGCTACCACCGGGGCAACCGGGGCAGTGCCCCAGGGCCCCCGAACATAAGGGCCCCCGAAGACGGAGGAAGTTTTTTTACGAAATTGTCTTTAAAAAGTTTTTAGCTAAACTTAGCCTGTTTAAACGTTAAATACAGTTTTATATTAAACTCAATGTGAAGTAAATATGTGTTTTGTCTGTTTTAAATACCCATTCTTCTATCTTAACAGAAAAAAAATCACCAAATAGTAACACTATTAAAAAAGTCTTACTAAGTGAAAGTGATGTAGAGGTAAAGGGGAAGATAACATGGGGGCCCCATAATTATTTGTTGCCCCAGGGCTCCCAAGCCTGTAGCTACGGCCCTGAGATGTGCTTCAAACTTCACAACTATTCTTCGGTGTTCAGTGCAGAATTGTGCGCAGTTATCAGATCGCTCGAATTTATTGCAAACCACAACCACACAAACTTTATTATTCTCTGCGATTCCTTAAGTGTGTTGTTATCTATTAGGCAGATCTACCCAACCAACCCCTACGTGAAAAGAATTCGTGATATCCTTTACCATCTCCGAGGACAAAAAGTTATAAAATTTATTTGGGTACCTTCACATATAGGTATAGCTGGCAATGAAACGGCAGATAGAAGTGCCAAAGAAGGAACCAGAACTATTCAACCTGAAGAAGAGACTGTTAGTAAAGCCGACATGAAAAGAGTATACAGACAAAGTATCCTTAATAAATGGAACAACCAATGGAGAACTATTACTGAAAATAAACTACGACTAATTAAAAACACCGTTAACGTTTGGCCACCTGTAACGTCGCAACGGAGACCCGAAGTTATTCTGTGGAGGTTGAGCATAGGACATACTAAAATCACCCATGATTACCTCTTACAGCGTCGCAACCAGCCTATTTGTGACATTTGCAACAGTACTTTGAGTGTTCCACACATCCTTTTGCAGTGCAAGAAATTTTCAACTTAAAAGAATAAGGTCCAGCTAAGTAACGAACTAAATGTTGTACTAGGAACTGACATCAGTGAAATACGTAAGCTTATGTACTTTCTAAAGTTAACCAACCTGTTTCAACAGATATAAAAGTATTGTTATACACTGTACATAAATTTAAAGTGCCAAAGTCTTTAGTAGAAGAGGCATTATAATACACTAAATAAAAAAAAACAATAATTTACCTGGAAACGACAAAATATTTGTCAAAAATATATCCACTGCTTGTGGTATTACCCTTGACTATACAAAATCGATTATACCAGAGTAACTTCACTAGGCGACGCAATACATAACTTTTACCAACATGATGTTGTTTTCATGGAGATGACTTTCAGCTAGGGTAATACAAACAAATCTAGCTGTCAATAAAACATTTATTTGTTCCTAATGTTAAAATTTCCTCAAAAAATAATCAAACCGAATACAATGCGTACCCAAACTTCCTGCACAATAACAAATCGTGTCAGTTTGACAGAATACTCCTCCCGCTGACGCGGTCGGACTATTTAACCTGTCAAACTGACACTCTTTTATTATTGTGCAACAAGTTATCGACATATAACCCGATAATATCGAAGTACTTAGAGTATTACTTCTGATTATAAAAGTCAGTCATAACGTTGACTGCAGTTTTTATTAATTACATCAAAGAGAGCTATTGCAGGCAATGGCGATGTTGACGTGTAAGGGTTGTGGATAAAAAAGGAGACAACAAATTTTCAGAAAACTGGGGTGCTTAAAGTCTTAGCTCCTGCGAATTTATTTGTTTGGACCTAATCATTCGGACATAAATGCAGTCGATTTACTGAATTCAATAGAGATTTTACCGACATATCTAAAATCTACCGCATCCCCAGTAGATGGTTTGAAATATTTGTTTAAAAATAACCTAATTAGCACTTTCTCAAATTTATCGATTCCTTTACGCATTCATTTAACATTACCTGCAACTACGGCTGAGGGTGAAAGATCATTTTCAAAGTTAAAAGTTATAAAGAATTATTTAATATCAGGTATGACACAAGAAAGGTTATCAAATCTAGCTATAATAAGTATTGAAAACGACATTAACATAGGTATAAATGACATTATAAATAATTTGCAATATGAAAATCAAGAGAAGTTGAGTTTAATTGTTGAAAAACGTTATTTATCGCTTTTACTATTGTAATCGATATTTTAATGTTATAAGATTGTGAGATTAGTAATAAATAAAAGTGTTTGATTTATATTAGGAATGGTTCTCTATTTAGCTTCACTCAACTCACATCACATACTTTTCCTAACCACCTAATCCACAAGCTAGAGGGGGGCGCACTTGAGACTTTGCACCTGGGCGGCTGGTAAGCTAGAGACGCCCCTGTCACTCATATATTCTTTGCTGATTGGTAGCAGAGTTCAGATCGTTTTTGCTTTATACCGGTACTTACGAAATAAACTTTATTTTTAATAAGCTGTTTTTCCATTGAATTATTTAAGTGGCGCAGTTGGTAGGATAGTGTGCTATTGTGGTCGCATTGTGTCGGAAAAATAAGAGACTTTTCGCGACTCTGGAGTTTCAACCCTTTTAGCGTAGATTCTGAACCATTCCTTAGAGGACATCAAAAACAGCATTTTTGTGAGCAACAAAAGGATTGGAAAATGAACACGAAGATCTACAAACCAAGTAGGTGCCTTTCCCAGGCCCTCAGTTTTAAAACTTTGAGGAAGATAGAGTAGTGTACAGTCTATTATAGGCAATTTAGGATTTAAGAGGATACTTTTGAATAAAAAATTTTAAAATAGAAGTATCAAATAAACAGTAATTATAAAATCATATTTGTGATTGAAATTGACGAGTTGTTGGATCAGTTAAATAGCTTTATGTTTCAAGAGAATGCAGCATGTTCTGGCATTTTTAAAATTGAGGCAGGTTATTATAATAGTGAGAATAATACAGAATTAAATATGACTCGTAATAATCATACTAATCAACCAAATCAACTGGCTCAAGTAAACTGGAATCTTTTTAAGTACAAAATAGATATTATTAAGCCTTTGAAGAGCGACAGCGATACTTTAAATACATTTTTTGTATATGCTCCCCAAAATAGCTATTTTAGGGACTCATTTGAGTCCGTAAAATGGTACATTTACGGCCTAGTCTCTAACAGTTGTTATAGCAACCTTTTGTGGATTATTTCTAAAGGTGTTTTTCTGATCATAATGAATATTGAATGAATGAATATTTGTTATTTAAAAATTTTGGGAGCTATAACAAAAACACATTGTTTGTTACACGTCCCTAAAAAGTTTTTGCGGACTCATCTGCTATTCCAGACTCGGCTTCGCCTCGTCTGGAAACAGCAGCGATTCGTCCGAAAAAACTTTATTTTAGGGACTTGTAACAAAAATAACTATTAACTCTAGTTGCGAAAGTTTATATGCAAGTTACAGTAAATGTAAATACCTAGAGCTGGACCAACACATTGTCGAATGCATTCAAGAAAAGTTAATTGATAGGGCAGAATCGATGGTAGGTAATAGAGTAGAATGAATACCTGGTCGAATTTAAAAGAGGCTTTAGCACAGTGTTTTTCGGATCGTAGGGATTTGAACTGCCTTAGTGCAGGAATTAACCAGAAATAGGCAATATAAAGGTGAATATTTACTAAACTTCGGTAGCAGTTTTCAATTACTAAGAAGTAACGTTGTACAAAGAACAGCAACGATGTTAGATTAAGTGAACCAGAACAATTATGCCGAATCAATTATTATAATAAAATTGCAGATTGCGCAGGTATTTGAAAAAATAACATGCATTTAAAAGAGCCAGCTTCTTTAGAAGACGGCATGACATACGCAAATGAATACGAGAATTTTGAAAGTTTTTGCGGTAGTTTAAGCAATAGTCCATGTATTACTGTGTTTACTTTTGTGTATAATTGATTTACATGTGTGAGACCAATAGAACGGTATATCGAATAAGATCTTATGATTTCCGACGAGTCTCTGCATGCCTGCTTTTAGGTTACTGTGTAAAGATAAATGTACGGCGAAGCCTGAGTGTTTAAGCGTTGCAGGTAAGTTGGGGATGCTTGCCGCTGCAGTGTCGTGAGGTTGTGCACACCTATTTTCCATTCCCGTTGAGCTTTCAATTTTTCCAAGGTGATAAGTCGAAAAGTAGGTTCACTTGCTTCCTGCTTCCTCTATGGGCTTAACTTTGTATTTTCGTTCTGGTCGATGGAACCGGATGGCGTCCAATTTATTCTATAGTTGTTTACCGCCCATTTGGACGTTGCCCATAGACAATCTCGTGGCGGACCCTCCCTTACTCCACTGATGTATAGCCGGCATATCTTGTTGCGGGTTGGGCAGCGGCCCTAGGTGAGTCATTGTTCCGATTTAGCGTAATATCGCCCGCGCCAGCGGTTTAGCATTTACGTAATTTTCGTATGAGTCGGCGCGGTGTCGTAAAAGTCGATTTAGACCGTAACAGTTTGATAAAAGTACTGCAATGCCCATCATTAAACGAGTATAATATACGATTTTATCTACTTTGCATAAAAGTTATGATAAACTTTGAATTTCGACATTTCATAAACGTGACAATCTGTCAGTTGTCTGAAACAACGTAGGCTGTTTCAATGTTCTTCTTATAAAAATAACAAACCAAAAACAATTATTTAATAGACTGCATTATAATACTGTTTTCGGAGTTATAATAGCCACAGTATGACATCAACGTAAATAAAGGTAATAATTTGCATTATATCAGGTTTTCACCCTAAACGAAAATGGCACCGAACAAATACAAAGTGAACATCGTAAAAAGGACAGACATGTGCAGCAATCGTTGCGGACCGCAGCCAGCGCATGATACAAGTTGCTAAACTGATATGTTTTAGGTACGTGACGTGGTTTGTCAAACGAGACTGAAGATCAGTTTGATATCGCGTCAAGTGCCTAAAAACTTCTTTGTAACGCGTATCATCTAAGATTTTATCTACTTTGCATAAAAATAATTAGAAACTTTGAATTTTGACATTTCAGAAATGTTTCAGCCATATTAAAATACCAACGTAGATAATAGTATATTATGTATCAAGTGCTCAAAATGGAGTTTTAGAGGACGAATAATAAGAGGAGTCTCCTAAAACTGTTTGCATACGTAATGCATACAATATTTGTTATCATGTAAATTATTTTCACATATAACCTCCTAAGAGCATTAATTCTTTCCGGAAATTTTTTTGAGTGCGTTCCAACGACGTCGTATTAATTTGCCCGAGTGGGACGCTATATATAATTTCCGGAAATTAATTAATGCTCGAATGCAGATTCGGTAAGAAAATCGTAACGACACAAACCCTAAAAAGAAGTAATGCCTACCTACAAGAAATTTCCAAGAAATTTTTTTGTTATCTTGGTTACGGCTCGTGAACTAATTTTTCTATTGGTCATTAATTAGTGTCGTACGATTTTCAATTTAAAAAAATCACCTTTCTAATATGTTGCTAACTTACCTTTCCGTCCGCTAAAACCCATTAAGGTACTATTCCATTAGTTCGCTAAAATAGCATTTTGCGGACTCAAACCAGCCTGTTAAAGTGTCATTTTGCGGAGCGCGTACCAAAAAAGTAATTACCTGATTATAATTTTATTTATCTACGATAATTAATCAGAATAAACATTTCTAAAACTTCTATGTATTACGTAAGTATTTATAACATTTGTAAAAAAAATTGTTGGTTTTTGAAACTATGGCAAAATTAAATTTTTACCAGCATTAAAAGTCGTGTGGTGACCACAACTCATTTTTTACATTTATCGTGTCTACTAGATTCTATTGTAGATAATACATCGTATACACTTAAGAAGTGTGAAACAAGTGCTTAATAAAGCACTACGTCTTCTACTACTCTAAGGGCTTTTTTACATGTACTTATACCGTCCAGTATCTAATACTAGATACTCGGTGCTTATACTCGAAAATGTTTCAGCACATTAATTGCGTGTTCGCTAATTAGATTACGGAAACTAACTATTCATAATCAATGATCATCAAACATATGAATGATATATTTACAACTCTAGACTGACCTTTGATAACCGAAATTGATTAAATTTTCAATTAAAAAAAACAGAGTATATATCTCATGAATACTATCTCAATACGATTTTCATAAGTAGGCACTAGTTTAGTACTGATAAGTAACAGTAGATAAGAAATCTATTGACAAATTTTAGTTTGAATATAAATGTAAAAAGTATGTCCTTGTAAAAAAAGTCACGTGATAAAGTTACATTTTATATAAAACAATTGGCTACTTTTTCCGGTAGTATTTTATCATACGTTTGATAATACTTCAGTAATTTCTAAAACGACGTTGTCTAACAGAATGTTTGAAAAGATCATCGCCTACTGTAGTAATATATAAAATATGTTGGCAATAAAACGTGTTACTTTAAAGTCATTTTTAAAATTACCTCGTTCCTCCGAACCAGTGTATTATTTTTCAACTTATAATAATTGGACATTTGAAGAAATACGCGTTCCCGTTCCATGGGGCTATTTAGCAGGCAAATGGTGGGGTCCTCAAGACAAACGTCCTATTTTGGGATTACATGGTTGGCAGGTAAGTATCACGTAAGGCTATTACTCTTATTAGATAGTTTCACAGTTCGACAAGTATATTTTTGATAAAACAATTCATATTTCAGGACAACTGTGGCACCTTTGATACTCTCATTCCGTACATTAATCCCAATGTAGGGTTTCTGGTTGTTGACCTTCCAGGACATGGTTTGTCGTCGCATATACCACCGGGAGCATTTTATCACTGGCCCGATTATATTATTGCTGTAAAACAAATTGTTGATTACTTTAAATGGTCAAATGTGTCTCTCATGGGACACTCGCTGGGTGGTATTGTTAGTTATTTGTATTCAATATTATATCCAGATACTGTCGACTTTTTGATCTGTTTGGATGCTCTGAAACCTATAACATTTAATATAAAGAAAATTCCTCGTATTGGGAAAGATGTAGACAACTTTATAAGATACGATAATTTGAGTAGTTCCAATGTCGAGCCCTATAGCTGTACAATGGACGAATTAGAACTTAAGTTGCATGAGGGTTCAGGTAATTCAATTTCAAGAGAAGCATGTAAAATCATGCTAAAGCGTAGTGTGGCACCGTCAATAAAAGAACCAGGTAAATATTACTATAAAAGAGATGCACGATTAAAGTTGTTACCTTTACTCGACTATGGACAAGAGGAAATAATCGAAAATGCTCATAGGTTGACGTGCCCTACAATTTTATGTTTAACATCGTTTAGATCTGGTTTATATAAGGTACTTAAGAATGCTGACGATGTTTATAAAATTATTAAGAAGTCAAATAAAAGATTTGAAATACATAAAGTTGAAGGAACTCATCATGTACACCTTAACAATCCAGAACGCGTCCAAAGATTTATAAACAACTTCATTAGTAGGTATAATGTAGAAGATCGATCTGTTGGTGGACTAAAGGAAGAAATTAGAATTTTTAGTAATAACATGTAATGATTATTAATATAATAATAAAAATGACAAAGAGACGGTAGAGACATCGTTATAAATCAACTTTAATCGTAAAGTCCTGTTATTTTGTATTGATAATCTGTTATTTTTAAGAAAATATGTGTTTGTGTATTTGTGCTAAATATATTTTATTCCCTAATGTATGCCGTTTTTTTCTTTGGAAAGTGAACGTTTTGTATTTTAGTCAGTATTGACATTTTTTAACGCTGTATTACACTTAATTTGATTAAATTATACAAGATCTTATAAATATGTATGTTCTAAAAGCAATTTGTTATAATTAATACTCAGTTGGAGAGAATTAATGTCAAGGAAACCCGTAATTAATATTACGGCGAGTATTTTCAAACTCTAGGTCAAGTTACGTTAAGATTAGTCGTGTGTGCAATACAAATATAAAAGAGTACTATACAGATTGTCTGCAGGTACTAGGTACACACGGGAACTAGATACAGAGACGGGTAGTGCTGTCAGACAAACAAACTCGTTCTGTATCTAGTTACCGTGTGTACCCAGTATATGCAGACAATCTGCATATTATGTTTCTAATTTGGCATGTAAAGTGTCATTGTTCAAAATTGAAGTTTCGAAACGTCACAGTTTTCGTAACAAGTTGAGTAATGAAAATATTTCACAACTAGTGAACAGTATATTGTTTTATTATGATTAAATGGGGCACTTTGTTTAACAAGCAATTATGTTTTTATTTGCGAGGCAAAGCGCATCATAGCCTAGCGAACGTAAAAATTGCGAGTCGAGCAGAGCCACTTTTAATCTAAATAATACACAACTATTTTGCTGGAACCAAGAATACCACAAAATATTACAAACTTTAAATGATTTAAACATTTTGTTGACATTTGACTCTTCTCATTTAAAAATGGTTGGGACAACTGCATCCATAGGTGACCAAGTAGAACTTATTTTCAGTTCATAGGAAGTAAAAGTACTTTTAATCCTAGGAACTAAAAATGTTGCCTAGTAACGTACACTATATGGAAAAAACAAAAACTTTCAAACCTGACAATTCTAAATGTTATTATTTATTGCCCTAAAAATTGATATGCTGTACAGTATTGACACTGATAAATTAGAATTGTCAGGTTTGAAAGGTTTTGTTTTTTCTATAACGAAATGAACAGGGTTTATCAGTAACGAAAACGTCAATTTCAATACAGATTTTGGTATTAAAAGTGATGACTTTGTTACCGTAACAAATGGTCTTAATGGCACTTAAGGGTGCGGGAGTGCCACTTGTTTTATCATGTCCGGGAAATGCCAACACTTACCCTGGAATTCTCGAAAACAGGCCAATAGCCACAGCTTGATACGTTCAGGGAGATGGGCGTGGTCCTAGAAACGCTACCCCACAGGGCAAGCGTGACGATATGTATAGGGTGTTGGAAAATAATAGGGCACCACTGGATTCAGACTTGGATCCCACGCTTGGCAGAACCCCGAAAGCCAAACGGGGTAGAATATATGTACAGCCTCACGCCTCCTCGTACTGCGACGATGAGCGCCCTGACCTACCTGTGACGCTTACAATTTCTTCCAGGCTCAACTTCACATCGATCTTACACAGTGAATAACTCACCCTGAAAATAAGCATGCACAGGCGCGTGGGGTAATCACAAGACAGCATATAACAGACCTATCTATTAGTCTAACACATGAATTTATATACACAGGCGCCGACGTCCGTCAGCGTACAAAGTACGAAAATAGTAAATCGGTCTACTAATACTGGCCCAGAATGGGTCACTATCGCTTAATATAGAGCGAAAATATGGTTCTAAATACGAGCTTAGAATGGGTCACTATCGTTTAATTTAGTGCGAGAATATCATAGCGGGCAGTTTTAACGCAAGCTAGGGCACAAAGCAAAAGAGTACAAATATTACATGCACCTGGCAGTTATCTAACTATGTCTTGGAGAAACTTCGTCACTCATCAGCATCGTTTGAAAATTTATTTGCACGTACAAACGTTGCCGTCGTCAGGCAATAAAGGTCTAGCAACTGAATGAATATAGTACAGTAAAATTGATGTCTTACTTTAAAAAGAATTGACCGCGGCGATTCCTCTTGCCCAGTGGTTTAGGGTCATTAGACAAGTGTAAAACCAAAAAGCCGTGCCCCACCCCCTGCCAAACAGCCGCCATCTTAAAAACAATTAAATTTGTTTTTTCTCGCGATCCATTGGTCGCACAGAAAAAGTTATTAGCAAAAAATGTTAGAAATAAAAATCTACACATTTTTGGTACTTGCCGCGATACCGAGAAGTTGGTATTGCAAACGGTAGAGGGCGACGAAGTTACCAAAAATCGGTTTCCGCCATTCTAGCTCTGTGGGTGTGGCTTTTCCGAAAATTGCGAACATGAAAGTTGTAGTGCTTGAATAAATGTGCGAGTCTCTTTTAATAAGGTGATTGATTTAAATAGTCTCCGAGTGACAGCCCTTTAAAGTCCGCGTGGCGTGGGAAATGTATATTCCGGCGCAACAAAGTAAACATTTCTCTTTTGCGAGGTAAAATTGTCACGTCACTCAAGTAGTTTCAATGTGAATAGGTTTTCAGAACCTATAGAAATTCTACATATTTTTGGTCATTGCCGCGATACCGAGAAATTGGTGTAGGTAAAAAATGAAAATTATGGGACACGAATATACGAGCCCAGAATCATATCATTTAGCGTAGATCAGTAAAGCTCTTAAATTTGCTGGTGTAATAGTTGGAATTCGCCCCAAATTTGGCTTTTCTACTATGGATTTTGTTGTTATATAGTTTCGCAATATTTCATACACTATAATACGATAATTGCAATTGTTTGTAAATTTTGCCACAGAAATTACCAAAATTCAACCAATTGACAATAAGTTTACCACGTAACATTTTTGAAAAAAGAATACAGACACCCGACTGTCTATATGTTATTAAACAACAAACAGCTTGTTTCACTTCAACCAAAACATGCTAAGGTGAATGAAATGATATGTTGATCATATGGGCCAAATGAAATGAATCGATCATTTATTTTGAAATTAGTGTTCCCCGACTATTTTTTGTAATTTGTTATTGCTGAAGCTGTTATCCCGGCGGGGTTGCTAGATCCTCAACGGGGCGCTTCCCCAGGTGGCGGATAGGGGAAAGCTCGTTAGATATAGTGGGTACCGGGAAATAAAATACCCGAGGCGGACTAAAATTGGCACAAAAGACAACTTCAAATAACGGAGATTAAAGAGTCAGCAACTAGTTTGTTCGTAATGAGGGAGGACAACTCTACTGCGGCCGCGGAAAAATCAAAAGGAAGGACCAACAGTGGCGCACCCAGTTCAAGTTAGAAGAATTACCTCATGCTTGCTAACCCGTCTAGCCAACGTGACAGGCTCATGGCTATTTTCTCCTAATTAAACAACATGAATATACAAACAGTAAATCGACCCTTAGTTCCCAGCGTTTTATATACCCCTGTCCAAGGTAGCGGACAGATCAGGAAGCAAAGAAAGGATACGAATAGTAATCCCTGGGTTACGGTAGGCTACCATAAGTATCAATTGAAATTGGCAACTTTTAATACTACGTCACTGACAAATATATTCTTAGAGTTGGATCAAGAATTAAAGAAAATCAACTGGGATGTGATAGGATTAGCAGAAGTAAGGCGAAAAGGAGAAGAGTATATAACGCCAAATAACGGTAATGGGTTCTATTATAAAGAAGAAGAACAAACAGGAAATGGGGGCGTAGGATTCATAATTAACAAAAGAATAGAAAATATGTCTTAGAAATAAGAGGAATATCGAATAGAGTAGTGTATGTAATTTTGAGAATAAACAATCGATACAAACTCAAAATTATCCAAGTCTATGTCCCAACCACTTCCTATGATGACACAGCAGTAAAGGAATTGTATGATAAAATTAACAGATGCTTAGAACAAGAAAAAACTTATTATAACATTATTATTGGTGATAAGAAGGAATAAAACACAGTAGTGATTTCAATGCGAAAATAGGTAAAAAGCGAAACAGTATAGAAAAGTGCATTGGAAATTACGGTATTGGCGAACACAATGAAAGAGGGGAGCTATTAATAAACTTCTTAAGCAACAATAATTTATATGTGATGAATAGTTTTTACAAGAAAAAGATTCAAAATAAGTGGACATAGAGAAGTCCAAATGGCACCACCGAAAATGAAATAGATTTCGTTATAACCAACAATAGAAATATCATACAAGATGTGTCGGTGTTAAATAGATTCGCAACAAGCAGCGACCATAGAATAGTGCGTACTAAAATATCATCGATACAAAGAAAGAACGAACGAAACTTATACAGAGTGGAAACATTAAACGTATAGAAGGAGAAATCCTAAAGGCAAAAAATGACAAATATATTAATCATATAGAAAAAGAACTAAGTAAGACAACGCCAGATCAAATTACTATCTTGACGGTAAACGAGATAAACAGAAAACTAACAATAGCAATTGTAGAAGCAACGGAACTTGTCAACACACGAAAATTACAGAAACAAGACAAACTATCACAAGGACCAAAACAACTATTAAGTAAAAGAAGAGAACTGAGGCATATGAGAAAATGGGACACTATTGAATATGCAGAACTAAATAAAACGATTAAAAAGAAAATTCGGGCAGATATACTGCAGTACAATAGGGAATTAACTCAAAAAATCATTGAAGAAAATAAAAATATGAAAGTTTTAAGATCAAATTTTGCTCTAGGGAAGGAACATATAGTAAAGCTAAAAAATAAATAAGTATGGCCAGGAAACTACAAATCCGAACGAAATAACTAAAGTAAGTAGCTGAAGAATACTACGCGACATTGTATATATCAAAAACACAGAAAAAGAAAAGACAAGAATCAAGATCAATACCAAAGATAATGAATGCCGGATCTGAAGAAATAATGTGTATAACAACAGATGAAATTAAAGAAGCCATCAGACACATGAAAAATAGGAGGTCCCCCGGCGAAGATGGAATAGTTATAGAGCACATAAGAAATGGGGGCGATAAACTACTGCATACTCTTAAACTATTATACAATAAGTGTTTAGAGGAAGGAGACACTCCGAAGGACTGGAATAATGCAATACTTATTTTACTGCATAAAAAAGGAGATAAGGCAGACATTAACAACTATAGACCCATTAGTTTATTATCACATCTATACAAATTATTTATGAAGATCATTGCAAATAGATTGACTAGAAAACTGGATGCATACCAACCTATAGAACAAGCCGATTTTAGAAGACGATATGGGACCACAGAGCACTTTCAAAGCCTAAAGAGTATAATGGAAAAGTGTACTGAATATAATATACCACTAGCATTGGCATATATAGATTATGAAAAGACGTTTGACACCCTAGAAATGCATGAAATTCTTAAAGCTCTTGACGACTGTTGAATAGATACCAGGTATACAAATATTATTAATAACATATACAGAAACGCAACAATCACAATAAAATTAAAAATACCAACAAATAAAACTAAAATTGAAAGAGGGGTACGACAAGGTGACACCTTATTACCAAACTTGTTCACACAGAAAATGTGTTCAAATAACTTAACTGGGATGAAAAAGGTGTCATAATAGACGGAAGAAATTTAACAAATTTAAGGTGTGCTGACGACATTGTGCTAATAGCGAACAATAAAAGTGAACTACAAGGTATGCTAGAACAATTACATGGAATATCGAAGGAATTTGGGCTAAATATGAACAAGGAAAATACACAGATTATGACAAATACAGATGCCCCTCTAGTCAACGATGTAGATGGAGAACGCTGACGCGGTCGGACTATTTAACCTGTCAAACTGACACTCTTTTATTATTGTGCAACAAGTTATCAACATATAACCAGATAATATCGAAGTACTTATAGTATTACTACTGAATATACGATATAATCCTTTCCCAGAATTTTAACTCTTTTACATATACCAATTTCTCCAATATCTCATCAATGACCAAAAATGTGTAGAATTTCTGTAGGTTCTGAAAACCTATTCACATTGAAACTACTTGAGTGACGTGATGATTTTACCATGCAAGAGAGAAATGGTTACTTTGCTGCGCCGGAATATACATTTCCCACGCTGCACGGACTTTGAAGGACTGTCACTCGGAGACTATTTAAATCAATCACATTATTAAAAGAGATTCGTGCACATTTTTTCAAGCACTTCAACTTTCACATTCGCAATTTTCGGAAAAAACCACACCCACAGAGCTACTTCTCGGTATCGCGACAAGGACCAAATATGTACAGAATTTTATTTCCTACATTTTTGTTCAATAACTTCTCTCTGTGCGACCAATGGATGCGAAAAAAAACAAATTTTATTGTTGTCAAGATGGCGGTTGTTTGGTAGAGGGTGGGAGCACGGCTTTTTGGTTTTACACTTATCTAATGACCGCAAAACAGTGGGCAAGAGGAATCACAGCGGCCATTTTTTTAAGGTGGCGGGGTGTTACTACTAATATGGAAGATACGTAATACATAAATGATGATGTACAAAAGAAGAATACGCCTAGTATCCTGCACCTGTAATTAATAGTCAGGATGTGTAAATAATTGTGGATGCAAAAAAGCAAGCTTGCAATGCTCTGCAATGTGCGAGCATCGCAATGGATTGTCGTGTCACCATTCCTTTTGGCGAGTGACTCTGTATGTATTGTAGATTTTGACGGTATATACTGTAAACAATTAAAACTGTATGGTATTGTAACTTATTTTGTCATTTTTAAACAAGCTACAAGGATAAATCGAAACTTTGTATTTTAAAATAAAAATTTCTTTATTCGATTCACTAAAATTAACAAAAATCTATGAAAATCAGCGCAAACTTAAAGAAAAATATTTTTCTAGCACATTGTTTTTGGATAAAGCCAAAAAATGACAACGTTACGACCATCGGTTACCGAGATATAAAACAGCTTTGTAAAGTCTGCGAATATGAGGTTCGAACGGGCACTGAGGGGGAACCACAAAGAAGAGGGGTTGGGAGTTTTGGGAAAATGTATCTCTTGTAGTGGTCTAACAACTGGCCAAAATGCAGCTTTGCCTTAACTATTCCCGACATCATACCTTTATTTCCTGTGCTGCGTGGTGCAAATTAATAACCGGCAAGGCGCGACACGCGTATCAACCAAAACACGCAGCGGAAATTAATCGTATTTTTTACAACAATAAATCTCAGTGAGGATAATTCTTTCACTAAAAATTTCTTCATTCTTTTCTAGACATTTCATACGCTGGCAATATGTATTTATGTGCAATGGTTTGGAAAATACCTCCATCCTGACATTTATACCGTGCATTCCGGGTACGCTTTGCTTAAACAATTTTTATAGCATTTGTTAAAAATAATTTCGAGATTAATTTGATATCATCTGAATCTATAAAGAATAAGCTTTCCACTAGTTTAAAGGTGAGCGGATAGCCTCTCAGGCGGCCGGCCCGGGTTCGAATCCCGGCGGAATCTGTAAGGATTTTAAAAATCGTACGCTTCCCGGCTACGACGCTAACAGCTGTGGTAGTCGTAACCCCTAAAAAAAGAATTTTTCCTCACTTTCGTCGGGCAAGGTTAACCACCTACCCGGCCTAAGGGCAAAGGGGGCTCATACAACCAGTTTGAGGTTAGAACAGGCCACTGACCTATAATAGGCGGAAGAAGAAAAAGACTAGTTTAAAAAATAATTGACAAATATTCAAAACAAGCTTGTGTTTTCCGCAATCGCAAAAAGAATGAAGCTCTCCATATTTAGATCAGCAAGGTAATTCCAGATAGTGTACATTTTCTTTAAAACTGCATCTTCGAGTGCACTCCCTATGATCGAATGTATAGTCCTTGATTCTTGACTTTGGTTTGGTCTAAACACGTTACGACATGGACCAAAAACTTCCTGATTAGCGGGGTATCTTCTAGGAGGTTGTTGTTTGGGTTGAATATTTATAGGCTGAACTATATTGGCTTTACTGAGAAATTTTGGTTTTGCAAATTTTGAGGGACATTAAAATGCGATTGAAGTCCATTCGGTTGAGGGTATGAAGCATTATTTTGAATGTTCGTTGGATAAACGTTTCTATTATTGCCAAAGTTAATTTTGGAGTTTTGTATATAGCCCAGCTGGGGGACGCCTTAATTCAAATAGACTATACTACCTAGCCAGCACGCTGCTAACTTACTTAGTTTTTAATAAGCGGCTTCGGCAAACGGCAATGTAACAATAAATGATCGCATAAGTTATGCAGGTACAGTTAAATGAGTTAGTTTAATAAGCGGCCTTCGCAATGAAGCAGTAATGCACGCATAAATTATGCACGTACAGTTGTATGAATTAGTTAAATAGGCGGCCTTCGCAATGAAACAGTAATGCACGCAAGTTTCGTTTGGTACTCAACGAAACGAATTTTTAAAAAGTTTTATTTAACCATGAAACATTTACAACATGGGAGCTTAAGGCTACCTTATGACTTCTTTACTGTAAGAAGGATACCCTAAGACTGATTCATACAAATCATGCAAATAGGAAGCTAAAAGCTATCTAATCTATGCTATGCTAGCTTGCAAGTGATAAGCGGCGATTGCCGGCACATGTGGCGCTGAATAGACTATTCTAATAATATAATTCCTCCCTTCTTAAAGTCTGTGATAACGTTTTCAAAGCGTTATTACAGCTTACAATCAAACTTTTACATTTTATACAATTTAAAACGATACATTTTATACATAATGGAATAATACGTTTCTTTAAAGTGATTTATGAATGGTTACAATATTTATTTAGGAAGTCAATAAGTTTGATTTTTAAGGAGTTGCGCTTAACATACATATATAAAAATAAACTTATAGCTAGCAATATAATTATTATGGTAAGAATAATTGATGACACACTTAAGGGATTCGAATTAATATGATCAACAGGCCTTAGCGCGAGTTTTTGGTCATTTAATTTTATTTGATCTCTAGTTAACTTTTGGGTGTTGATAGGAATCAAATCGATTTTTGAAATATTGATATGCTTTGATTTGGAAATTGTTATCTTGTCGATACTTGGAATTTTCAGATCGACAACTTTATTTGAAATAATTTTGGCTGTGAATAACATATGTTCGTGATTTACGAGAACAATGCAATCCGGGGTTAAATGCATAATTTTGGAGCCAAGCAATTCCTTTCTAAAATTTTGATTGTTACATTTAATATCTAATATAGCCTTAGAGGGTGAAGTTATTAACCATGTGGCTGGATTAATTTGTGATATTTTAATGTCTGTAAGATCGAATAAATATGGAGTACACGTTTGATTATTGTTAAATGAAAGCAGTTGCGTTTCACATAATTTTTCGTTAGGAATTTCAAAGTGGTTATTTTGGTTGCAAAAGTAAGTATCTGAAGTTACTAACTTGCAGTGATCAATTTCTATGGGGATACTGGTTTTAACGTTAAATAACAAAGTATTGTAAGTTGGTATGATCATGCGAAATTGTTGATTTTTAATAAATATTGGAAAAGGTATCAGTTGTATCATCTGATATCTATTAGGTTTAGAGGTTAGTGGGACTTCGAAAATAAATGTGATTTTATTATTAATCTGATATACTTTAGTAATGATAATTGATTCATACAAGTGCAAATATTTAAAGTCTGCGGGATAAGGAATAGTTAATGTTTTTTCTGATATATCGTTAAGATAATTAGAAATTTCATTCAAATTTTGAATCAAATCGTTATTGTCAATTAGTGACATATGCATCTGCTGGTGTTGAGCAAAAGTTAGCGCGTTTTCTAACTCTGCAAATATGTTTATAAATAATTGTAAGGACTGAATTGCTTCCATTAAAATTGTTCTTACAGTATATGAGGCAATGGTATTTTGTATTTCATCGTTTTCTAAAATGATTCTATTAATTTTGTCACTTAGTAATAACTGATTTTTCGCTAGATCGTTTACTGCCGAAATTGTGTCGTTTAAGACTTTAGTTTGTTCCAATAAAATATCTTTGTGTACTTCATTACTTTTTTGTAATTTAGCAATTGCTGTTTCATATCTAATTCCATCATTTACATCAAGATTGCCGGTTAAAAATTTAATAACTGATCCTAGGCCGTCAATGAGTCCACGTTTCTTAATTTTGTGTTCCATTTCAGGAAATAGTTGATTAAGGAGTCTGTCAGCTTTTTCTAAATATTGTTTTATAATTAATAGAATATTATTATGATTAATTAAAATGTCTTCAATTTTCTTGAAATGCCTGTGTTCAGCGGGGAAGTTTAAATCTTCAAGGAGCATAATAGTTTTGATTAGGTTACTTCTAAGTGTGCCATAATTTATAAGCATGGGTGTATAATCTATATTTTTGATTAACGTAAATTCGCTTTCCTTTAGAATAGCGTTACCTAAATTTAAAGGGTATAGTCCGGGGTTGTCTTCGAGGTTTTTGATAGTTACGTCGCCGGTCACATATTGGATTGTGAGGGCGCACAGGATTGTGAGGATGATTGACCTGTAAAAGGCAATAATTCATTAATATGCCTTTTGATTTTAGGTCCGTCGTTGACGGGTGTTAATTCGTAAACGTCATGTTCGAGAATTTGGGAAACGACAAAGGGTCCAGAAAATTTTGGTTCTTTTTTATTTCTAAAATTGGTTTTTATGAATCCTTGATCTTCTAATCTAAAAGTTTTAGTTTTACGGGTTGGATTCAATTTCAAGTTGCGTTTTTCTTTAGTTTCCGTTTGTCTGTCCTGTAGGGCTTTATATAAGTTTTTCATTTTTGTCTTATGTTCTGACAGATAATCGTGATAGTACGATTTCGTATAGTCAATATCAAAGGGATTTTTGCTTTCCGTGTGTCCAAATACTATCTCAAATGGTGTTAGTTTAAGATTGGAGTGTATAGTGTGATTGTATGCCAAGATACAATATTGTATTTTTTGATGTTCGGGTATATTTGTTAATAATCGGTAATGTTCAATAATGGTTGAATGTAAGCGTTCAACTAACGAATTTGACTGGTGATGGTGAGGGGTTGTTGTGTGTAACTGAATTTTGTGTATGGCTATAAAATCTTTGAAAATTTGTTTATTGAATTCTCCATCAGCAACGATCGTATCAGGTGCTGTGAAAGTGCATATATATTTGAATAATTGTTCGATGACATCGGTTAGATTATGTGATTTAATAAAATAAGCTTGTGCGAATTTTGAGAAAGAATCAATAATGGTTAAGTAGCTTCTATTGCCAATGCGGAATATATCGAGGTGTATTGTATGAAATGGTCTGCTTTGAGTGGGTGTGAGTTGTAAGGGCTGTTTTGTCGGATTTCTATTATATTTTTGCATTTTGCAAGTTTGACAATTATTGATAAAGTCAGTGATATCTCTACTAATGCTTTTCCAATAATATTTACGTTTAATATGCTCGATTGTTTCAGTTATTCCTCGATGGTTTGTTTTTCCTAAATGATAATTTTGCATTTGAATTTGTCGTTCTTCTGGTTTTATAATGTAAGTTACTTGGGTTGTACAGCGGTGAAATTTAGGTGTGTTTTGATTAATTATATCTTTTAAGAAATTTGAAAAGTCTAAGTAAAGTGCGTCGTCAGAAAAATAACAATGATAGTGTGTGTTTGGCTCACAATGTTCAATAAGCAATCTATTGAACATATCTACTTTATTCATGTCGTTAACAAATACTGAGTAATGTGTGATACCGTCGTATTTTGTAATTTGAATTTTTCTCGGTAAATTAGCGCTTATAAATTCAATTTGATTTTTAAAGTGTTGCAGTGGTTTCTCTGCTATGTCAATTACTGGGGTAGATGTGTGTTGAGTATGTACAGTGTCGGCAAGGGAATTATTGTCATTTTCGTTACTTGATATTGGTTCTTCAATTTGATGAATTGTTTTCGAGGCTGGATTTACTAATACATTAGAAATTACTTTACAACGGGGTTTTGTTGTTACGGGTGGTACGATAGTAGGCGTACTAAATATTTCATCAATATCGGGTGTACTGGCTCTACTAGCCATGACGCTTTGTTTGTCGTCAAATGGTTGAGGTGTATTTAGTCTGTCAGGTATTTCAATGGACATAGGGTAAATTTGGATGCGCGACAGGGCGTCGGCTACTTTATTAAGTTTTCCTGGCAAGTAATTTACTGTAAAATCGAATTCTTCCAATTTTAGCGCCCAGCGTGTTAGTTTAGAATTTGGTTCTTTCAAATTTTTTAACCAGACTAATGGTCTGTGATCAGTGTACATTATAAATTTAGTTCCAAATAGATATGGTCTAAATTGTTTGGTCGCCCAAACCATGGCTAAAAGTTCTCGTTCTATAGTGGTGTACCGTTGTTCTGCGTCATTCAAAGTTCTTGATGCATAGCAAATTGGTTTACCTTCTTGTGATAGCACAGCGCCTAAAGCGTATTTAGATGCGTCTGTAGTTAATTCAAAAGTCTTTTCAAAATTGGGGTATTGGAGTAGGGGTTCATTTGTTAGGAGTTGTTTACAATAGTTGAAATTTTGTAAAAATTCAGGTGTATGTATAATTTTGTTATCCTTTTTGAGACATACAGTTAGAAATTTTGTGATTTTGGCAAAGTTTTTAACGAATTTCCTGTAGTATCCAAAGAGTCCTAGAAATGATTTTATTTCTGTTCTTGTCTTTGGGGCTGGAAAGTTTTTGATGGCTGAAATTTTTGATGAATCCGGTTTTATTCCGTCCGGAGTAATTATGTGTCCTAAATATTTAACAGATTTGTGCAAAAATTCTGATTTATCGAGTTGGATTTTAATATTAGATTCTCGGCATCTATTGAAAACATTCTTTAAACGATTTATGTGGTCTTGAAGTGAGTTTGAGTAAATAATTATGTCGTCGAGGTAAACGAGACATTGTTGGGGTGTTAAACCTATTAGGGCATTGTTTATAGCTCTCTGGAACGTTGATGGGGCGTTCTTTAAACCAAAGGGCATTCGCCGGAAGTGGAAATGGCCTTCCTCTGTAGAGAAAGCTGTTTTTTCACGATCTTTTTCCTCTATCTCTATCTGATGAAAACCAGATGCGAGGTCTAGGGTTGTAAAATAAGTGGCTCTACCAAGGTTGTCTAACACTGTTTCAATGCGAGGGAGAGGATATTTGTCTCCGATGGTTTGTTCATTCAATTTGCGGTAATCGATTACGATTCGCCATTTTTGTTTGCCAGATGCGTCCATTTTTTTGGGGACTACCCAAATGGGGAAATTGTACGGGGATTCTGAGGGTTCAATTATTTTTTCCTTTAACATTTTATTAATTTGTTCTTTTACCTCATTCCTATGAACATGTGGATATCGATAGGTTTTGGTAAATATAGGTGCGTCAGTTTTAGTTCTGATATGGTGTTTTGTTAAGTTGGTAGCGGATAGGGGTATATCTGGGGAATAAAAAATATCCTTATACTGATGGCATAAGTTGTTTAGAGTTGTTTTTTCTTCTTCATTAAGATGGCTAAGTCTCAGATTGTCTTCTAAATTTTTATTTAAAATTTTTTTGATATTGGAGTCAGAAGTATTGACGTTGATATTATTAATGTGTATTGAGGTGTCATTTGTTTCATATTCTTCTAAAAATAAAGGGTTGTAGATATGAATTTGTTTTGTTTCATCTGAGGTATTTATAAGACTAGTTTTAAACCAGTTATTATGAAGTTTGACTACTGCTGAGGGCATTATGACATTGTTATCAAAATTTAATTTTGGGGCTAATTTTGAACCATTGCTTCCGACTGCAGGAAGGGTTACAAATAACTCTGTTCGTGGGGGTATTATAATTTGTTTTAATAAATTTTTAGTGGTTTTTAATTTGGAAAAATTACATTCATTTCTTTTTTGAATTTCTTGTTTGGTTTTAGAAGGGTTATAATAAAATGGTACAGTGGTGCTTTCTGTCTGGATATGCATCCACTTGTAGTCGATTGTTGCAGGTAAATTGGAAAGTAAGTCTGAACCTATGAGTCCTACATAATCATTATGAAAATCAAATAAGTAACATGTATGAGTACCATCTTCTTTAAAAAGATTTGGAATAGGTAAATCTGCTACAAAGTTATGTCGAGTAGTTCCGTGTGATGTGGTTATTTCGAAATTGCATGGATAGATTAAATTTGGAAAGTATGTTTGTGCAAATTTGGGGGAAATAATTGTTTTAGAACTGCCAGTGTCTATCATAAGTTTGTCTCCAGTTGTTGGTATTATTATATAAGGAAGGTTGGATTTTGGGCTGATGTTAAAGTTTTCTATGACTTCCGAGGCTGTTAACGAAAATTTACAGATTCGTCGGGGTCTTCGTTATCAGAGTCACCTTCAGGTAAACAGAAAAAATCTGTGGTTGGATCTAGTGTACTGAAATTGTTTTCACAATTTTCAAAGGTTTCTGGTTCGTAATAGGGATTTTGTTCATATTCGGGGAAATTTGAACTTGATTGTTGGGGCATGACATTTTCGTTGAAGAGTTCTTCTGAATGAAAATTTCTAGGTTGGTTCGACTGTCTTATTATATTTTGGGAGTTTGCACGAAATTTATTCGGGTTAGTTAGTTGTTGCGTAGCACTTCTTTTTATTGTGCTAACTTCCATGGGTTCTGGTCGAAAAGAGGGTTTAAAATGTGGTTTTGGTGCAAAAACATTATTTTGGGGGTTTTGGAAATTTCTTGTTTGATTAAAATTTCTGTTAGGATTGAACTGTGATTGTTTGAACTGCGATGGATTGAACTGCGGTTGTCTGTATTGCGGTCTCATTGTATTAGGTGTAAAATTATTGAATCGGGGTGTATATAAATTTTGGGCTTGAGAATTTTGGTTAAAGTAATTCGGATTATAGCTTTGTGTAGCTGGATTATGGTTTTGTGTTATAGGCTTTGAAGATTTTTGATTTAAATTTAAAAATTGTCTATTATTTTGGGATTGAGAGTACCTAATGTCTAATTCTTCCTTGATCATTGTAAGAGCTTCTTCTAAAGTTTTGGGGTTTCGACTTCTAATGAAACTACCTAAGTTCTCATTTAGTCCGCTTATGAATGTTCGTAAAGCTAAGGCTTTATTAGTTTCTAATTTATGATCTTTTATCGCTTGTTCTTCGTCACCTAATGAAACTTTCGAATTATATATAGCTAAATGTGTTCTGACTTTATTAAAAAATTCAATGGGGCTATCTTTATTTTGTTTAAGTTTTGTCAAATCAATAAGTAAATTTAGTTCGGATCTTTGGTCTCCAAAATTTTCAATAAGCACTGTTTTTAACTCATTCCAAGTATCGTAATGATATCCGGTAATGACTTCTAGGGCTTGACCTTTAAGCTTGTTTCTGATTGAAGATATTATTAATTTGTTAATGTAATCGTTCGGTTCATTAGTACAAAATTGAGTAGTTATTACCTCTGTTGATCGTATAAATTCAGAGAGTGTCGCTGGATTTCCGTTATAAGTTGGGATTTCATTAAGCAATGATACGCTAAAATGAGGGGGAAATACTACTGGGTTTGCCATATTACTAATTATGTTATTATTCAAAAACAATAATCTAGGTTGTGATGGGTTTCTGTCTCGGGGTGATCTTGATCTATCCCTTGACATTAATATTCAAATATTTAAATATATAATAACAGGGCAAGAATATTTAAAGTTGCAAAACTTGTGTCACGATTTTTTAAGGTGTTATTTTATGTTAGTACTTAAAAATAAGCCTAGCTCAGGGGTAGTTACTAAAACTCAGGGGTAGGAAACCTACGCACAGGTACGAAGTCAGCTGGTAAGATTAAGTGTACCTATCGCACACACCAGACCTTCATCTCATATGGCACCTGCCTGATCTTAAAATTAAAATTCTAAAAACTATGTTAATATGATTTAAAATTGTTATTTAAATTCACTTGATTTTACTCTGTACTTCTAGCATGTAGCAAGTACAGTTACAAAAATTAATAATTGGAATATTCTTACTTCATTCCTTTGGTCTTGATCTCTTAGGATCGGAGGCGGTTTCAATAACCAGGTGGTTTCAATAACCAGGCGTCCTCGATGGACTGGTGATCTCGATGATCAGGATGTTCTGCTAGCGGCGACGCTTACCGGGGCGATGTTTGTCCCGTCGAAGACTTCGCTGCTTAGCAGGGGTTGTTTCGACCTTACGGCTTTGCGGGTCCCAGGGGGTTGGTCGATCTTCGGCTTGCCTCAGGGCGATGCTTGTCCCTTCGATGGCTTCGCTTCAGGATCTCCGGAACGTTGGTAATCGCGGCAAAGTATTAAAATACGCGGAATTTGGGGTATTTAATTGTTGAAATGCCCAAATTCCTCCACGAATCCACAAGACTGCGCCAGTTTCGTTTGGTACTCAACGAAACGAATTTTTAAAAAGTTTTATTTAACCATGAAACATTTACAACATGGGAGCTTAAGGCTACCTTATGACTTCTTTACTGTAAGAAGGATACCCTAAGACTGATTCATACAAATCATGCAAATAGGAAGCTAAAAGCTATCTAATCTATGCTATGCTAGCTTGCAAGTGATAAGCGGCGATTGCCGGCACATGTGGCGCTGAATAGACTATTCTAATAATATAATTCGCATAAATTATGCACGTACAGTTATATGAATTAGTTAAATAAGCGGCCTTCGCAAAGAATCAGTAAATGAAGCACATAAAAGTTAGTTAGTTATTATTAATATTCACACACTACCCGAATGGGTCAGCGGAGCGATTACGTCACTGGGCTGGTGAGCCTGCCTCTACAACGAACGTGCCGCCGGCTGATGCGTGGGTGTCGTGCGCCCCTAATGAAGATTCCCGCAAATTGGCGGGGTCTGGTTTAATTCCCTTCTTGGGAAATCGGAACGAAAACTGGTGAGACCGAAGGATAATCAACTTTGCAGTTTGGTACCCCGCAGCTAACGGGAGAAAGGACTCTCACGACCCAACGGAATTTTGCAAAGCTGGCGGTCATACGAACAAACCAAGGGCACACAGAACCACACACACTACCTCTCGCCTTCGCAGTCCCCAAAGAACTCTTTCAACAATAAATCCAAACAACACTGCCGCTACACAAACACGAAACGTAGGGGAGGCGACAAACTCGCCCTATAACGACTGTCTGCTGTAACGGCCGTAGACAGACTAATCCCAGAAAAAGGGACGCCACGCCGAGTTCCGCCAGGCGCGCATTATCGCCCCAAAAGTTGTAGCCAATCCAATCGCAATATGACTGAAAAGGAACTTATATACAGGCAAACTCGTCATTTTTGTACCAAAACTACTCCAACAGGCGGTAAAATATAAAAATGTCCTGACAAAACATGTTGTAAAGCAACATGCAAGTGCATATAGGATTAATTTTAATTTTTTATCTACTCCTACGTAAATGTATGATTCATAATTCACGGATTGCAGCCAATCATAAAATTCTATTTTCATAATTCAATAGTTTTCAAATTGCTTAGTTTTGGTGATCAGCGAAATATTGATTGTTTGATTCAAGATTTACTAGCATTAAGGCCCAATAAAAATGAAACCCCCTATAATTTTGGAATGCAATGTCAAGACGCGCGAAGTTTATTAATTTCAAAATTAAACAGTTTAAACATGGCGGCTACAGAAAAATCTATTTACCTTGCAAGTTATAACGATTTGGCTTTAAAAACATTTATTAGAGGACTGACAGGACAATTGCAAACTAACGTTAGGTTAAGAAACTCAAACAGTCTTGAAAAAGCGATGAGTTTAGTAATAGAAGAGGGAAATCTTCTATACGCCACACAAAAATCTAATTCTTTGAACACTCAAAATTTATATAGACCATCTCAAAAACTTACACCGGTTAAACCTCACGGATATCAAAATTACATGCGACCATTGCCTCCAAATAATTTTACAAATTATTCCTGCCCAAGATTTCAATCAAATATACAACCCATTCAAAGTTTACCGCAACGTCCAGTATTTTCACAAAACCATTACCTCAAAGATCGTTAACATTTGGTACTCAGCCCAATTGGCGCCCAAATTACAATTTTCCCACACCACATCAACCTTATTTTCAGCAACGTCAAAATCAGTTCAATTTTAGTAGTAATCCTGTACAATCTTCTATTCGTTCAAAAAATCAAAGTAATAATTTTAAACCAGAACCGATGGACACATCTTCTGGAAGTTCAAGTTTAAGACCAAAGCCAACATTTACATCAACGGAACTTTATCAACAAGCTATTAACGAAAATCAAAATGTCGAATACACTTCAGACAGTCAAAATTATGTCGACGAATCGAAATACTATGAAAACCCTGGAATATTTGCTAATGAGTATATTGGTGATTATTCCGAATATTATGTGGATGAACCAAATCAATACGAAAATCAATTTTCAGACGATAACAATACCTTTCAGGAAACTGATAACCCAAATTTTCAGTTAGACGCCCTACAAACCAACCCAACCTGATACAATTAAATTTAGTTAGAGCAAATTTACCATATGTTTATATTTCCAGTCATAACGCAAATTTTCTGATAGACACTGGTAGTACAATAAGTTTAATTAACCCAGAAATCGCATACAAATTTTATTCAAATTATATTTATGAAGAACCATTTAACATTCAAACTGCTCGTGATATTAGTTATCAGTTATCACGATGAAGTAATGGAAATTCCAGTTTTCGATATTTTTAATGTAGACGAAACTCATAAATTTTATCTTTTTAAATTTAGTTTAAAATATGACGGAGTTATAGGCATTGATTTACTTGAACAATTAAAAGTAAATATTAATGTTAGGACTAGAGAATTGACAACCCCTAGTCCAATCGTATATGAAACAGAAATTAAGACATCTAAAAACGAAGCGAGTGAGGTAGCATAATTCTCAATTAATATACCCCCACGAGTTAATCAAAGAGTGAAAATTCCTGTCAAGCAAAAAGTCGGTATAGGTATTTTAAGTCATGCAAAATTCGGAAATGGAATAGAAATGCCGCAAGCTTTAGTAACGGTATCAAATAATTTCGCCCATGCCACTATCATTAATTCTAACGAAAATCCAGTAAATTTAAAATTTTCTGAACCTTTGGATATTGAACCCCAAAATTTACTAGAAGTGAATTTTGTAGAAATAATGGAAATTGATCAATCCCCAAATGAAAACTTTGATAATGCTTTAAAATGAAAAATCTAAAAAACTTGAGACTAGATCACTGCAACCGGGAAGAAAAAGACGCGATTAGGAAACTTTATTTCATAGCGAAGAAATACCTTTAAGTTTTACTAACGAAGTTAAACACAAAATTAAGTTGAAAGACGACACTCCAATATTTACAAAATCTTATCGTTATCCAGAAATTCACAAAAACGAAGTAAAAACTCAAATTAAAAAAATCTGGTGTGATACACTCACACAACTTCCTTTTACAGTGATCTTATAATTCGTCAAAAATTTCATTTTTAATTTTTAAAAATTTGTCAAAAATTTTCAAAAATTACAAATACTACAAAAACGGTACAAAATAGAGCGTTAGTTGAAGAGACAAATTTTCTCTAGAATTTTAAGGTGAATTCGAAAATGTAATAATATACCGGGTGTTTTATTTAAAATAGGAGTTAATAAAAAAAATTAAAAAAAAAACAAAAGAAACCCACTTTAGAAGTATTCAACTGGAAAATCACTTATCTCACATTAATACACATTAAAAATGTAATAAAAATGTAAAGTTTAAAAAAAATCGTTAGAGCCGTTTTTGAAAAAATCGAAAAAAACATAGTACACAAAACTTATATATGAAGTTTCAACGCCATACCTCTTTTTGTTTTTGTGATATTCTGTTCACAGACACACACACACAGACACACACACACACACACACAGACAGGCAGACAGACCAATGAAAAAAATATGTTTTTTGGGTTCAGGGGACTCTAAAACGTGAAGATCTGTTAAAAACTCAATTTCGAATTTTTGGGGTGAATCCAATACTTCCTTTATTGTAAAAGGATGTAAAAATGTTAGATCAAGGAATAATTCAGGACAGTGTTTCACCATGGTCCAGCCCAATCTGGATTGTTCCAAAAAAGAAGTTAGATGCTTTGGGTGGGAAAAAATGGGGACTTGTCATTGATTACAGGAAGTTAAAGAAAAGACCATAGACGACAGATACCCTCTTCCAAATATTATCGATATTCTCGACCAATTAGGCAGAGCTAATTATTTCACTACTCTTGATTTGGCTAAAGGTTATTACCAAATTAAAGTAGATCCGGATGATATTCAAAAAACAGCATTTAGTACTGATGGTGGACATTACCAGTTTAAAAGAATGGCTATGGGTTTAAAAAACGCACCCTCCAGTTTTCAACGTGCCATGGACAATGTATTAAGAGGATTGCAAGATACATGTTGCCTTGTTTATTTAGATGACATTATTATTTTCAGTTCATCTCTTCAAGAACACTTAGAACGACTTAAATCGGTATTTGATAGACTAAGAAAAAGTAATCTCAAAGTTCAACTTGATAAATCTGAATTTTTACAAAAATTTGTTCAGTATTTAGGACATATCATAACCCCTGATAGAGTAAAACCAAACCCTGACAAAATAGCAGCTATAAAAAATTTCCCTATTCCTAAAACAGAAAGAAATAAAAAGCTTTCTTGGACTTTTAGGGTACTTCAGACGCTTTATTAAGGACTTTGTCAAAATTACGAAACCAATGACGAAATATTTAAAGAAAAACAGTAAAATTCTTCACTAGAAAGAATTCGTCGAATGCTTTAGGACTTGTACCAAAATTTTAATTAATGACCCTATTTTGCAATACCCAGATTTTTCTAAACCTTTCATTCTGACCACAGATGCAAGTAATTTTGCAATTGGAGCAGTTCTTTCTCAAGGACAAATTCCGAACGACAAACCAATAACATATGCTTCCCGAACGTTAAATGAATCCGAAAAAGAACTTCTTGCCATAGTATGGGCTTGTAAGCATTTTAGGCCATATTTGTACGGACGAAAGTTCACGATTTATGCAGACCACAGACCATTGCAGTGGTTGTTTAGTTTGAAGGAACCAAATTCGAAATTAGTAAGATGGCGACTCAAATTAGAAGAGTACGATTATGAAATTTATTATAAGAAAGGTACACTTAATAAAATTACAGATTGTTTTTCACGAATTAATATTAACGCTTTAGAAAACGAATCCCTAATTAATAATCCCGGCGAAGTAAATAAAGACATTTCAGACTTTCTCAGGACTATATGCAAAATTTAACACCTGATAAATTAAATAGAGATGTTTCCGAATTTCTGCAAGGTTATACTCAAGATATGATAGATGACGAATTAAATGACGAACCCCAAACTTCAACTAATATACATGAAAACCCCAAAAACAAAATAATCTCGGATATACAAATATAACCCCCTGACGGAATCGACAATAATTCTGATAAGTTTACACAGCATTCAAATTTTAATGAAACTACAAATGATGGAATCAAAATTTATGACAAAATAATTAATAGTAAAACAAACCAAATTTTAGTATGTATTCTCAAACGTATATCATAAATTAGAAATTAAACGCGAAACGTATGACATTCAAAAAATAATAACAATCAAAATTCTACAAGTTAGTACTGAAAATTTAATTTTTCAATTTTTAAAAGAAAATACTGATCCAAAAAAGGTTTACTGTTAATATTTTCATAGACTCATTATATAGAGATTTCTGCAAAGTTTATTTGAAACAGTTCTCAGAACGCGGACCAAAATTAATTAGATGTCTTAAACGAGTCAACACTGTTACAGATCAAGAAGAACCAATTTTATTAGTTAAGAACCATCATGAAGGAAAAGCGAACCACAGAGGTATTAATGAAACGTTAGAATACTTAAAACGAAATTATTATTGGAAAAACATTAAACTCACCATTTCAAATTATATTAACTCTTGCGACATTTGTCAACGTGCAAAAAATGCTAGAAAGAAACCCTACGTACCCTTAATGATTCAAGCAATGAAATTCAGAGTGTAAGGTTGTGCACAATCGCGAGCTCGAGTTATCAAGCAACAAACACTTGACCTTACGGTCAAGCATAATATCTATCGGCGAATATTTTTATTGTGTTTAACTAAAGTTAACATCAAAATAAAACTGTAAGTACATAAATGTTTTAATGGCTTACGCGCACAATTATGGGCATCACAAAATAAATAATGGAACTTTTCCTGGAGAACAAAGTTCACCATCACCATATTATCAAGCACCAATGGAAATGTCTTATACACAGCCAGTACCAATACAACAACCTTATTCATAAAATGCGTTCATATATAACAGCTAGCCACAAAATAACCTTCAAGTACCAAACATAATTCCAATGCCCATGCAAACATCAACACATATATCAAATTTAAATACAGCGAATCAATGGCAGACAGTTAACCATAACAACAAACGATACAGAACCACTGAAACACATGAACCTCATACTTCAAAAAAGCAAGAATACTGGCTGGGATAAAAGATAACAGTAAGCAACAGATATAATCCACTTGCTGAACAGGACGATAAGGAAGTGAACAATACACAAAACACGGAGCCAAAACCGCCACCAATTTTTATTTATGGAGTCAAAAATATAAAACAATTACTTGAATTACTCAATGAAATTTCTGAAGACAAATATACATTAAAAACACTTTACAATGATCAGGTGAAAGTGCAACCATCAGAAAGCCTAATATACACTATAATTACAAAAGCACTAGTAGAAGAACAAACTGAATTTCATACTTCTAAACCAAAAAATAAAAGAACCTTCCGAGTAGTACTCAAAGATATCCATCCCACAACAGACATAAACGAAATAAAACAAAGTTTAATGCAAAAAGGACACGAAGAAACAAACTTATGGAATGTTAAACAACGAGATACAAAAACACCACTACCGATGCATTTTATCGACATTAAACCAAACGAAAACAATAAAGAAATCTATAAGGTAGACCTGCTGCTAAACACAAAAGTCCAATTCGAAGCCCCTCATACTAAAAGAGAAATTCCTCAATGCAAACGCTGTCAAAGGTTTGGGCACACCAAAAACTTTTGCGAAATAATCCTAGATGCGTCAAGTGCACGGAACAACACTTAACAAGTGAATGCCCAAGAAAGGTTAAAGATTCAAACGTTAAATGCGTTAATTGCAATGACCAACACCCAGCCAACTACAGAGGCTGTGCGATACATAAACAATTGCAACAAAAATTCTACCCGCAATTAAGAGAACGAAAAATACCAATTAGACCTCTACAAGCAGGAGTAACATTCGCACAAGCCGCAACAAGACATTCCAACTCCAGTGCAACTCAAGAAAACCCAAGCCTCCCCACCACCATAGTCCAACCATCTAACGAATTATCTGAGCTACGCCGTATGATAAAAAACTTAATGGATCAAGTGAGTACGCTTATGAACATCATGTCAATGCTCGCTTATAAAATAAAATAATGGACTGTGGACTAAAAATTGTAATATGGAATGCCAACGGCTTGTGCAGACGTGCACAAGAAATACAAATCTTTATACAAACACTAAAACTTGACATAATCTTAATTTCAGAAGCCCACATTACTAATAAAAGTCACATAAAAATTCCAAATTATAATGTATATAGTACCAGACATCCTGATGATAAGGCACACGGAGGCACCGCTATAATTATCAATAGCAAAATTAAATACCATGAACAGGAGGAGTATAAGCTGGACAATATACAAGCCACTGATATCGTCATAAAAGACAAACTAGGAGAAATTACAATCTCAGCAATCTACTGCCCACCCAAGCATAATAATAAACAATCACATTTCAAGGAATTTTTCAAAACCTCAGGTAATCGTTTTATAGTTGGAGGAGACTTTAATGCAAAACATACAATTTGGGGACCAGAACTACAAATACCAAGGGAAGAGAATTACTAAAAACGATAAAAGGTAACAACTTAACCTATTTAACAACGCGAGAACCCACATACTGGCCATCTGATCCTGATAAGATACCGGATCTATTGAATTTTTGCATAGTTAAAGGATTTGATGCAAAAAAAATATTAGTGGAGTCATGTCTACAACTGGCGTCAGATCATACACCAGTTATTGTAACAACATTAACTTATGTGTTAGGAAAACCAAGAAAACCGTCACTAAGTAATAACAAAACAGATTGGAACCTCTTTAGAGAAAAATTAGATGAGCTAATAACACTGGAAATGCCGTTAAAAACTGAACTAGATATAGAAAATGCAGTTGAAAATATAACCAAAGCCATACAAACAACAGCATGGCAAGCAACACCATACAGCGAAAACACGCGGATTGTACAGAAATGCCCAATAATCGTGAAACAAAAACTTGCCGAAAAAAGAAAAGCAAGAAAACGTTGGCAGCTAACAAGAGCCCCATCTGATAAACAACAGTACAATAAAGTAGCAAAAGAACTTAAAAATTTGCTACATAAATTTAAAAACGAATCTATACAAGAATTCCTCAGAGAACTAACTCCTACAGAAGCCACAGACTGTTCCCTATGGAAGGCTACTCGCAAACTAAAACGGCCTCTACAACAAATTCCACCGATACGAAACAGTGACAACAGTTGGGCTAGAACTGATCTACAAAAGGCTAATGCTTTTGCTAAATACCTAACCACAGTCTTTAAACCTCATCCCTCACAAACCCAAAAACAAGAAGAGGAAATTAACAAACAACTTGAAACACCACATCAAATGGCTTTTTCATTAATGAAAACCAATCAAGCAGAGATAGAAAAAACAATACATCATTGCATTAGCCCAAAAAAGGCGCCGGGATACGATCTCATTACTGGCAAAATACTTCGAGAACTTTCCCAAAAAGGACTAAAAGTATTAACATTCATATTTAATGCAATACTAAGACTCGAATACTTTCCTTGTCAATTCAAGGTAGCGCAGATAGTAATGATACAAAAACCAGGAAAGTGTCCAAATGACGTAGAATCATATAGGCCTATAAGTTTGCTCCCAGTCCTTTCCAAAATCCTAGAAAAACTAATCTACAGCCGTATAATGCCAATAGTCGAAGAACAGCAGCTTATACCCGCCCATCAATTCGAATTCCGAAAAGCACATGGAACCACTGAACAAATACATCGATTGGTCAAACAAATTCATAAGGACTTTGAAAATAAAAGATACTGCTCTGCAATATGCGTGGACATAAGTCAGGCTTTCGATAAGGTTTGGCATACTGGCCTACTTTATAAACTTAAATGTGCCCTGCCACACCCAATGTATTCCTTATTACAGTCATACCTAACTGATCGAACATTTCTGGTCAAGTATCAAGAAGAAAGTACCGAATTATTACCAATTCTATCCGGGGTACCACAAGGAAGTATTCTTGGACCTCTCCTGTACTCGATATATACAGCAGATATACCAGAAAACAATCAGAGAACGATAGCCACCTACGCAGATGATACGACTATACTAGCATCACACACAGACCCCGTAATTGCCTCGAGAGAATTAAAGACCTACCTAAACAAGTTTGAAGAATGGTTAGGATGCTGGAGGATTAAAGCCAATGAAAACAAATCTTCCCACATTACTTTTACACTGAGACGTGGGAATTGCCCTCCTGTCATGCTGAATGGAAAACAAATGGATAGAAGACTTACCTGGCGTGCACATATTTTTAATAAAAGAAAACAGCTAGGAGCAAAATGTAGTCAGATGTACTGGTTACTAGGCAGGAAGTCAGAAGTTCCCATTGAAAATAAAATACTATTATATAAAACCATTTTAAGACCTGTCTGGACGTACGGACTAGCCCTATGGGGTACTGCCAGTACTTCTAACATAGAAATTATACAGAGATTTCAAAATAAGATACTCAGAATGGTAGTTGACGCGCCGTGGTATATACCAAATAAACAAATACACGCTGATCTAACAATACCCACAATACGTGAAGAAATCACGAAAATCAGTGTTAAATACAAAGATAAAATCCTTGCACATCAGAATGAACTTGCAGCCACTTTGTTCGACGAAGAAGAGGAACCCAGAAGACTTAAAAGGTTTAAGCCAAATGACTTAACAACTCGTTTCACATAAATATTATATAGTAAAACTGCAAAACCAATGTATATAGTTAATAGAGAATGCTCATGGGAGTATTACTCTTCATAACATGTTAATATATAGTATTAAGCACTAGTTTAAGCATACATAAGATGTACTTATAGACCGCAAATCGGACTGATTGTATATAACAAGGAGACAATAAAAAAACCCTTAATGTTAACAAAAACAGCAACTAAACCATTTCAAATTGTTCATATTGATGTTTTTACATTTGATAACCGAAATTACTTAACTTTAGTCGACTCGTTCTCAAAATTTGCACAAGCTCTATTTATCCAAGGAAAATCAGCTATTCATATTAGTAATCTTATATTATAAGAGCCGATGCCGGCCGTCCAGACCGTAAGCAAGTGGTGCGCGCACACGCATCATGAACGGCCTGCATACTAGCAAGTGGCGCGCGCGCACAAATGGCGAGACCGCATTTGTATTGTTAACGCTGGCAAGGCCGGACGTCGGCTGGCCAAGCGTTCTAGTCTATATACCGGGTGGCCATAAATATCTGAGATCCCGATAGCCATGGAATTAGCTACTTATAAATGTTGGTTAGCATTATATTTTAATGACGATAAGTATTGGTACCTATGTAATGTAATAAAATGCAATAAGAGGAGGGAAATGTGCCCTGGATTCTGCAGTTTAGCCTACGACTCGATTATAAAAATCTCCTGTTCTAACTCCATTACTTATTGCAATCTGAAATAATTTTTGACAGATAGGAATTCTAGTTGTGATGACATTAATGACATTTAGTTTAGTTGGATTCATCATTTTAATAAAGCGGTGTTGATTCCAAAGGTGATGCGATATCAGATATTTATGGCCACCCGGTATATAAAACTGAAAGTCCTGACTCACTCACTCACTCACTCACTCATCAACGCCCAGCCCAAACCCTTGGACCTAGAAAGCTGAAATTTTGCACAGAGGTTTCCTTTATGATGTATACAAAGCATAAGGAAGGATATTTCGAAATTCAACCCCTAAAGGGGTAAAATGGGGGTTCCAATTTTGTATGGAGATATAATAATATTAAATAGACATTTTGACTTGAAACTTCGTAGGAGTACTTCTAAAAACAAATAAGCAAACACGTATTTTGTGATTTTCCGAAAATCAACCCCTGAGGGGGTAAAATCGGGTAAATAAGCCTAAAATACGATATGGGTGTCGTTATTAATGTTTTTTGGGACGTTGATTTCGAAAATGGCATTTATTTTTAGTCCAAGACGGTGGACATGACATAAGGGAAAGGACAGCACGGGACGGGGCGGGACGGCACGGGACGGGACGGGACGGAACGGGACGGAATGGGACGGTACGGAGACGGGGACGGAGGTTAGCAGGTTAGGTTTTGCGTCAGTTTTGACACAGATTGATGCAAAACCTAACCTGCGAACATCGAATTTGACATAGACTTACAGTGCCACTAACACAAACAAATATTTCAAAGCCGAGCTCGATTTCATTTTCGTTTGCTCACATGTTATATTCCTTGCCAGTCCCATCTGCCAAAATATTTAAAACTATAATACCCATTTCGAAATTCCTCCTATATAACGAGCAAAGCTATGCATATTTCGACAACGAATGTCAAGAGGTAGGACCCGAAGAATTCATATGCCATGAACTTCGTATCACGGAAATCAAAACGGAAGCTCCGTGTGAGATCCAATTACTCAAATATTCAGAAAACACAACCAAATGTCTTCAGGTACCCGTCAACATATCCGGAGTGAAAATTCAACCATTAGAAAAGGCCAAGTGGATCATCATCACACCCAGAAGTATTGTGGCAAAAAATCTAAAATCAATGTAGTGCTAAAAGGCAGTTATGTGTTAGAACTAAATAGTGCATGAGATGTTCAAATAGAGGACACGCTTCTGAAAACCCATCAGAACTTGAAGTTAGAATTTTATAATATTGAATTGCCAAATTTACGCTCTGTTGAAACTAATATAGCAACTGATACTTGAAATTTTAAACCGTTACAGTTAGAAACTATCGATTTAGATGGAATTAATAAAATTTATAACTCATTGGATGAGCCGAAAAATCAATTAAATAGTATTGACGATGTTTCGATTCATTATAACAAAATTAGCGTTTATACTATTGTATTGTACATTTTAATAGTAATGATGGCCGTATATATGCTGTACAAATATTTTTGTGTAAATAAGTATAACAGGTCCCAAAGCGAAACAACATCGTTGTCAACGAAGCAACTTCAGGAGGTCCCGAATATCCACTTTTCGTCGAACTCTGTTTTAGACCATAGTTCTTGCTAAAATAACGGAGGAGTTACGGTCACCAACCGGCTGACTACCGTAAGATAAGGCATGTACCGGGTGGCCAATTAAGAAGGGCACTCGGCCCTATCTCGAAAAGTAATTGTCGTAAAGACTTGGGGTAAAAAAATTTATGACTAAAGCGGCCAAGATAAAATGCTGGAAATTATTTTTAAGTTTCTAGAATGGCCGCCAGGAGGCGTAATCGCATTCTTGAATTTTAAATCCCGATTTTTGAGAAATATTCTTATATTACAGATAGCTAAAATGGACACCGTTTTAAAGCTGAGATAAATTCGATTCTTTTTTGTTAAATGCTTTTTGCTCTATCTCTTAAGGGAAAGTGGTGGGGGGTGTCCGAACATTTTCGGAAAGAAATGTCAATAACTTCAAAATGGCTGAACGGATTTTGTCAAACTTGGAGTCGTTGAAAAGGGCTTTTCTTAGGCTATCAATGCTGCCTTGAGCGGATTGATTTAGATTGCTTGTGTCGTCGCTAGAGGGCGTTTTGCGACAACACTACAAATGAAATGGATTTTCTCAAAAAAATTAAATGCAACGATATCACTTTTATTGGAACAAAAGATAGCCAAATAACACGCTAGTGAAAACCGCATTTCGATATTTGTTTCCTAACCTAAAATATCAGTAAAGGAAATTACAAATCGAAATAATGTCGCATCTTTGGGAATATTATCAGTATACCTGCCATTATTAAATCCTAATTATCCTTCTTTTAGCAAAATATATATAAATTTACTGTTAAAATCCCAACATTATATTTAAAATGTCAATAATAATTAATCCTTTATCTAATAGAGTTGTCTGTCCGGGACGCTGTTTTGTCTGTCCGGGACGCTGTTTCAGCAGCCAAACCGTAAGAGATAGAGAAAAAAGTTATGAAAGTTATATGTTTGGAATGGTCGTGTCAGGTCAGGAACCGAATTTCAGTCACGTGACACTTCCGGTTTTCGAGAAATCACGTGATTTGAAAACCGGAAGTGTCACGTGACTGAAATTCGGTTCCTGACCTGACATGACCATTCCAAACATAACTTTCATAACTTTTTTCTCTATCTCTTACGGTTTGGCTGCTGAAACAGCGTCCCGGACAGACAAAACAGCGTCCCGGACAGACAACTCTATTAGATAAAGGATTAATTATTATTGACATTTTAAATATAATGTTGGTATTTTAACAGTAAATTTATATATATTTTGCTAAAAGAAGGATAATTAGGATTTAATAATGGCAGGTATACTGATAATATTCCCAAAGATGCGACATTATTTCGATTTTTAATTTCCTTTACTGATATTTTAGGTTAGGAAACAAATATCGAAATGCAGTTTTCACTAGCGTGTTAGGCCCTTATTTGGCTATCTTTTGTTCCAATAAAAGTGATATCGTTGCATTTAATTTTTTTGAGAAAATCCATTTCATTTGTAGTGTTGTCGCAAAACGCCCTCTAGCGACGACACAAGCAATCTAAATCAATCCGCTCAAGGCAGCATTGATAGCCTAAGAAAAGCCCTTTTCAACGACTCCAAGTTTGACAAAATCCGTTCAGCCATTTTGAAGTTATTGACATTTCTTTCCGAAAATGTTCGGACACCCCCCACCACTTTCCCTTAAGAGATAGAGCAAAAAGCATTTAACAAAAAAGAATCAAATTTATCTCAGCTTTAAAACGGTGTCCATTTTAGCTATCTGTAATATAAGAATATTTCTCAAAAATCGGGATTTAAAATTCAAGAATGCGATTACGCCTCCTGGCGGCCATTCTAGAAACTTAAAAATAATTTCCAGCATTTTCTCTTGGCCGCTTTAGTCATAAATTTTTTTACCCCAAGTCTTTACGACAATTACTTTTCGAGATAGGGCCGAGTGCCCTTCTTAATTGGCCACCCGTACGTGCGATATCAGCACTTAGAGGTTATAAACACAAAACAATCTAATAGAAGCGAATCCCCCATGCTAAACGTTGGCAACACGCTACCATTTTTTCACAAAGCTGCACCCTGGTGACGAAGTGGCAAATTACATAATGAGCGGTAGATTTAAACGGCGCGAGCGGGAAATTTAAATGACGCGTGTAGGCAACCCACCAATCTCATTAATTTAAAAAATATTTTGTGAATAGAATTTGATTTAAAAAATAATTCATAAACTATAATTGCTAATGCTGAATTAGGCATTAGCAATTAAAATTTACCAATTATTTCTTAAATACAAATTACAAGAGTACAACTTTTAATGTAAATAAAACAATTATTTAAGGACAGCACTAGTAAAAAAACTTTATTGATGTGGTAAATACATGCAGCAAAAATAATATACAATACAATAAATATTAAACTCTAGAACAAAAAATAAATGCTTATAAAACAACATCGAATTAAATAAAATATACGTATTATTTATAAACATAAAGAATAAATAACAACCTACTTTGCAGCCATTTTCTTCCGATGTTCTTGGGTAATGGAGGTATTCGGCTTATGCTTCTCCTTGACAAATTTGAAGATGTGGGCATCGTCAGGGCAGTTTCTCCAAAACCTATTGATGATTTGTAGAACTGCTTGAACTTATTCTCCAAAGTAGGTTGAAAATCGGTAACAGAAAGAAATGCATATAAATAATCCTAAATAATTTTGATAAATAATCTAACGTTGATTATTACACACGACTGTGACATGACTGATATGATCTTCAAAATACGGGCAACACACTTACATATAATTTTGCCCGTGCCAAGAGTCATCGTGCTGATTGCCCTCAGAAAACTGCCCTGGCAACAGTTTTCATTGCAACCAGCACTCAACCCTTGGCGTGTGCAAAATTATTGGTAAGTGTATCTCGCCCTTGTTATATTACTAATGAAAATTATTACTGTTGCTTATTTCATTATTTTATATTGCTTATTTTATTATTTTATAAAGGAAACAATTTAGCTGATCATAACATGAACATAAAACTGTATTAGCTTCTACCATATTTGCAGGAATACCTAACGATTACTTCTAATGCTTCGGAAGTTAAAGAACTCGGTACAAAAATTTATGAAAATGCTTACACTGACCTGTAGTACCAATTTCTTGCAGCCAGAAACGTAGGTAGACTTCTTTTTCGTGCTGACCATTAGCACCGTGCAAAGGACATTTATAACTGAAAAAATTTAACTATTTTAGTTAATGGGTACATGACGCAATAGGTATTACAAAATTAACTATGGATGTTTATTTCGCTATGTAGCTGTAAACAAACTAAAAATATGAATTCAAGAGCTGAATCAACGTAATAGACATTAGAATGAACAAGTATTTAAACAAAATATAGGCAATACTTACTGTCAACAAGCAAACAAATACGGCGTTGGGAAACGCAAGGTTATGTGACGTCAAAATCGATTATCTTGTCTGCGACTGCGTATTACGGGTTGTAAATTTCCTCACCCCCGAGCCGCTCGAGTGCCGACGAAACTTTTCTTGTTGCGATTTCTTAGGTCTCAGTTTCACCCCCATGGTTATAAATACATCTGTTTTAGCTAGGTAGCTTGTCTTTTTTGTATGCTCGCTGCTTGCAATAAACTCCCTGTGCGATTTCTATAGTAGTTTTACTTTTTAAAAACGAATTTTCGATGGCCCGGACCAAATTTCGCGCCTTCGGCTTGTGGCTCAAATGTCATCTTCGTGAATAATGGCTGTCATAATCGCTCATCATACCTCTATAATAATCCAGAACATTTCCAAGGTCCCAACATTTTCACTCCCAGCCTATGTGCAGTAGCTACAGTGGGCGGGTTCTTGATATTGGCGGTTGCACAGCAGTGTTGCCAGAGCTGGTACGATTCTACGAATCTGGTACATTTTGAAACAGTTTGTACAAAAGTACATTTTTAATATTTCGGGTACATTTTCATCCTCATTTATTAGACGAAACTCTCAAAAATAAATTAGCAGATCAACCAGGCAAAGCGGAATTGGTAAACAAAATCCGGCGTCAATCTTATTTATTTCGTACAGTATCCTCATTTAATACCAAATCTCAAGGAAGGGGAAACTGTAAGTGAAGCAAGAAAATACATTTTCGCAGAAGTTTATTATCGTGTCATACCAGCTTTATAAATAAACATTAATACTACAAACATAGTGTTTAGTGTTATGTTGTTTTCGTTTAATTATTGTAATAATACCGCGTGTTACAATTTTTTGAGGACCTCTGGCAACACTGTTGCACGCACAGCCTCCTACGGAGAAGGAGGCTGTGACGGTTGACATTGTTGACACCATAACCTTAAACTCAAACCCCCTGTTTTCTCGTTTGTGTGTAATTTGCTAGCGTTATTAAACGAAACTGTAACATTTGTGATGGCAGAGTATCGCTACCGTGGTTACAACTTGTGTGCATCGCCGTGGTGCAATAATACTGCAATCGTAGATGCAGAAGTTAGTTATTTTCGGTTCCCGAAAAACTGGCAGACGTAAATCTTTGGTTTTAACAAGCGAGCAAAGCGCTTTTTATTATTATTTCACTGCAGTCTGCAAGCAACAATTCGGTAGGATCCCCGAAACCAACGTCATCCTGAATTTCATCAAATAGTGGGTATGAGGTGAAACATTTGAGGGGCAAAACCAGGAGATGCACGGTGGTGGCTTCATGGCTGTATGGATAAATTTAAAGGAAATCAGTAAGTTAGTTATGTACGGCGTCGAACACATGTACGGTGAGAACAATACATGTACGGTAATATGTTGCCCGAACAATCGGAAATGCAGCGTGGCCGAATCTGTAGGAGATACGACGGCGAAGGCGCTGACGTAACAGGAATCAGCGGGTACCTATTATTTCATGACGGTTCGAAATATGAAATCGCTTGCAGTCGTTTCGTTATCGTTTTTATTACTGAATGCTGGATGCAGGATGTTTAGTTCTGTGCCTTGGGTGGTGCTGTATCGGTAGTTTATTCTAAATTCAGCTCGTAGTAAGTACCACTGTACGTAGGACGTCATTCATGGTTAAGCGGAGGTTGATTGTAGTTGAATCAGGATACCATACCGAAAAAAAGCGGTTCCGGCAACCGACAACAAGAGCATAAACAAATTGTTCAAAAATATCGCCTAAAGTGGAAAGGATTCTAGAATTCAAAAATTGGTTAAAATCTTCTGGCGATAAGAAAATAAAATGATATGTCCTGCATGTAACAACAAAGAAGTAACTACGGCTATTTCCATTTTGAAGAAACATGTTAAAAGTGTCAAACATGGGGCCAATGTTTAAATGTACTAGATGTACTGAAAAAAATGACATCAAATATATTATAAAGAAAATAAAATAATGATTTTGCTTGACTGCTTAACCGCGGTAAAATTTTGACGTTTAAATATTTGTCATTATTAAACTGACAGAAACCATAGGGATTACGCACTATTATGAATATGAAGGAAGTAATCAATCAGTAGTAATACCTTACAACAAGAGATATCAGAATAGTCATATAGTGTATGATCGAAAATAATCGATTACACGAGACGTACGCTACGCGTCTCGTGGTGTTTCATACGGCAATACGTCGAGTCTCGAGAATTTTCAATTGTCGAGTTGTATACAGGTAGACTATACCATTCATGAGGTTAGAAACCAATAAGAATACGTAATTTTCCTAAGTTTCCATGTATTATAACAGTTATTTTAGTAACTATAGCGATATCGATCATACAAACCTTTGTATAATCGCAGTTATTAAATTCACATAGCCTAAAAGCCGATTGACTAAAAAGTCGGTATACTAAAACAACATTAAAACCACATAAGTTAATAAAAAAATTGACAAGTAAACACAAAACTAATAAATATATGGGTTTCTTGTTTACTTTTTTTATTTTACTTATTTACTATTAATGGTATGGTCTACCTGTATACAACTCCACAATAGACAATTCTGGAGACTCAAGATATTGCCTTCGTAGTCTTCCTATTGCACGTAGCGTCTCGTGGTGTTTCAAGCAATACGTCTCGGATAATCGATTATTTTCGATCATCGAATTATACATACAACATGTTCATTAAAAAATTCCATAACGGGCGGCTGTGGAAATTCAAACGTATGAATAATATGTTGATGGCACTGTAAGTCTATGTCACTCGTACCATATGGGCAATCACAAAATCCAATGGCCGTGTTTACAGTGTATACGACTTATTATTTTATGATACTACGTAAAAATGTTCTCCAGTACAGTCTAATACGGTGCTCTTTTAACAATTAGTGTGACGCTTGGAAGGTGAGGTTGTGAAAATGTAAGATTCGAGGGGTCGAAAATGCGAGGGTAAAACGATTTTTTTGGACACGAAAGCGTTCGGTGCTGTTACATCGCATACTTTTTGAAAGATCCAAATGTGATTTGGGACTAGTTGGAAAGAGGATGAATCAACGCTCGTTATACTGGATGGTTTTTGGGGTCTCCCATGCACGGTGGCGAAGTTACAGTGTAGAAAGCTTAGGTAGCAAATTGGATGTTCCCATAAACAGGGGGAAAGAAACAAATGTCGAATTTTGTTTTTGGCAGTATGTGGATGAATCTGTGGTTTTTAAGAATTTTGCGGCTCAGGTGGATTTAAGGGTTGCAAAATGGGAAAACCGTTATAATTATCAGAAAAATTGTAAAATTAATATTTGTTTGAAATTCGCTGTTTGGTGGGTTTCTACTGATCAATTATATTTTTAAGAGACTTCGGGATGTGGGAATTTTGCAGCCCCGGTGGATTTGGGGGTTGTAAAATGGGAAAAACGTTATAATTATCCGAAAAACCTTAAAATTAATATTTGTGTAAAATTTGCTGTTTAGAGACTTTCTACTTGTCGGTTGTATTTTTCAGAGAATTCGGGCTGTGGGATTTTTACGGCTCAGGTGAATTTGCGGGTTTCAAAATGGGGAAAACGTTATAATTACCAAAAAAACCTTAAAATCAATATTTGTGTGAAATTCGCTGTTTGGAGACTTTCTACTAATCGATTGTATTTTTAAAGAAAATTCGGGATGTGGAAATTTTTAAGCCCAGGTGGATTTTGGGGTTGCAAAATGGGGAAAACGCTATAATTACAAGTAAAACTTTAAAATTAATATTTGTATTCCCCATTTTGCAACCCCCAAATCCACCTTAGCCGCACAATTTCCACATCCCGAATTCTCTTAAAAATGCAATCGACCAGCAAAAGATCTCGAAACGACGAATTTCACACAATAATTGATTTCAAGGTTTTACTGATAATTATAACATTTTTCCCATTTTCCAACCCCCAAATTCAACTGCACCGCAAAATTTCCATATCCCAAATTCTCTTAAAAAATACAATCGACCAGAAGAAAGCCTCCAAACAGCGAATTTCACACAAATATTCTTTTTAATGTTTTTCTGATAATTATTACGTTTTCCCCATTTTGCAACCTCCAAACCCACATAAGTCGGAAAATTCCCACATTCCGAATTCCCTTAAAAAATACAATTTACCAGTGGAATGTTAGAGTGCGAATCGCCCAGCTCTTTCATCGATCGTGGCTACGCGCGGTGCGTTGTTTTGAGCTCTCGAAGCCATTACTTGATTTGTTATTGTGCATTGTATTTCGTTTGTTTGTACTTCCTGAATATATGTTTTGTCGTTCGCAAGGCCCTGCGTTTCATTAATCCTAATAGGTTACGGGTCCAGAAACGCGTTCGCGTTGTACAGTGTGCGGTTTGTGAAACATTTTTCGTTAGTTGTTATCGTTCTGTTGCGACTGTGTTTTCGCGGGAAAACTGAGTGCGACTCACTTGGCTAGAATTGAAACCCTCAACAAGGAAAACTATGACACGTGGAAAATGCAAATGGAAGCTCTACTGATGAAAAATGACTCTTGGGCATTCGTAAGTGGCGAATGTACAAAACCCTGTGAAGCAGACTCGGCTGGGGCGGTCATTGCGTGGGAGAAAAGCGACAACATAGCGAAATCGGATATTATATCGGCAATTAGCCCATCTGAATTAAAGCAAGTGAAAGGATGTGTGTCATCCAGGGATGTTTGGCTAAAGTTGGAAAGCATATATCAGTCGAAAGGTCCAGCCAGAAAAGCTACATTGTTGAAACAGCTGACTTGGCAACGTATGCAGGAATATGATGATGTTCGGGAACATATCAACAAGTTTTTTGACGCCGTTGATAAACTTAAGGAAATGGATGTGGAAATTAATCCTGACCTGTTGGCGATTATGTTACTGTACAGTTTACCTGGTAGTTTCGAGAATTTTAGATGTGCAATAGAATCTCGCGACGGGTTGCCATCACCTGACGTTCTGCGTGTAAAGATTATTGAAGAAAGTTATGCGAGAAAATCCGAAGTGCAACGTACATCGCAGAATGCATTGTTTACAAATAATAATGCGAATTGGTGGCGCAAGAAGTCGAAGAAAGCCGAGAATACAGGAAATAGTGTCAACTGTAATTCGAGTGCTGGAGACAATAAACAAACGTTTAAATATCGTTGTCACAAGTGCAGAGAAATCGGGCATAAGGCTGCTGACTGCAAGAATAAAGACAATCGTCGTGCTTTCGCGAAGAATGCTGAAGGTGTTTGTCTGCGCGCCTCAGAGTGCCTATATTCGAACAGTGCTAGCAAGAAGACAATGTGGTGTTTGGACAGTTGTGCAACGTCTCATCTGTGCAGCGAAGAAAGTGTTTTTTCGGAAATAAAATCTGAATGTGGCCAGTTAAACTTGGCGAATAATGCTTCAACAAATATTACTGCTCAAGGGAAAGCTGCGTTCACAGCTTATGTATTTGGTGAGGCAAATAACATTTCTTTAAAGAACACCCTATGTTTGCCGGACTTACGTACGAACTTACTGTCGGTGGGAAAAATTACCAACAACGGCTTTGAAGTATTATTTAGAAAGGACGGTGCTTTTGTTATCGGAACCGATGGAACCGTGAAGCTAATTGCAGACAGAATTGGTGAACTTTACTACGCTCGCGAAAGCATTGAAAGCGATACTAAAACGTCGACTTTGGATTCAATGGCATAGACGCTTAGGACATTTAAGTGTAAGGGACTTGGTCGAGGCTATAAATAAAGCTTGGACTCGAAGCTCTAAAACCCGTGAAATTTGCAAAAGACTCGATTAAGTGATATGTCTTCAGGAGAAGATGGTGGATACCCCTTTCCCGAAACGATCTAACAGAATGAGTGAATTGTTAGAACTGGTACATTGGGACATTTGCGGACCAATGCGCGTCGAATCGATTAATAAAGCGCGGTATTTCGTAGAATTTATAGATGACTGTTCTAGATGGTGCTTCGTTCGTTTTCTCAAATCGAAAAGCGAAGTGTTAGAAGCCACAAAGGAATTTATGGCATCGGTCGAAAATTAGCAAGAGAAGAAAGTGAAGTATTTCGAAACTGATAATGGTGGGGAATACACCGGTGACGAGTTTGACAGTTTCTTAAAGAATCGTGGAATCACTCGGCGTCTCACGATTCCGTCTAACCCCGAGCAAAATGGAATCGCTGAAAGGAAAAATCGGACTCTTTTGGACATGGCTCGTTGCTTATTAATGCAATCTGATCTTCCAACAAGTTTTTGGGCCGAAGCAGTTAATATCGCTAACTACATTAGAAATCGCTATCCGTCTAAAACTCTCGATGGAAAAACACCTTATGCAGTGTGGACCGGGAAGAAACCCGACGTAAGTCACTTTAAAGAATTTGAATGTCGCGTTTTTTGTCTAAATAGGCCACCCAATAGAGAAAAATCTGAATCACGAGCCAAAGAAGGCATATTTTTGGGTTACTCGGAAGAAAGTAAAGGGTATCGTGTGTGGTTACCCTGCGAAAGAAAAGTTGAAATCACTCGAGATGTAAAATTTATTGAAGGATCTAATAAGAAGATTAATTATTTTGCCGACTTTTTACCTGAAAATTTGCTCCAAGAAGAAACTGGTGAATCATCGTTGCCGCAATTCATAGAGGTCGAAATGAATCCGATGACTGCAGAAGAGTTACAATCGGAAAATGAAGAAGAGGATGAAGTCAGCGATAAGGATCCGAATGTCAGAAGAGAAAAAGGTAGACCTAGGATAATCAGAACTGGAGCGAGGGGAAGACCTCGTAAGGTATGTAAATATACTGCGGCAGAAGCGAGAATACTGAAATTGTAGAGGAGGCGTATATCTCTGAAGTTCCTGTGAGACATGCAATCAATTCTCCAGATGCTGATGAGTGGCATGATGCTATGGACGTCGAAATTAAGTCCATCATCGAGAATGATACCTTGAAACTCGTCGATCATCCGAATAATAGCGAAATCATAGATAGTCGCATAGTGTTGGGGAATAAATATGCAGCCGATGGAACACTTGAAAGAAGAAAAGCTAGGCTTGTGGCTCAAGGATTTATTCAACGGCCAGGAATCCATTTTAAGGAAACGTTTGCTCCGGTTGCTCGACTCAGTACTATTAGACTTCTCTAGCGGTTCAATATGAAATGAGCATAAGACAATTCAACGTAACTTGTACTTATCTAAACGTCGAACTCGAGGAAGAAATATTCATGGAACCTCCGAAACACTTATCGCAGCTGCTGGAAATAATTTAATCTGAAGAAAATAACGGAGTTGGTGCCAAGGCAAGGAAAATGCTAAAAAAATTAGATAAAGGGGACAAGGTATGTCTTTTAAATAAATCTTTGTATGGTTTGCATCAAGCTGGTAGAAGTTGGTATGCTAAACTGGATAGCGTATTGAAAACTTTCGGCTTTACACCGACCAGTGCTGATCCGTGCCTGTATCAAATTGGAAAAGGGGATGAATTAACCCTAATTGCTATTTACGTTGATAATATCATTGCTGCATCGCGAAACTCTAAAATTATTGACAACTTAGCAAAGTATCTTTCACAGAGGTTTGAAATGAAAGACCTTGGTGATGTTAGGTACTGTCTGGGTATCGAGTTTAGTAGAACTGATAATACAATTTCTATGCATCAAACTGGATGCATTAACGAAGTATTAAATAGATTCGGATTGATCGATTCGAAACCTGTTTACACTCCTATGGATCCGGATGTAAAACTTACGAAAAGTGAAGAACCACCTGATGAAGATTTGCCTTACCGTGAGCTAGTAGGTGCTTTAACGTATTTGTCGATCTGAACTAGACCTCACATTAGTTTCGCTGTCAGTTACTTGGGACAGTTCAACAGTTGTTACGGAAAGGAACACTGGAGAGCTGCTAAGCGTGTGTTTCGATATTTAAAGAGCACAATCAATCTAGGATTGGGTTTCAATAAAAATTCTGAATGCCTGAAAGGCTTTGTGGACGCGGACTGGGGAAATGGTCCAACTGATAGAAAATCATATACTGGCTTTGTATTTATTCTTGGAGATGGCCTTATTTCGTGAGATGCAAGAAAACAAATGACTGTTGCCTTATCTTCAACGGAAGCCGAATACATGGCGATGGCCGAAGCTGTCAAAGAAGCAACGTATTTACAGTTATTACTTCTCGAATTGGGGTTAGAACACTTGTCTAGAACCGTTCTGTTTGAAGACATCATGGGGGCTTTGAAGCTAGCTGAGAATCCTACTTTACATGCTAGGAGTAAGCACATTGACATCAAGTACCATTTTATAAGGGATGCCCTGAAAGAAAAGATTCTTAATCTCAGTCACGTTTCAACTTCAGAGATGATGGCTGATATTCTTACTAAAGGACTACCTGGACCTCGACATCAAGGTTGTGTGCGAATGTTGGGTTTGAGTTGTGCTTCGCCAGTGATAGCGAATAACTATCGCAAATTGTTGACGTACGATCGCGAGGGAAAGTGTTAGAGTGCGAATCGCCCAGCTTTTTGCCCCGGCACTGTACTTTTATCGCATTCGCGGTAACAGCTGACGGACGCGTCGATCTCCAGAGGTTCATCGATCGTGGCTACGCGCGGTGCGTTGTTTTGCGCTCTCGACGCCATTACTTGATTTGTTATTGTGCATTGTATTTCGTTTGTTTGTACTTCCTGAATATATGTTTTGTCGTTCGCAAGGCCCGGCGTTTCACACAAATATTAATTTTACGGTTTTTCTGGTAATTATAACCTTTTCCCCATTTTGCAACCCCCAAATCCACCTGGCCAGAAAAATTCCCACATCCCGAATTTTCTTTAAAAATACAATCGACTAGTAGAAAGTCTCCAAACAGCAAATTTCATACAAATATTGATTGTAAAGTTTTTCTTATGATTATAACCTTTTCCCCATTTTGCAACCTCCAAAACCACATGGGTCGCAAAATTCCCACTTCTGGAATCCTCTTAAAAATAAAATCGACCAGTAGAAAGTCTCCAAACTGCCCATTTCTCACAAATACACTTCTCCAATAAATTAACGCACCAAAAAAAAGTAGCCAAAAGTTTAAAGTTAATTATTGTCGAAACCACTTAACCGACTTGGACGATTTTTTTTTGAATGACACGTCGTCTCTTTCAGAAAGTTAGTGTACTACTCTATTCGCATAGAAACTTATTTTTTTATAAATACCGGGTGTAACAATTATAACGTGTTTTTTCCATAAAATTTTTAATACCCTGTGGGGTTCAACAGCTACAATATCAAGTTATAATTCATAGCAAACTCTAGCCTTATCTTTTTATAACATTTTGTTTTTTGATTTACTCTTTTATCTTAGCTACTGCAAGAGAAACACAATTTTATAGCATAACATGTGTTAATGGAGACCTAATTTAACAACAACAAAAAAGAAACAAAATGTAAAGAAAAAAGGTAAACGAAAGTCTCAGTAGCGAGTATTTTCGCCTCTGGCCAGAATAACTTCTAACCTTCCTCAAACAGAACTAATGCTTGAGCACATTCTTCGCGAATAAGATTTCGTGTTTCACGTTGCATACTGAGAAAATTAAAGATTTTGCAAAAAAAACGTTAAGGACTAACACCGAAAACACACTTCTATCAACTACTGCTTTTTGACAGTTGTATTTATCTGATGACAATTACTGTTTCTTTCTGTTTCTCCATAGCCTGCTACTTTAGTGAATTTAATGCAAATTAAAGTCAATAAAAACATGTTCTGCTATAAAATTGTGTTTCTCTTGCAGTAGCTAAGATAAAAGAGTGAATCAAAAAACAAAATGTTATAAAATGATAAGGGTAGAGTTTGCTTTGAATTATAACTTGATATTGTAGCTGTTGAACTCCACAGGGTGTTATAAATTTTATGAAAAAAATACGTTATAATTGTTACACCCGGTATTTATAAAAAAATCAGTTTCTATGCGAATAGAGTAGTACACTAACTTTTTGAAAGAGACGACGTGTCATTAAAAAAAAATCGTCCAAATCGGATAAGTGGTTTCGACAATAATTAACTTTAAACTTTTGGCTACCTTTTTTTGGTGCGTTAATTTATTGGAGAAGTGTATTTATTTTAAAATTTGTCTGTTTGTATTTGTATTCCATTTAGATCTACTAATTTTTACGGAACCTGACCTAGCCTTTAAAAATATTTACATATAATCTCATAAGAGCATTAATTCTTTCCGGAAATTTTTTGAGTGCGTTCCAACAACGTCGTATTAATTTGCCCGAGCGGGACGTGAGGGCAAATTAGGACGTTGTTGGAACGCACGAAAAATAATTTCCGGATATGAATTAATGCTCGAATTCAGATTCGGTAAGAAAATTGTAATGACACAAACCCTCACAGTTAGGTTGGTTTACCTACAAAAAGATTTCAAGAAATTTTGTTGTTGTCTTGGTTACGGCTCGTGAACTAATTTTTCTATTGGTGATTAATGAGTGTCGTACGATTTTCTCCGTAATATTAATTACGGGTTTCCTCGACATTAATTTACTCCAACTGGATATTAATTATAACAAATTGCTTTTAGAACATATTTATAAAATCATGTATAATTTAATCAAATTATGTGTAATACAGCGTTAAAAAATGTCAATACTGACTAAAATACAAAACATTTATTTTCAAAAAAAAAAACTGCATACATTAGAGAAAAAATATATTTAGCTCAAATACATAAACACATACTTTCTTAGAAGTAACAAATTGTCAACAGAAAATAACAGGATTTTACGGTTAAAGTTGATTTTTAAGGATGTCTCTACCGTCTCTTTGTCAATTTTATTATTATATTAATAATCATTACATGTTATTACTACAAATTCTAATTTCTTCCTTTAGTCCACCAACAGATCGACCAAGAAGTAAAGAAGACATACAGAGGAACGCAGCAAACACCATTTCTATTTTGTAAAGACAAGAAGGAAAGCTGATTGGAGAAGAAAGAAGAATGGTAGAGAGGTGGAAGGAGTACTTCCAAGAATCTTTAGAGGTAGAACAAATGGACATCATTTCGGAAAAAGGAGGAAACAGCAACATAAATGAAGAAGATATCGACAGTCCTTCAAAGGAGGAAATTATACGGATTCTCAAGCAGATCAAAAACAGGAAAAGTGCGGGAGAAAATGGTATAAATGGAGAGCTGATAAAGTATGGAGGCAACGATCTGGAAAATAAGGTGATCCAATTAATACAAAATATATGGCAGAAAGAAAGTATGCCAGACGCATGGAAAAAGGGCATAATTATACCAATTCATAAAAAAGGAGAAAAAACCGACTGCAAAAATTACAGGGGTATTGTACTTTTAGACACCACCTATAAAGTATTAGCAACACTAATAAGAAATAAAATTCAAGAACATGCAGAAAAGGAGGTGGGCGAATATCAAGGAGGTTTTAGAAAAAACCGCTCTGTCACTGACCAAATTTTTACATTAAAGGAGACACAAACGACTTGCTATGAGCATTCAGTAGATATACACGCTTGCTTTATAGATTTTAAACAAGCGTATGACACCGTTAAAAGAGATCAACTATGTAAGATAATGAGAGAATTACAGATACCTAGTAAATTAATACGACTGACAAAAATGACAATATCTAATACCTCCAACAGGGTCAGAGTAAATGGAACTCTTTCATCAAAATTCACAACAAGTAGAGGCTTAAGACAGGGTGACCCTCTCTCGACACTGCTGTTTAATATCGTCTTGGAGGGTATAATAAGAAATAGTGGTATAAATAGAGTAGGAACATTAATAACTAAAAGCCACCAGTGCTTAGCTTACGCCGACGATGTCACCATATTAGCGAGAAGCGTAAAGGAACTAGAAAAGACCGTGAGTAGCCTAGAAGAAAGTGCAAGAGTAGCCGGACTAGAAATCAATGAAAAGAAAAGTAAATATATGGTTATGACAAAGAAGAAAGAAAAACTAGCAGTGAATAGAGAAGTAATTTTTGAGTTAAGGGACGGAAGGGTGTTAAAGCTAGAAGAGGTAGATCAGTTCGTATATCTGGGGGTGCTAATAACAGCAGAAGGAAATGAAAACGCAGAAATACAAGCCAGGATAGTGAAAGGGGATAGAGCTGCAGGGGCCTTAAGTGAATTTTTAAAAAATAAACAAGTGTCGCGTAGTGCAAAAGTGCGGGTTTATAAAACAGTGCTACGGCCTATAGTGATGTACGGCGGGGAAACTTGGGTGATAAGCGAGGCAAATCAACATAAACTGCAAGTATGGGAAAGGAAGATATTAAGAAAGATTTATGGAGGCAAAAAGACTGACGAAGGATGGGAGCGTAGAGGAAACAGAGAAGTAGAGGAACTGTATGGTGAAGCATCAATAACACAGTTCATAAAAGCACAGCGAGTGAGATGGTTGGGGCACATAGAAAGATTGCCAGACGACAGAGTAACAAAACACGTACACAGAAATGTACTGCTAGATGATAGAAGAAGAGGGAGGCCACGTACCAGATGGATACGGCAAGTTTTGAAAGACCTGGAAGACAAAGGAGTGCAGAACTGGAAGACTATAGCAAAGGACCGAAAGATGTGGAAGAAAATCACACAGCGATGGGCCTGAAAGGCCTGTTAAAGCTTATATATATATATCATTACATGTTATTACTACAAATTCTAATTTCTTCCTTTAGTCCACCAACAGATCGATCTTCTACATTATACCTACTAATGAAGTTGTTTATAAATCTTTGGACGCGTTCTGGATTGTTAAGATGTACATGATGAGTTCCTTCAACTTTATGTATTTCAAATCTTTTATTTGATTTCTGAATAATGCTATAAACATCGTCAGCATTCTTAAGTACCTTATATAAACCAGATCTAAAAGTTGTTTCACATAAAATTGTAGGACACGTCACCCTATGAGCATTTTCGATTATTTCCTCTTGTCCGTAGTCCAGTAAAGGTAACAACTTTAACCGTTGATCTCTTTTATAGTAATATTTCCCTGGTTCTTTTATTGACGATGTCACACCACGTTTTAGCATGATTTTACATGCTTCTATTGAAATTGAATTACTTGAACCCTCATGCAACTTAAGTTCTAATTCGTCCATTGTACAGCTATATCGCTCGACAGTGGAACTATTCAAATTATCGTATTTTATAAAGTTGTCTACATCTTTCCCAATGCCAGGAATTTTCTTTATATTAAATGTTACAGGTTTCAGAGCATCCAAGCAAATTAAGAAGTCGACAGTATCTGGATATAATATTGTATACAAATAACTAACCATACCACCAAGCGAGTGTCCCATGAGAGACACATTTGACCATTTAAAGTATTCAACAATTCGTTTTACAGCAATAACATAATCGGGCCAGTGATAAAATGCTCCCGGTGGTATACGCGACGACAAACCATGTCCTGGAAAGTCAACAACCAGAAATCCTACATTGGGATTAATGTATGGAATAAGTGTATCAAAGGTACCACAGTTGTCCTGAAATATGAATTGTTTTATCAAAAATATACTTGTTGAACTGGCAAATTATCTAGTAAAAGTAATAAGCACTCAGTGATACTTACCTGCCAACCATGTAATCCCAAAATAGGACGTTTGTCTTGAGGACCCCACCATTTGCCTGCTAAATAGCCCCATGGAACAGGAACGCGTATTTCTTCAAATGTCCAGTTATAAGTTGAAAAATAATACACTGGTTCGGAGGAACGAGGTAATTTTAAAAACATTCTTGTAGTAGCACGTTTTATGGCCAACATATTTTTAAATATTAATACAGTAGTCTAGTTGACGATGATTTGTTAGACAAAGTCGTTGTAGAAATTACCTGCTGTTGTATAATCCAACTTATGATAAGATACTACTGGAAAAAGTAGCTAATTGTTTTATATAAAATGTAACTTTATCACATGACTTTTTTACAAGGATATAAGTACTTCCTTAAATTCATATTCAAATAACAATTTATCATCAATTTTCTCATCTGCTATTACTTATCAGTACTAAAGTAGTATTTCTGCAAGCAGTTATCAAAAGTACCTACTTGAAATGAAAATCGCGTTGAGATAGTATTCATGAGACATATCTATAATCTGTTTTTTTTTATTGAAAATTTAATCAATTTTGGTTATCAAAGGTCAGTCTAGGGTTGTAACTAAATCATTCATGTGTTTGATGCAGATATGATCAATAATAATTATCTTTTTCTACGAGCACTACTAAACGTAGTCTATTTAGCATTAGCTTGAACTAAAAATGACGTTTTATAAATCAGCGTGTTAAAAGTGAAATTAGCTGTTTACTTTTAGCACATGTGCTAAAAGTAAACAGCTGGTTTTGAATTTAGTATTTTAAACTGGAAGTGAGGTTATAAAGTTATTCTAGTTACTTCTTTTGTTAGAGGTAAAGTGGCTTTTATAGTTATTAACGACATAAGGCCGTTAGTAAGTATCAAACAAACGAGGATACACTCCTAACGGCCTCAGCCAATGAATTTATCCGAGTTAGTTAGATGCAATAACGGCCGTATGTCGTTGAATATTTTTCATAACACCTACAAACATTGAAATTTTAGAGCAATTGAAATGAAAAAGTTAAATAGTATTAGTAACGGGTGTTAGAAAACTCGTCTTATCAGAGTCATATATAGAAAAAAAATTAAGCTTGGCAATAACGAAATGTATTGTTGGCGATACTGTAAGTCTATGTCAAATTCGATGTTTTGCGTCAGTTTTGACATAGACTGACGCAAAACCTAATCTGCTAACCTCGAATTTGATATAGACTTACAGTGCCACCAACTATACCTTTCAGTATTGCTAATGTTAAAATGTTCTGTTCTGTTATTTCTTAACGACCTAGGCTGTAAAATGTATAACAGTCATGGCTGTTATGGGGAACTTTTCAGTCAGGTTGACAGTTCTGTTAATGACAAATAACAAGTAGGTGTTATAAAATATAGCATTATGTAATGAATAATGGAAAATGTGTACTACTATAGTTACCTTTGATAACTAACTTTGACAGCTACCGGCTGCAGAAACAGTCACCTGCGTCGTCACGGAAATCTCTTTACTATGACATAAATTATACCTAACTGTCGTAAATGCAAACTTTTGTTAAATAGACATTTATGGACTAATAACAGTAACTTTAAGGCCGTAGAAAAAATATTGTGTGCAAACTTGTGCTAAAAGTGTTATTGCCCTCGACAAGTTATGAAACTCAGCCTTCGGCTTCGTTTCATAATTTTTATGTTTCGTGCATAGACATTCACTTTTAGGCGCTTGTTGCACAATTAGCTATTTTTCGACAACCGTAAAAAAGGGGACGTTCGCGTATCGCTATTAATGCGCGAAGTTTGTCATTTTTTTAAAGCGTTAAAAAATAGGATATTTATATACGTTGCCATTGACAACGTGAAAAAATCATTTTGTGCACTGGAGCGCCAAAAATTTTCGCGCACTCTTATTTAACGGTTGTAGAAAAATTATTGCTTGTATTACGAGCGCGAAATATTTTAGAGCGTTCGAATGACTTTTTTGACTCGGCTATCGCCTCGCCAGAAGAAGATAATTTCTCACGCTCTAAAATCATTAATTTCGTGCACTTAATACAAAAATAACATTTTTGCATAGTGATTATGAAAGTTGTCTTTTTTTTAACCCATAATCCTGAAAAAAAGTACATTTTTTAACTATTTTATTAAAATTGTGAATTATCAATTTGACAGTTGTAAATTCCAAAGTCATTTTCGACTAAATTGCGAGTTACAAGAGATCACTATGCAAAAAAACTTCGTCCTCGTTAATCAAACTATAATTTTTTAAAATTAAGCAAAATAAATTGTATTTATTCAAAATGATGGTTTAATCTAAGTAGGTAAATCTTCCTGAAATTTTGTATAGGGCCATAATTTTTTATTCTGAACAACTTTTCTTGGTAAAATTTTGCCTTATTATGAAGAAAAAAGGGTAGTTTACCTGCAAAGAAAATAGTTTTTGCTTCACCGTGTCCAGGCCGGCTGGTTTTTTTAAAAACTGAAAATGTTTTTAAAATTCTCTTCAGACCAAGCAGGACCTAATCCCACAATCTTAAAATAAAATTCAAACATTTTTAGTCCATCTCACCTCTTGTAACATCAATTCAGGAACACACTGGATATACAGGGTGTTTAAAAAATATGTTCGATATTTTACCCACTTATACATCTCATCAATACAAACAAAAAAGTCCTAATAAACATGAGTCTGGAAAAGCTTCGTTTCCGAGATACAGGCTATTACAGTTTAAAAAAAAATACCGGTTGCCCCTGGAATAAATAATTTAAGTTTAAGTGCTCCTAAACATGACCCCTAATAGCACCAATAAATCTTCAAAATTTCACCAAAATTGACTAAGGGGTTTTTGAGATATTGAAGCATTTTAGTTTTAGTCTTAATAGGTTCAAAGACGTACAAAAATATAGTCTTTGTTTTTTATTGAAAACGAAGTGAGATACGAAGAAAACTCATGAGACAAAAAAGTTGCATTTTTAGTTGCTTAATCTTAAAAATATATAACAATTGCAAAAAATCTGATGGGCGTTATTTTTTTGTGAAAAAACCTAATCGACATGCTCCGCGGGCACGCCCCTGGAATTACTGGATCAACTGTAATAGGTCCAAAAGATACCTCATAAAGTTATAAACAAACGGTAAAAATTTCATTAAAATCGCCAAAAGTGTTTTTTAGATAACAATAAAAACGGATTTTAAAAAAAACTTTTATCTACGACCACTACTAAAAGTAGGCCTTTTAGCGCTAGCTTGTTTCACTAAAAGTGACGTTTTATAGTTTACCGTGGTTAAAGAAATCAGCTGTTTACTTTTAGCCCATGTGCTAAAAGTGAAGTGAGGTTATAAAACTACAATTTCGAACTGGAAGTGAAGTTGTAAAGTTATTCTAGTTGCTTCTTGCGTTACAGGTAAAGTGTTTTTGAAATAATTAAAGCGTTATTTCATGAATACACTCAGATGTGGAGTATTAATAATTACATTTCGTAACTGACCTTGACAGCACTGGCTTCGCAAACATTCGCCCGCGCATGGCCTACTATTTATTATGACATAAATTAGAAGTGTCGTAGATGCAAACATTTGTTAAATCGATATTTATGGATTAATAAATTAAGGTCGTAGATAAAATATTGTATGCAACGCGTGCTAAAAGTCGTTTATGCACGAGACATGAAAATTATGAAACGAAGCCGAAGGCTCGGTTTCATAATTTTCATGTCTCGTGCATAAACGTCGACTTTTAGCACTTGTTGCATAAATAGCTATTACACCCTGTATCTCGGAAACGAAGCATTTCCAGACCCATTTGTATTAGGAATTTTTGTTCGTATTAATGAGATCTATAAGTGGGTAAAATATCCGAACGTATTTTTTAAACACTCTGTATAGATATGTATATACGTATGTATATACAGTGTGTCCGCGGATTGAGTTCACATAAGGTGTAAATGACAAAATATTTTCGAGTTAGATGTTAATATTCTAAGAAACGCTCCTGCTTGTTCTCAAACCAAGATTTTGAGAAAATCAATGAAATTAATTAATATACAGGGTGTTTTTGAATCGATTTTTAAAAAATGGCCAAGAGTAAACTACCTTTATTAGAAGAGATAACAAAAAAAAGTATTAAGAAAAGTTGTTTAGAATTAAGAGTAATGGCAGACTCAATTTTCAGACAAATCGGCCTACCTTGACGCTGTTTGCGCGAGACAACCATTTTGTGATTTGAGAGATTGTGGACATTGAACTAACGCGTATTTAAACTACTAGCTTGAAATGGTACAATTCAGATCAAATTAAATTACAGTCGACTTCGGAACCTACCTGACAGGGAGCTTGTCTTTTGCCGAGAGCTAGCATTTTTAAATAATTGCAGTTAAATAAAGTATAAAGAGGGGCATACAACCATTTATTTTGTGCAGTAAATAAGTACATCTCATATTTTAACCAGCCTAGTAATTTACTGACAGGCAAAGTTCGAACACAGTAAAATTATTAAACCTTAGAATTGTGTGTATGTGAGACTTACAATTTTGCCCTAATTTTAAATTTATTTAAAAAATACAATCAATCAATCAAGGGTATTCTTTCATCTCAATATATGCACTGTCTCGATCAAAAATATGCAGAGATTTATAAAAAACATAACCAAAGATATGCAACTACTTTTGTCTTCTGGAACAAAATAGAAAAACTAAAAAATTAAGAATATTTATTTGATCAATTAGATACATTATAAAATAATCTTACACTATTATGGTTATTTATTACTAGTAATTAGTATTAATTAGTAATAAAAACTTGCATATTACTACTAAGACATATTAAAACAATTGATAATCAAATGTTTTTCAAAATTCTCCAACAAAAATGATTGCCTCCTATCACTAAACATATATTTATATATAGAAAAAAATCTTTCTACATCGACAGACGTAATTGGAGCTTTTTTCAGTTGTGTAACAATATCTGGACTTAACACTAATTCTACGAATTCTCCTCGTAACACTTTTGCAACATCATTTAAAATACCGTATCCAGGATTCTTTTTGAGTATATTGCTTAACTTTTCCTAAACTGTGTTTCTAACTTTTCCCTTAACTTTTGAACATAAATGATCACAATTATTAATCATTTCCGTAGATTCAGCTAACCGCATGGAACGTTTCTCTAAATCTAAAATAGTTTTAGGCACAAAACTATAATGGCTTTTTAAATAAACAAGTTGGCAAGGCAACTCCCGAGATTCCAACAATTTTTTGACTGTATAATAGCTTGGCTACTATCAGTCAAGTCTAAAACGACTTCTTTAAATTTTTCATAATTTTCTGCGTAAAAAAAGTGCCGCTTCAAGCCATGTACCCCACCTGGTAATTACAGGTTGTGGAGGTAATGAAGTATTGGGAAGTATCTCCTTATAAAATTGAATTCTTAAAAGGGCCTTGAGGAAAATCTTTGATTAAAGGAAACTGGTCCCTGATCTCTTCAGCGACCCTATTAATTCCATGCGCTAAGCAATTAGTGTGAATTAAATGACGATAAAATATTTTCAAATTTTGTCCCGCCTTGACTATATATGGTGCTGCATCCGACAACATTAGCAAAACTTTTTCTGAAGAAACACACTTTTAGGCAAAAAGAAATTGGATAATCCGTCGTTCACAAATCTATTTGTTTGGTGAAGTTGTTTTGAATCTATTAAATATGATTTGCAAAGGACGCCCTCATGAAGAACGCCAATTAGCAGATGCGCAATATATCTACCGCAATTATCGATGGTTTCATCTACTACAAAATATATAATAAATTTTTGCCAATGTTTTGTCTAATTTCTGAAATTGTATTCGAAAAAAACACGTTCAATAGAACTTTTTCTTAATGTGCTTTCATCAGGTATGTTGTATTTAATATCCTTTGAAAAAAAGATTTCAGGTTTTCATTATTCAGTTTCCTAAGTGGAATATTAGTTGCTATTATAGTTTTACACAAGTCTTCATAGAAGGTTTCTTGTTCGATATTCCTGGAACTTGTAGTCACGTATTGACGTAATGTTTGCTGGGATTTGTTAGATTTTCTTAGTTTTTCGCACTTGAAGATATGCGCAGGAGTTTTTACATGTTGATCATTCAAAAACTTCCTTTGCTCGATACCTAACGAAAAATATTAATATAATTCAAAAATAAATTTTCTAGTTCACCACAGAAAATTAGGGGAGGAAGAAATGCCAGAATATTATTTAATGAATTTTAAAGTTTAAAAATTTTATGTTTATAGCCCTAAATTTTCTGTGATTAAAATGGATAACTGTATGCCGCAAAATAATTGTCTACTTACTGGTTTACTGCACGCATGGCAGAACACCGTATCTCCATCCAGTACTAGTTCAGGTCCAGACATTAAGCAATGGTAGTAAAAATTGCAGATCAACCCCCCTACAGTTTATACACCACGGCAGTTCTGAAAACTCTTTACTCACCGCGATGGCCCTAGCTAACTCAAATTTCGGCGGCCTTGGATCGTAGGTTCAAATCATCAACTGTGTGCCCTGAAATGTCTTCAAAAAAGGAAAGGAAATGGGCGCCATAAATCAAAAGATTTCAAATAATAAGAGGAAATAAACTGCAAGTGACTAGTGTTTAATTAATAAACAATAAAATAGTCTTGTAGTGTCAGTAATAAATTATCAGAATAATTAAAATGCAAATAATGTTATAACAAAATTGTGTACGTTAACTGAAGGTTGCGACGCGCATAAAATCAAAAACCCCTTTCGGGTTATTTTAATAACTTTAACAACAAATAATTCGTGATAAGCTTATCACAGTCATTTAATAAATCCTTCTGTTTAATCTATTGAAAAAAAAGCGTGACTGTGCCTTTTACAGAGGGTCAATACACATCAAAATAGCAACTTTAAATACTGAGCATAATTAACTATAAGCATAAAAATTCAAATGTAAAAAACAAGAGCATGTATGAAATTGAACATTACATGTTAATAATTGCGGAACGAGTGAATTTAAATTCCAAATAACTACGGGTTTAAAATGTATAAATGTAAAATCCAGGTATTGAAGATAAGTTGAAATTCAATTCCGGGAGTAGCACTAACTAACCTCGAAACATAAGCTGGACGTGAACTCCGTAAATGCGCCAAAAATTTCTGCGGAAGCATCCTTAAAAGGCAGCAAATACGCCGAACCCAGCAGGTGTCGAAAATGCGATAAGGCTAGCGCCTTGGCCTCCGAGATAAACTCGTGATTGAAACTGGTAATTAAGAGCTAAGAAAAAATTTAATTACTATGCGAATAACAAAACAGGAAAGCGCCATCGTACCTGATCATAATCAGCCCTTGGGAAACATACACTGCTCATTGAAATTGGTTGAGAGCACGTAATTTGACTTGAACAAATATAATTTAACCACGCCGGTGACGGCGGGCCAAAAATAGCAAGTGCGAGGTACGAACAATTTGAGCCCAAAGGAAAGCTTGCACTCTGATAAAAGATAGCGCGGGTCGAGAGTTCATCGCGCGAAAGAAAGAACTCGAACAAGGTACAAAATGCGCTGGTTTGGAAAATTTAAGAATTTGAAATGCAAAGGATTTATAATTCAAATAAAATTATACAGGTTACGCCTGAAATAATTGGATAACTGGCGAAACAATTAGGCGAAGCCAAAAAATTGTTTCAAATTCAGGTGGCATATACAGTGTGGTCCATTAAGTGTGCAACAAATGGGACATTTTTTTATTAGTTGTAAAACCGAAAATTAAATACCGCCAAAAGTTAGTGCATGTTCGATAACCATATCAGATGCCCTTAGAATGGCTTCAAGTCAAACAATATACAGGGCAGGACAAAAAATATGAAATTTGTTCAAGAATAAAGTTACCTTATTTAAAAAAATATAGCAAAATTTTATTGAGAAAAGTTGTTTAGAATCAAAAGTTATGCTCAAATACAAAGTCACGGCCTTCTATTCGAATTTTGATTCTTTTTTTGTAAAATTTTGTATTATCCCCGTATGATACATATTTTTATTATTCTGATTTTATTAAGAGTTTTTCATATGTAAATTATTATTAGTAAAGCATTTGCCTTGTTAAGAAGAATATTTGCGAAATTCTAAAGTTCTGTTAAATATCGTTGCAACAAACATGAAGTGGACGCTTACCTAAAAAAATATAAATCCAAGTAAATTTTACAAATACGCTTCAAGTTGCTAAAAGTTATTTAAAAGGGATGTGGTTGTGGCTACTTTAAATACATATTAAATCAAAATAATAAAAATATGTATCATACGGGGGTAATACAAAATTTTCCAAAAAAGAATCAAAATTTGAATAGGAGGCCGTGACTTTCTATTTGAGCATAACTTTTAATTCTAAACAACTTTTCTCAATAAAATTTTACTATATTTTTTGAAATAAGGTAACTTTGTTCTTGAACGAATTTCATATTTTTTGTCCTGCCCTGTATATTGTTTGACTTGAAGCCATTCTATGGGCATCTGATATGGTTATCGAACATGCACTAACTTTTGGCAATATTTAAATTTCGATTGTACAACTAATAAAAAAAATTCCCATTTGTTGCACACTTAATGGACCACACTGTATATGTTAAGATATGCAACTTTTACAAAAAAATACAAGAAAAGCCCAAATATGCAAAATAAAATTGGTGCCAATGGGTCCGCAATTGTGCAAATCGTAAAAATTTTAAGACAAAATTAAATATGCTAAAAATAAAGAATATGTATTTTTCATATAATCCGCGGTCTAGTTATGATAAATAACCCACACGTGACTTATAAATACTTAACTCACTCCCTTGGCTTATGAATATTTTAGCTCACTCTCATTTAATTGGTCACTTTGATTTTTTACAACTGTCAATGCAAAATTTATGTTTTTTCGGTATTTATTGAGTTATTGGATAAAATTTTGTATAGCACGTGGGTGTTATTACAGATAATGCACTCCAGAAAAGACCTAGGCCGAGAGGGCTCAACTTTTTTCCCGTGGATTATTTGTAATATAACACACTTGCACCATAAATAACTTCTTCCTGACATCATTACTGCGTTTGTATGTAATGCAAAATCCCAAGTACTTGTTCTAAAGGACGCAAATTTATTACTATTGTTGACCTTATGTTTCTTTCCTAGAAATTCCATAACTTTGGTTTTGTCAGTTGAAATTTTGCAACTGTATTTTTGTGAATCCAGGCGTATATTGTAATTCGTCCTCATTTTTTGTTAGGATTGTTTGGTCGTCGGCATAGAGTAGAGTATTGATGGACTGTTTCTATATAAATACCTGGTGGTGCTATTTTCTTCCATTCCGTTATCATGACATCAATATATAAATTAAATAGCATTGGTAACATCCAGCATGTTGCAACAGTAAAAAAAAAACACTTAAAATGCCCATTACATTCATATGCAGGACAGTGTGGGCCGTGTTATTCGAACTCGGGCGAATGTCGGGCCAAATCGTGCTCTTCGGCCTCTGCGGTGCGACCGGGCGTATGTTGTATGCAATTCACGCTGTACAATTCGTTCCCATTTGCGATGTTTACCCTATATCTGTTAAAGCTATGTGCAAATTATTACTTTTATCTACCCTGAATTAAAGCAACACTAGAAATTCAATTTGTAAGGTGCTCACCCTGTATATTGCTCTACCTTTACCTATAGTGATATTAATCTGTTTATGAATTATATTTTTATCAATTAAAATTGCCATATTTATGATTTGAATATCAATAATTATTCTTTGTACTAGCTCCTGCAAATCAGGGGTGCATTCCTTTTATCGAGATTGCTTATTCTGAAACCTTTTGTTTTGATTTTTAAATTTTATTTATAAGTCAAAAATAACTTTTGTCAAATGATATGTCAAGCAGATTTGGAAATTAAATGACAAATACCATATCGTTTCATTGCCACGCAACAATATCAACCAGTAAGTAATTCTTTCATATCAAATTCACCTTTTTAGTCTTTATTTTCTTATTTCAGTGCTTGACTTACTACTTTATATCACCCACCTTTCACTTGAACTTAACAATGTCCTGGATGTCAACCAAGCTGCTTCACTCTGCCTACGACTCCAACCTCTTCAGTCCACAAACACAACGAAAGGCTCCAATGACAGACAAGATATCCAAACTGTCCAGAATTAGGGATACAAACTCTTCCACAGTATGGAACCAAACAGACCCTAGTTTTAGCCACCTAACTCCAACACCGTATCCGCCAATTTCCAGAAAAGTGCTTCCTCTATCGATGGTCCTCCCTTAGAACTATCCTTTAGCACCAACAGCTCGACGTAATCCAATTCAATTATTATACAATGTCAAATGTAGTTCTCTAATAAACTTCACTTAGTACTGTACTCCAGTTTTTTCTCATTTGTAGATTAGTTCTGCTTTTCAATTAGTTTTTCACCACATACCGTAAAGTGGGGTTACTTTGCTTAGATTTTGCAGTTTTTTCAACTTCAATTTGTAGCTGTTAGGTCTAAAAATTGGGGAAAGAACTATGTGGTGTAATTACATTTACTCTATCGATTTCATGCAGTAGTGTAGCCTTTTTTTAGTGACACCACATATTTTTTTAATTTAATGACTGAGCAAACTCACCTCACAAATGGGGCAACTTTGCCATCGCTAATAAAATCGTTACGTTAGCATATATCGCTTTGGTGATGGCTTACTTTGCTCAAGAAAGTCGTTTCCAACAAATTGATATATATGAAGTCCTAGTTTGAACGAATATTAACCTTTTTTAGGGGTATTATAAAAAGGCATGATACATTTTCAGAAACTTTTATTTATTTATTATATAAATTGTATAAAAATACTGTGAACATGTAATAAAATATAAAAAAAAATAATCCAAAACTTTCTTTGGCTTAGAAAAACAAAATATAAAATTCTAAAAATAAATATTCACTTTGGTAAGTACCTATCTAATGAAAAAATAAACAACACCCTTTTTTCATGAAAATTTTAAACTGGAAAGAAAAAACTTGGAAAAAAAAATAAATGCAGAGGTGACCTTTTCAGACTTACAAAAACCTACCTAGGCATAAAACTTAAAATAGCAGCATTCTTAAAAAAACAGATCTGGAATCTCCGAAGAACAAAAAAAAACTCTTATTCTAGCACAGCCTAAGATGTATGGCACACAAGTAAATCAGGTAGGGGTCACAAATTCTTACAAATTGAAAATACTTAGGTCATCCTGAAACTCGTGAATACCGCGAACGATTTTTGGAGGCGTCAGCACTTTTTTTATGTCAGTCTCAATGACGGCAGATATGTCCTCAACATCGGGAAACACAAACAGGTTTGATCTCCTCTTTCTTAGAAATTTGATTTCGTAAACGTCAGGCTTTGTTTCCAGCACTAACCCTATGAAGTGCTTCAGGGTCTTTTTAGTAGCAAACTGCACCACTATAAAATCACCGACACTTATTGAAGGAGCTGGAATTCCATATTTTTCCATCTGCGATTCATCATATTCATCGTCACTTGCAACTTCCTCATCCCCAATTTCCTCATAAGCTACAATATCTCCTTCGTCTTCGTCACTTTCATATTGTCGTGTTGGCAAACCTTCTTCATGGGAGTCAAGCTCTGGTGTTTCTGATGTTCGTTTCTTTTTTGAATGAGACTGTTTAACATTGCTAAGGCCGGCCTCGTTGGTATCAAGCAAGTCTTCATGTGATATGGATTCTCCAGGAGGAACTTGAAGCATTTTCTTCTTTTTCTTTTGCAAAGGTCCAGACAAACTGCCTCTCTTCTGTTCTAAATAGTGTAAGACTGCTTCATCAATTTGTCTTCCTGTCGAGTTCATAAGGTTTTCGACTTTTGTTTTCGGTAATTTCTTGGTGAGTTGTGTTCCATCCACTGGATAGATTCCAGCTGCTTTGAAAGCATTTCTTAATATCGATTTGTTTTTGTGATCGATTCTTTCCAATAGTCTTTTGAGTAAAGCTGGAAAGCTAGTCTTATTAACAGCGCTCTCTTTAGGATTTTTAGTTTTATATTCTGTCAGTAAAGCTCGCCAATTCCCTTTTAGTGAGCGGAAGAATCCCACGTCAAGTGGTTGTGTGATGTGGGTAGTATTGGGGGGTAAGAATATGAATTTTATTCCCAGTCTTTGGCAATGTCGTAAAATGTCTACACTTAAATGACTGGATAAATTGTCGCCGATTAAAACCTTTGGACCCTCCAGCTTTTTCGCCCATGGTATAACCATTTTCTCAAACCAGTCGGAAAATGTTGCAGCATCAAACCAACCGGATTTGGTTCGATTATATCGTGTGTTTGGGGGTCCTCCAATGCACCATTGGTCATACAACCTTTCGGCCTTATAGACTACATAAGGGGGAAAAAGATCACCCGCAGCTGTTCCAGCGAACATAACTGAAATGGATGATTTTGTGTAATTCATGATCCTTTCGGGATACTTGGTTCCCCGTTTGAAGATGCATTTTGATCGCCCGGGATCATCGGTAAGATTGGTTTCATCGTAGTTTAGTATATTGTCTCGAGGAACACCTTCCAGGTTTCTGGTTAATCGTTGAATATAATCATCGATAGCTTCTTCTGTGGTCATTGCTCTAGACACCTTAATATTTTGGCATGATCTCTGCGACAACAGTCTTCTATGGCGCTTTAGAAACAAGAAGCACCACTCTTTTCCTGGCATGTTATCATCAAATTTTGAGACGGTCTTGCCGGAAGCATTAAGATAGTTCTTTACGATGACTCTAAGGTCCAAAAGGGTGAGGGGAGATCCATATTCCGCAGCCACTATTAGCAAGTCTACAAAGTGCCTCTCCTCGGCGAGGGTTAACGCCGTTGGACCCCCAACGTCCTGTTGGTGTAAGTTTTTAACTTTGTTGTATATTGTTCTTTGCGGGATCCCGAAGACATCGGCTGCAGCGTGAGTGGACAAGCCCCTAAATTTCACGGCACGTACTGCGGCACGAAGCTGCTCATCTGTATAGTTGCGATAGCAGCGACTACCCAAAGCTCTCTTGTAGCATCTTACCATTTTTTTCCTGAAAAAGTGGCATTAGATATGTCTATATTGCAATTAAATCCTGATAAACATTTAATTTAATGCTTGAGCAAAGTAACCCCAAATCTTAAGTGAAATGTACATCGTTTTGAATTAAAATTCATAAAAAAAGCCAATATTGTTAAACCTGTCTGAAAAAACTACATAGTCAACAAAAAAGATTGCTCTCTTGGAGAAAAGCAACCACAATGTCGTAGAATTCATCATTGTTACTCCACAGACCTTAGTTGCAAGGTTATGAAAATATCATAAAATCCCGCCGTTTACTTACATGTGTCTCGGAGCCTACAGGAGATGCTGCAACTAACTCGCGCCACTTTACGCAGTAGACTGGCTGAGTGGAAACCAGTTCAAGCTCACTCTCGGGTCCTAATTGCTACCAACTTTGAAAAAATTATGTATTACCAACTTTCCTGCCTCTTGAGCAAAGTTACCTCCTGTTAGCAAAGTAACCCCACTTTACGGTACTCAAATGTAATAACTAATTTACTTTATTTATTTAATCTGCATTTCCAAATTTAAATCAGCCATCAAATCTTTTTAAATTTGATTGCAACAACACACCAACTTTATTTCTTTTAAATATTTCTTTGCTATGATTGACCATACCACTTTATGTATCATAATAATATATATATATATCAATGATATAGCTTTGAAAATCAATGTCCAAGTAATGGTAGTAATACGAGTATACCACTTTATAAAAAGAAAAGTTCTAGTAACTATGGAAAGAGAAAATTGGAAATTTTTATTTGTAGAATAATTCATTATCTACGTGAAGCTTATAGGAGTTTATGTAAAAACGTCCAAGGATTTGCAAGAATAAACTAAGAAATAGATAAATAGATAAACTACAAAATGAGGAGACGTGTAATACAAAGTAATAGTCTACTACTTTCATATTGGTAATAAATGGAGGGAGGTGCAAGTGTAATTATAAACTAAGCAACATAAGAATTGTGTAAAGACGACTTCGACATGTATTATTTACAGCGCTGACTGCCTTATTAGGAAATGATAAAGCACTGCGATCAGCTGAATTAAAAAATTAATTTTTCCGCCAATCGTACTAGAACTGACACCTTATTGACTAAATTTTGTTGAACAAAGTCAAAAATTCCATGACATCAGCCGTTGCTAGGTAATTTACAATAAAACTGTACACGAATAATATTCCCGGCCTAGGCAGGGAATATTCGAGTACTATTTCCTATTTTTTTAATTACTCGTATCGATTGGCGAAAAAATAGTATGTGTATCTTGGACAAACGACAACATTCCCAGTCTCCTGTATATTTACAACCCGTTTCCCGCCATTTAAACTTTTCATAGCAATTATTCACAAATACCGAACCCTTTTCTCTAAATTTGGAACACCCTGTAGCGTAGCGCAGTTGCCTCGAGCCGATATTATTTTGGGACACCCTTTGAACGCCACTTGCTTGTCTTGCCGTCTCGTCGTGTGACTGTGATTGGCTGTCGAGAGTCACGAGGTGACGCGCTGGCCGCCCGGGATTTTCGGTTCTAACGGCAGTTTTTTTTGGGGGATTCTGCTCCGAGACGCCGAGCGAACAAGTCGCATAAAGTTAGAGTTTGCACGACGCTCCCGCCTTGCGGGGGCGTCGGCCTTCTGTTCATGCTGTTTCAACAAATTTGTTTGTAGACTGTGTTTGCCTTTGTGGAGTCGGCTGAAAGCTATCGAGTGGGACGCACGTTTTTGTGGAGTGTCTTCTTCCGGGGGTTTTCCAAAGGCCGCGTCCAGCGATGTCGTTATGAAGTGTTCCTTTCACTCCCACTAGCTTTGGGGATTTGCTAGCAGGACGCGCAGAGTGCCCGTAATTCTTTCGTCGTACCCGGTCGCATGGGTGTGACCAATTTGAAGTAAAACGCCGCCATCCGGCGGATCCGTTGCCCAAGGAGATGCTCTCGTATCACACCCCCGCTGCCAACTTTAGGCGCCGCTAACTTGCCGCCCCGTACCGTTTAGGAGACGTCTAAAAACACAGGTACCATTTAAAGATATTGTGTAACTTAGTGACCATTTTGCGTTCGGTCTGAACTTATTAGCATGTGTGGGTTAACGCTTATATATCTGGCTTGTCGCCCGCAGAGTGACTAAATTGCCTTGCATGTGGCCTACGATCGGGGTTAACTTACTAAATTACCGCATTGCTGATCACTTTTGGCATGATTAGTCAGTCGCTGAGCATGTTGCTTCATATTTAGCCGATAACGAGCGGCAGTTCGCTTAACGGGTCGACCAAGGCCGACTGTTTGGGGCATTGCCTCCCTTTGTTGCGTTTGTGCGCTCTAATTATACTGCGAGGCCCTAGGATTAGTAACGCGACGCATTCGTTGCCCGATTGTTTGTAACGTCATTCAATAGGCAACTATGTGATCAAGGGACTTATTATTGTGTACAACCTCTGCATGCTCTTTCCAGATTAAACAGCTATTGTCAAGATCGATGTACGACGACATCTGAGTGGTGGAGTGCGCAGGTAGGTTTGGCAGCGCCCTCGCAGTGGCATTACTTACCCGAATTAGTAACGCAAGCACCTATTTCTCGAATTTGTAATCTGAGCTCGGTATTTCTCGAGGACTTTCATGAAGTAGTACCCAGCGTACTTCCCGTCCCGTCTAACCGTCCAGGTCCGGTTACACGAGTATACTTAGAGACAGACTTGGTGGCGCCCTCTTATTTTTAATTTACCCCGTTCATGTCACGCCACGCTTGCCCAGTGACGTACCTTTGAACCACGCCCAACTCCCTGAGCGCTTCAGTCGAGGCCTTTAGCTTGTTTTAACGAATCTCAGGGCGAGCGTGCCTTCCTTTCCCGGACTTAACCAGTCGTGCGATACTCACCTCGCTTATTTCCAAGACAGTACGGTAAGTACATGGAAAGCGTCATCAAACACAATAAAAACAAAATTTCCACAGTTTACAAAAGTTGGTACATATAAAGTAAAATATCACAGTCTCATGTACAATTGCCATCAAAAAATATCACAGTAGTTACATAGCAGCAAAAATGTGTATTAGATATAATCATTTACAGAATAATAATTTTTTTTATAAGAAACTCTTTCAGGCGGGTCGTGAACATTTTCAAAGAATTACTCTCTTTAATACATGTAGGGAGGAGGTTAAATGCTCTTTGTGAAGCACATTTAGGTGCCTTATACGTAGTTAAGTAGCGTGCAAAAGGTACATGAAGATTGTTTCTTGCTCTTGTGTTAATATTATGTATATACTTGTTTTTTACAGAATTATTTTTGTTTATGTAGGCATAAACACATAATTCGAACAAGTATAGGGAAGGGAGCGTTATTAACTTATATTTCTTTAAAGATATCAACACAGCTGGTACTACTAGTTACGCCTTCAATGCACCTTATGATGCGCTTTTGAGCTAAAAAGACGTTACCTAAATGTGTGGACCATACCTAATACGCGATTCAACATGTGCGTAATATAAGATTATTTTCTGATTTTGATTAAGCAATGAGCGTAGGCTTCTCAACAAAAAAGTTAACGAGTTTAGCTTCGAAGTGAGCTGACGATAATGCCATTTCCAGTTTAAGCAGTGACAAAAATGATAACAGAAATTCCTCGAGTCAAAATAAGATTAAGCGAAACATGTTAATACAAAGTTGTACCCCTGATGAGAAACAGTCTGTAGATGAAATTAGAGAATCGTAATTTGAAAAATCTGTAAAGGGGTTTACACGGAACTTCCCTCGCGCTAGTTACATCAATTTTCAAATAAAGAGAATGTACTTCGCTGGGATTCGAACTCCCAGGCGAATATTTAGAGTTCAACTTCTAGTCCGCCGCTTGGCGGATGATACAGGGTCATACACACTATTGCGATAAATCATATAGCAGCGATCAGTCGCAACAATGCCCTTGTTCATCGGTTTCTGGACCATTACACGGATGAATTATTTAACAATAGATGCTGACGTAATCCAAACTTGGGTAGTCTGTGTCAAGGCATTCTTGAATAATAGATCTAAATGTGATTTTACTTCTTTGACTTTAAGAAACTGTACGTTTTCAAGGGTACAAATGTGTACTAAGGTATGTTTGGCATAATCGTCTTCTTTTGACTCAAGAATTTACCGGTATCATTTTTGCCATCTAATTATAAATCACCCTATATAGGTATTTACTAATACCTGGCAAATCATCTTAGCAATGATGGACACAACTTCCTTTTACAGTGCTCTTATAATTAGCCAAAAATTTTATTTTAAATTTTTAAGTATTTGTCAAACATTTTCAAAAATTAAAAATTCTACAAAAACGGTACAAAATACAGCGTTAGTTAAAGAGACAAATTTTCTCTAGAATTTTAAGCTGAATTCAAAAATGTAATAATATACCGGGTGTTCTATTTAAAATATTAGTTAATAAAAAAATTTAAAAAAACTAAACGAAACCCATTTTAGAAGTATTCAACTGGAAAATCACCTATTTCACATCAATACACATTAAAAATTTAATAAAAATGTGAAGTTTGAAGAAAATTGTTTAAGCCGTTTTTAGAAAAATCGAAAAAAACTGAAAAATTACAAGAGTAAACATCACTCTTTCGGTTGTGCAATTTTCTTCAAAAGCTTGCTGTCGCATCAAAATAGTACACAAAACTTATATATGAAGTTTCAACACCGTACCTCTTTTCGTTCTTGAGATATTCTGTTCACAAACAGACACACGCACAGACAGACCAATGAAAAAAAAATAAGTTTTTTGGGTTTAGAGGACTCTAAAACGTGAATATCTGTTGAAAACTCAATTTCAAATTTTTGGGGTAAATCTAATACTTCCTTTATTGTAAAAGGAAGTAAAAATAATGAGCAAAATAAACAAAACAAATAATATTTCCCATACAATGAATAATAGTCCAGTCAATAGAGCATAAAAAGGGGCATATAAATGCAAAAGGTCAGGTAATTTTAATTTTTGGATATATTTTAAAGTTTGGTGCCCTAATGAAAATTCCAAGTTTTCGACCTTGACGAGGGATGGGAACCTTCCGTCATCTTGCCAAAATGGCCGCCAAACTCGATTTTTCGCCGATATCTCCGCTATTATTCACCCAATGACAAAAATAGTTATTATTAACCTGATAGCGGACATAATTTGGGAACTTTTTTGTTTGAAACTTTTTTTTATTACTCTCATAGGTACTGCGATACCAAGATCTGGAGCCGGAGCGGTAAACCAAAAATATCACAAATTCTCATTTCTCAGCCACCTGGTTAAATTTGTTTTTATTGTATATTAACAATATTTAATACATTTTGTGTTTCTTAAACATTATTAACAATTATATAACATATTAACAATTCATTTTAAAATAGCGTAATACAGATAAGCCTGGTACTTTATCATGCTACAGGGTTGCGCATGCGCTAGCAAATTTTCAACCAATCCCGTCTCGCCAAATAACTAAGTTCCCTCTTTAACTGTAGATTGCAGCACTAGCGTTCGTCATTCACGTGTAAAAGTGGAGGGGAGATCTGGCAGCTATGTTTAGTATGCTGTTAAACATCCGCTGATTAGTTTGTGTCGGCATGGCTACTATCCAAGAAAAAAGTGTTTTATATGTAACGGAAGTTTGGACGAAGGTTTAATTATTGTGGTGAAAGAACGAGGCATAAAAACTTTTGAAGATTCTAGTGTGAAACGAAAATTAAGAGATCATGAACGGTTTTTAGCAAATTTGCAAAATGTTAAGGTACACATTGCATGTCAAAAACGTTACACGAACGAGAAATTAATTATTGCGTCAGTACGCCGTGGAGATGACGTTGCTCCTCAAGTTACGCCACCCCCATTATCATTAAGATCATCTCTACCAACATTCAATTTAAAAAAAGTGTTTTTTGTGTTTTGAAGAAATCACTGACGAATTCATGGCTAATAAAAAAAGTAAAGAAATGCACAGGAAGTGCATATAGCAGTAGGAAAGCCTGATTAAAATGCTCAATCATCTGTGAGAACTGTTCGGTAGAATCGTGCAATAATTATCCCGAAATGAGGATCAGTGATGGTTGATGAAGATGAGAACGGTGATGAACTCATTTTTTCTGAACTGCAGAATCTTCAAAATACGGATTTTCAACAGCAGGATGATACCAACAACTTAGATTATTATCAACCAGGTCCATCGCAAAAACTTAAAAATTAACCTAATTTGAATATGACCGTGGACTAGGCCTCACGGGGAAACCACTTAAAAAACACGCCGTTGACTCTACCGCAAGGTGGTGCGGAAACGAGTAATTTGTTATTTTTTTATGTATTATCATTTTATAAATGCATTGCTAAAATATTATATAATTGTTAATAATATTTAAGAAATACAAAATGTGTTAAATATTCTTAATATACAATAAAAACTAATTTAAATAGACTACGCAGCTGAGAAATGAGAATTCGTGATATTTTCGGTTTACCGCTCCGTCTCCAGATCTCTGTATTTCAGTACCTATGGCAGTAATAAAAAAAATCAAACAAAAAAATTCGCAAATTATGTCTGCTATCTGATTGGTAATAACTATTTTTGTCATTGGGTGAATAATAGGGGAGGTATCGGCGAAAAATCAAGTTTGGCGGCCAGTTTGGCAAGATGGTGGAAAGTTCCCACCCCTCCTCGAGGTCGAAGACTTGGAATTTTCATTAGGGCTCCGAAATATAAAATATATCCAAAAATCAGAATTACCTGACTTTTGCAGTTTAAAATCCTATAATGACTGGACTATATGTAGGGACGTTAGTAAATAAATTAAACGGTTGATATACAGTGTGATCTAAAAAAATGTAAAAGCAGTGGTGATTTATTTACAACTTTAATAAGTTATTGTCATGATAAATATTGAAATAGTACCAACCAGATCTATAAAACATACAGTGGATCTACATATAGACACTATAAGTGTGAGTGACAACAGGTGTTACTGTTCTTTCTCTTTCTTGGAGAGTAGTTTTTGTTTTCATTCAAGTGTCTTTACTTTAATTTTGATTTTGTGATATCTAGCTTCGTTTCCATTTCCGTTTTGGGTAGTCATCTGTCAGGTCCTTTGTGTTTGGTGTATGCTATGAAATTCTAATTTATTTTTTCAAGTAAATAATATATCTTTTACAAGTTTTTAGCAGAATATTCAAGTTTTACTGATAGTTAAGAATATTTCTGAGAAAACTTCGTAGGTATGTATATAGCAAAAGTGGCTGGCAGATTATTATTTGGATGTATAGGTCGTCAGAAAATTGTTTTATTTGTAAAATACCCTGTCGGTCTTTAATTGTCTTCTCCATTGCATCTTGCAAGCATTTGATTGCTGTATTTTCTAGCTTTATCTGATTTCTGAACACTTTCGGACCTTTATTTTCTTTTATAGTTTTTTTTTTCTAACTATTTCATCCTATTACATCCGCTCCGCTCTGCTTAGGGGTTGTATTCGGCTTTTTCTCATTTATTTTTGCTACTAAATTATTTATTTCTCTTGTTAGTTTGACAGATCGTCTTATCTTGTGTGTATTTTTTATTAATTGTTTAATTCATCCACGCTGGCAATCGTATTTATAGGACTATGTGCGAACGTCGTCTTTAATTTTTACTTATAAGTTTCTTTCTGTGTAAGTAGCAATTTTTAATAAATGTTCTGCATTTATACAGTCAACCAATTTTCTTCTTCCAATTTAAGATATAACCATCCTATGATTTCTAATTTGAATTTTGTTTAATTTTGTTACATCTGTTATTAATTTTCGATACTTAGTAACAATTAAATCAATTTCTGGTATTACCGTCAGGGCTTTTCTTGAGAAAAATTAAATTCTCCTGTTCGCTGTGTCTCTGTCTTCGCTTTAAAATTCTGTATTAGTAGGGTACCTATAGAACATTTTGTTTTTATTTAGAACTTTGTCTATATCTTCATATAACTGTTCGATGTATTGGTCGGAAAAGGCAGACGTACGTGCATTTACTTAAATTATTTTGAGATAGTATCTTTTTATTCTGGATTTCAGCGAGAGAGTAGACGACGTTAACACGCATTTAGGCATCAAGGT
>OW679196.1:86287152-86370633 GCA_940337035.1 Agriotes lineatus | reverse complement strand
CAAAATTTAAGTGTAGATATAATTAACTACCAGTGACTGCAATGGCCTTTTGTCCAAATACGACAGGATAGTTCTCACTTCCACCAAGAAGCTCGATAAGGTCCACCACCAGTGACTGCAATGCCTTTTATTCAAATCTCACAAGATACTTATTAACTCCCAACAAGAAGCTCGATGAGGTCCACCACCACTAGCTGCAATGTCTTTTATCCAATTCAGGTGTAAATGTTAACAATGAAACGCAGACTTCCCCCCATTACCAATTCCTGAAAAGACTATTTTTGTAGATTGCTGCAGTTTAACTTCTCCTTGTACTACTACCATATCATTTTTCCTCCATTAGTCCATGATACCGTCTGTTTTTTTTTCATTTCACCTTTTCTTCTTCTCGTTAATTTACCATGCAGTATCCCCCTTTTATATGCCAAGCAAATAATTAAATCATTTAATAAAAGGGTTTTTATTATCAAATTTTGCTTTTAATCAAAATACGTTTACATTTTTAGAATAAAAAAATCACAATAGTAATGCTAATACATCCATTTTTTCAAAATTAACACTCCTAGATTACTTGTTATTCGACTTACCTTTCACCTTTTCAAATTACCTTATAGTTTATTCTGATTGTTCTCTTATCTCAATTATGACTTGAACTCTGATTTTATCAAATCCAACATTATTTAATTCGTATGTTAGAACCTTTCTGTTAAAATCTTAATTGTATTACTGGATTTAAATTTTTGGGCTGTAATTTATTTAATAAATTTTGAATAATTATGCTGCTCTTACAACAAAAATTCATCTTTGTAAGTCTTAATAATTAGGTATTTTTTTTATTAATTTATAAATAATCTCATACCTGGGGATTAACTTTCACCAACTAGCAGTCTTCAGATGTTACCACAACAATATTTACTGTAATTTAATGAAACAGCAACAAAGAATGAACAAATTATTTATTAATATTGAAATTAAAAGTACAATTGCTGAATGTTAAACCGCTCGTTTACGCAGTATTTGTATTGACAAAAAATTTTGCAGAATTAGAAGCCAGGGATTGTACTACTCCATCGTCATGTAGTCGACATCGGGGAAACGATTAACAAACTAATTTACACACAAATTTACCAATTATTTCCATTCACCATCATTTTTATTGCATTGGCCATTGCAGAAATACGATTCAATAATAAACTTGTTGTGTTCAACGGAATACATAACCTAAAATTTGCAAACATAATTATTGCAGTTTTCAATTAATTGGAAACACTGTACTTACTGTAAATTTCGTTAACAATGCCTACTTAGTCTTGAAAAATACTTTTTTGTATAAAAACAACAGTGTTCAAGAATAAAAAAGGAAATTAAGAAACGTAAACATCCAGGACATGTTTAAAAACAATGGAGCGAATGTTTTGCGCAGTGTGGCTAATATCACACTAGAATGAAATATTGATAACTACTTGGAAGGTAGTTTTTTTTTGGACAAGCTTATTCGATCTCCCAGTACCTTGTAGACATAATAACTTTGGTTACCGTAACTGTCGCAGTCAATTTATATAAAAAAAGGTAGGTACTTTTTCATTTTAAAATATTCTTTTTTTGTTTTGTTCCAAACAATTCTCTTTGATTGGTAAAATGTCCTTACCGTTCATAATACTTAATATACTACCGTGACTCATAAAGGGTAGTCCATTGTTATAAGTCTTTTCGGGAATACTGCTTTGGTAGAATTTTACTTTCTACAGAAAGGTAATTGGAAGTGCTTGTAATGAGGCCGCCGCTGATACCAAGTAAAACCATTCCAAGACACAGCTGGACAGATGTAGGAGATAATGCAAATGTAATTGCCGATCTATATCTATAACACCAATATTTAATATTGCATTTTTTAATAGATTTTCATCTTGATCACTTCAAATAAATTTTGCATAAGCTCGACATCGTTAATTGTAATATTTTATTAAAACAAAACATGATAAGACTGTAAGGAAAAAGAAATGTATAAAAACAAACGAACTGAATATATGCAAACCAGATAAGCATTACAATTTAGTGAAACTTACAAAATTTACGGACGCAAATAGTGATTTTCACTACTTAAAACTGATGGCCACCATGCCATTCAGCAACTTCTGTAATGTAGTTTGAGAAATGCACTTGACAAATTAATTACTCTTGTTTTTTCTATATATTGTGACTTTTGTACACAGCTATTTACAACTGTACATTAGTAAATATTTTAAAATTTTGTTAGGCACTGGAGTTTAAACTATGAAGACTACCTACATGGAAGAATTACAGAGTGACTAGTTAATATTTAATGACTTAAAAAAGTAAAAATAATTAATAAGAAATAATACATCGTTATTAAATTACAATTAAACAATATACTGCAACAGCATAATACAATAAATGTACCTCATACAAAACGAGCTGTGAAGAATCACATAAAATGATATCTTACTAAAGGTGCGGTAAATAAATTATAACATAATCTGGCATAATAAAAATACCTTATTATATTCTAAGGACATGCCTCGAGGAAAGCTCGCCTCAAAATCCCCCATATTATAAGTACCTTATGTAACGTTATTAGTTCGTAAAATCCTTAAACATGCACAAATTGATGATTTGGTTTCCATTAACATTTAACAAATATGTGAACTCCTTAACAAGTGTGCTCTCCTTAAAATGACTATTATATCTTTATTTATAGTTTTTTAAGAATGCAACAGCCAACAAATGTACAAACTGGTAGACATATTTGATTTGCTAAGTCTGCTATTGCTTGATAATGACAACTTTCATTCCTACACCCAAAATGCACACACTTGAACTACACATGATGCCCTCAGCAAATACGCTTTTTGTAAATGTAAATGCAAACAAATAAAAAATAAAAATCATTTATCTTAGCAACAGCATTCTGGAAGTGAAATACTTCGTAACTTTGTCATGGTAAAGTGTAGTAATTGTAGGATGATAATTAAAAGCTACTGATAAAATAAATGAGCGTAAAATGTAAATCACAGAAGCAATGATACTGTAACCTTTCCAAGCATATGCTGTTTGCACCAAATGTAGCGAATAATATTGATACCAGTACAAAATGTCATCCTCAAGCAATTACAAAAATTGTCAACATAAAGTTATTAGTTTGAAAAAAGTTCAAATTGAGCTCTGCTTTAACACATTTTAAATTAACGATTACATCGTAAAACGTGAGAAACATGTCGAATCAAAACTTTGGAAATGGCGATTAAACTTTAAAACAAAGCTCAGCTTGGACTTCCACATAACAATCAATATACCTATAGTCATTAATTAAACTGATGTGTATTAGGCAGTTATTACTAGTATTTTTGCTACCTTTTTGTGATTTGTTGAATAATATGAAAATTATTTGTTCACTCAAAGTGGAAGTAATAAAGAATATTAATGCAGAAACGTTATTGCAATACCTTCTTATTTTTTTCAACCAGTCAGTCTCTCGTATTTTTTGAAATGTACATCACATGTCTTTGACAAACATAGTTCAAAAAGATAGAGTGAACCTGTTCAGAAAATATGTTACAAACATAAACTGATATTTTACCACAGCCACGGGACTATCAATAACACCTCTTTGATTTGCAAAGGAAGTATTAGCCCTAATTATATATAATTATACACCACCGAAGGAGTGCTCAAATGTCTCTATAAATACAATGAAGTAACATGTTGCTACTGTACAGAATTTTTACAACCCAACTGGCCGAACGGCTATCAATTTCTTCTCCACTCAATTAATATCCACTGAAGAAAATATTGGAAATTAATGTTAATCGAACTGACATACTTAAATTATGAACTCAGCCTTAACAAACCACTTATTTTCCATGTTCGGCAGATTCGAATAAGAAAAAGCCCATAGACAACATACTCAAAACAAATACAAAACAAAACATAAAAAAGCAAGCCTCAAAATCAATCTTGAGGCAGGCTTCAGCATCAAACAAAGAACGGTACACCTTACAGCTTCTCTGGGGCAAAATAACACCTAATTGCACGAAAATTTGAGCAAAAAAACTCGTAACATCAACAAACACACCGCTAGCACGTCGACGAGTCCCACAATCGATTGTTGAGTTGAATATGGTTGGGTGGAAGAGGCGCTTGCTGTTTGTTACCAACTACAAGAAAACAATTAGATGGTACAAATTTAAAGTAATGTTTATTACTAAACCACACCATTTAGAAACAAAAAAGACTAGATAGGTACTATTTACATCTAATCTAGTGTCATTCCACACCGAAATCTGACTAAGCAAAGATCGCTCGTGAGGTATTGCACAAGTGCTGATTTGGCATGCAAAATAAACTATATTCTAACTAGAAGTAACTGAACTCGAGAGAAAGAAAGATTTAAGAAAAGCAGGAATCAATCTGAAAGCTATGGAGTTATTTACATTTTCTAAACTAGACTTATGAAGAGGATTCGTTACAGTTCGATTGCAAAACAATACTAAACGTTAAGTTTCTACTGCAATATTCCTCTCCTAAATATAAATTAACGTAAATTAGCACCATAGTGATATACATAAATTTGATAATAAATGAGATGTTTCATAGAAAATTTTATAAATTATATTATTGCGGTTGTTTAGTGTTTTAATAACTTAAAACATGCTCTAAATGCCAATAATTATCATGTACTGTACAAAATTCTACACAGATTAGAGCTATAGCTGCACAAAATAAAATTTGATTAATATGCAATTTCAAAACCTTAAAAAATGAAATTGAAATAATAATTCAAACATTTTTCCATATTACACTGCTCAAAAATATATATTTTTTTAAACAAATGGGCTCTGGAAAATTCATCGAAAAACAATTGATCAAAACAACAATTAACTAAAACACAATTTAGCGAAACACTAGTTCCTGTATCTGGAACGCAAGGTGATAATTTGTCGCTCGAGAATCTTTCAAGAGCTACAAAGATACTTTCTGCTTGACATGCACACAATAAGGAAGCGTGTAAATATTTTGATTGTTTTTTGTATTTTTATGTATACTAATTCTATTACTATCATGTTGACTATAACAAACAAAGCACGCAACTGTCTATTTTATCGTTATTATTGAATTGTTTGCTTTTTCCGATCTCTTTGTATTCCTTTCTAAAACTGCAAGAAACATATAGGCGATAATGATTACAGTAACGTTTTGTGTATTCCCTGTTAGGAGAAACCTTTGATTATAAGCACTTTTGGAGCATGTAATCGAGATGAGCTCGTTAAATTGTCACCTTTTGGTGAACTGTGTTTCAGTGAATTTTCCTAGATCCATAACAAACATACCTGTTACAGTGACTAGCCAACCATTGTACCGGGTGGCCAATTAAGAAGGGCACTCGGCCCTATCTCGAAAAGTAATTGTCGTAAAGACTTGGGGTAAAAAAATTTATGACTAAAGCGGCCAAGAGAAAATGCTGGAAATTATTTTTAAGTGTCTAGAATGGCCGCCAGAGAGCCGTTTTAAAGCTGAGATAAATTCAATTCTTTTTTGTAAAATGCTTTTAGCTCTATCTCTTAAGGGAAAGTGGTGGGGGGTGTCCGAACATCTTCGGAAAGAAATGTCAATAACTTCAAAATGGCTGAACGGATTTTGTCAAACTTGGGAGTCGTTGAAAAGGGCTTTTCTTAGGCTATCAACGCTGCCTTGAGCGGATTGATTTAGATTGCTTGTGTCGCCGCTAGAGAGCGTTTTGCAAGAACACTACAAATGAAATGGATTTTCTCAAAAAAATTAAATGCAACGATATCACTTTTATTGCAACAGAAGATAGCCAAATAAGGGTCTAACACGCTAGTGAAAACCGCATTTCGATATTTGACATTATATTTAAAATGTCAATAATAATTAATACTCATTCAATATGATTGAATATTGCCCTTCTGTCCACACGAGATTCTAAATTTTTAAAATGCAACTGTGCTTTGGAAAACAAAATAGCAAAAATTATAATGGTGGTGTGTAAGTGTCAATCATATTAAGATTGCAGCTATTTATAGTGCATTTTGGTTGCCTTATTTGTAAAAAATGCCTTTTCCACCTGTAGAAGTGTTTGATATGTTTCGTGTTTATTTTCAAAACAATGAAAACGCAACTGTTTCTGTTAGAATCTATGCGATGGAGTATCCTGATAGGCGCCATCCAACTGTCAAAGTTTTTCGTGTGGACAGAAAGGCAATATTCAATCATATTGAATGAGTATTAATTATTATTGACATTTTAAATATAATATTCGTATTTTAACAGTAAATTTATATATATTTTGCTAAAAGAACGATAATTAGGATTTAATAATGGCAGGTATACTAAAAATATTCCCAAAGATGCGACATTATTTCGAGTTTTAATTTCTTTTACTGATATTTTAGGTTAGGAAAGAAATATCGAAATGCGGTTTTCACTAGCGTGTTACACACCCTTATTTGGCTATCTTTTGTTGCAATAAAAGTGATATCAATGCATTTTTTTGAGAAAATTCATTTCATTTGTAGTGTTGTCGCAAAACGCCCTCTAGCGGCGACACAAGCAATCTAAATCAATCCGCTCAAGGCAGCGTTGATAGCCTAAGAAAAGCCCTTTTCAACGACTCCATATTTGACAAAATCCGTTCAGCCATTTTGAAGTTATTGACATTTCTTTTGGAAAATGTTCGGACTCCCCCCCACCACTTTCCCTTAAGAGATAGAGCAAAAAGCATTTAACAAAAAAGAATCGAATTTATCTCAGCTTTAAAACGGCGTCCATTTTAGCTATCTGTAATGTAAGAATATTTCTCAAAAAACGGGATTTAAAATTCAAGAATGCGATTACGCCCCCCTGGCGGCCATCCTAGAAACTTAAAAATAATTTCCAGCATTTTCTCTTGGCCGCTTTAGTGATAAATTTTTTTACCCCAAGTCTTTACGACAATTACTTTTCGAAATACGGCCGAGTGCCCTTCTTAATTGGCCACTCGGTACATAGTGTGTCGAGATTCCAGAACACTTTGTATTTCAACACAGAGATCTCGTAACCGTCCTTGATTTGTCAGGTATAAACGATAGCACAAAGCAGTTGTGCCATTATCACGACACTGTTTGGTCTTTAAAGTTTCAAGATACTTACGTTAACAAAATAATTTTCTTAAATACACCTCGAAGGTGACTATGCTGCCATTAGATAGTTGTTTTTCCCTTTTTTAATGATATCGAGTTTGACAGGTTTACTTTTACAAATGGCAAAGTTACAACCAATAAATTAAGGGTGTGGGGGCACCACAGTTTTTTGTTTAATATAAAATCTGGCAGGCATTCAGTTAGCAATTTTATTTCTGGTTCTAGCACGTTGATATTTCTCGAGTATCATAACTAAAGCTGATAATTATATGCACTCAAATGTACGAAAATATGCGCATATATACGCATACATTTTGTTGAGTATATGCACCCAAAGTTATAATATATGCACATAATATGCTCTAGTTTTTTTGAAAATAAGTAGGAGTATTCTAAATAATGTAAAAATTTCAATTATTTTGTATGAGTATATTTATTTCTCTAATTTGTATTCAAAGACGTCAGTCATTTGAACGTTCGACTATATAAACATGGACTGCCAACGCCAACTTCATGTTGTAAGCAACATAAAAATGAGATTTTCCCTAAACCCGTTACACTATTATTCACCCAACACTCTGGAAATGGATTCTGTTAGCTGATTCCTTATACATTGCTTCTATGGGAAAAGTGGGGATTGCTGGCAGTCTATGTTTGTGTAGTCAAAGATGTTAACAGGGACTCCAGCAGCAGACAGTGAAAGTATCTATCTCAGTTACATACAAAAATTTTATTAATAAATTTAATGAAGTAGTAAATTTTACAAAAATATCTCAAAGAGTTCATACATTACAAATTATTGCTAAATATACCCAAATATGCAAAATCCAGAAAGTATGCTCTAAAACGTATAAATATGCAAAACGAAACTTGACTTAAAACGATTTGTTTTTGCACATAATTAGTTTACATATGCAAAAAATTATATAAAATATGCATTTGCCATATAATATCAGCTATAGTCATAACATAAAACTTGCAGAAGTACATACTGTAAATATTGGAAAATCCAAATGAAAGCGAACGCCGTCAAGTAATTACCAAATTTTATGTACAACATCAACATTTGAAAGTGCTTTAGTGTTACGGGGGGCCCGAGCTCTTTAAGAGTGTCGGTGCTCTCCGATAGCAGATCAGTGTCAGTCCGACTGAACTACAGGCAGAGGTTTGGTAGGCGACCAAGACACTTCAGGGCCGACTCCGGTTTCACAAGGTGAAAGCGCACGCAGGCATCGAGAGGGCGGACGAGCTGGCAAAGGAGAATGCTACAGATGTTGGCGGCTTCCAAAGGGCCTGGTGAAGAACACACACGACACAACAGTCGTGTGGTGGAACGCGAGGTAGGGCAACTGACTGAGAGATTCATCCTGAGTCTTGAAGGCAGGAGCAAGTTCGCAGGGCGGCTGGACCGTCAGGCGGTGTAATGGTGGGGCGCGTTTCGAGAGTTCGCGACGAGAGTGGAAGATTGAGCAAAACTAGCTAGGGAAGGCACGATTGTAAGGAAAGAGTAGTGCACGAGTGCAGTGCAAGAGCAGAGTGCGCAAGTGTAGGTATAAGACACGGGAAAGACAAAACAGGGACGGCGAGTGGTGTATATAGATGATAGGGAAATGGAGCAGAGATATGAACTAAATTCAAGAGTTGTTTACATTTCGGCTAGAACCTCATGTAAGTTACGTTAAGGTAGATATAAGCACTTCTGTCGCTTATCCGAGTAGTATCAAGTTTTAGTAAATGTCGAATTATGTAGATTTGTAAAGATTTTGTTTAATTATGAAATAGTATATTAAAATACAAGTTGCAGTAAGGCATTTATTCAAGCACAAATTTGAAATTCCAAAACGAGCCGCATAGCGGCGAGTTGAAGAACAAATGAGTGCTTGAAGGACCTTCTGCAATGAGTGTTTTATGCTATTTTTTCTATTTTGCCGCTTTATACCATTTTATAAATTAAAAAATAAAAATGTTTTCTCTTTTGAGTTTAGATAACTCCATTCTAGCACCCAAATGATGTCATTTCATAGCGACTTATCTAACACTCAAATGACGTCATTTGGGTGCTAGAATGGAGTTATTCTAAACACAAAATAGAAAAAGATATTAAAAAGGAGTGGATTTTGAGAAATTATAAAAACCGACCATTTTGTCTCAATTTGATATAAAATATCAAAGGAACTAAACAAAAATGATCAAAATTAGTTAAAGCTAAAATTGGGGATTTTTAAAAGGGTTGACAATCGAGTTAACAAGACAAAATTTTAGTATCTTCAAAAGGGGTCAAAAATGTCTTCCAGTGGTCGTTCTTTGGCATATATTTGGTAATACTAATAATAATAAATGTCTTTATTTTCTCGGATACAGAAAAAAGGCGATGTTCATCTAATATTGTTCTTCCACTTAACCTAACATCACGGAATAAACACCTAATCGACTTAGATGCTACACTCGTGCGGCGCCGAGTAGCCGATTTCAGGTATGGCGGCCATATTGAAAGAGAGTAGATCAAGAATAATATGTTGGTGGCACCATAAGTCTATGTCAAATTCGAGGTTAGCAGGTTAGATTTTCCGTCAGTTTTGACAGAGACTGATGCAAAACCTAACCTGCTAACCTCGAATTTGACATAAGCTGTGCTTACAATGTTGTCAGACGCCCTCAACTTAAGTTCAGTGTTCAAAGTAAGATCCAAGTTACCAAAGAAAATTGGTTTAATAACTTAACAATAAGAGTCAACAATAATCCAGAACGGAAAGCTAGTATGGAGGTTAAGAAGTATTACATAATTCTACATTTCCCAAACGAATTGCCTGCAGCTGGTTATTCTAAACATGACATAGAATTATATCCGGATTTAATTAATGTTCTCCAAGGTGGCATAAATAGGAACTATGAACCAGAGCCAGTGTATATAGGAGAGTACCGCCATTCTTTGATCCGTGAAAATGCATCCATCGCTGCCATGTTTATTCCCATCAGCAATAACTGATTGAAAGCGCCAGCGTGGCTCAGTGGTTAGAGCATTGGACTGCGGCGCGGAAGTCTGGAGTTCAAATCCCAGATCGATGCCTGGCGGGCGGCCTACCCAGTCGCTTTAAATAATTGGGAACCTGCGTTCGAAAAAACAAGGGGTAATAATGCGGTTGTCTAATGCGTGATGCTCACCACATCACCACGTGTCATGAATTTGACGCGCGACAGCCGGGTGTGAGAGCGAGGATACGGAAGCTCTGACCTTCCGCCTTGCAGGCCAAGCTCCTTCATGGGGTGTTGGTGCCTCACCATTATTATTATTAATAACTGATTGAGTTGTCTAAAATTTTACTTGATATTGGCAAGACTGTAAGTCTATGTCAAATTCGAGGTTAGCAGGTTATGTTTTACGTAGGTTTGTGTCAAAACTGACGCAAAACCTAACCTGCTAACCTCAAATTTGGCATAGACTTACAGTCTTGCCAATTTGGCTGTCATAGCTGAAATCGCTAACTCGGCGCCACCATGAGCGTCGCTTCTGAGTCCGTTAGGTGTTTATTCTGTGCTAACATAATGTCCAGGCTCCAGGTAGGAATGTTAATGTAATGTTCTTCCATCAGATATACATACTACCTCAGTTGAAGTTACTAGAAATTTCGTGTCCACAAGCATAGTAAAAAACTGCATTATTTCATTATAATGAAAATTATTCATGTACAATTTCACTACTGATACTGGAATTTTGACATGTCCCCTTGGAGACTGTATATGCAAAAATATACAAAAAGGAGGAATCTCATAAGAAACCAATTGAACATTTTTAGCGACATTTGAAACGAAATGTGTATAGTGGAGTGTGGGAGGTCAATAGACAAGAATTTAAAAAATGAATTCAAGAAAAATTGCGGTAAATTCCAAATCTGACGTTTGTTATTCCAATGTAGAATTTAAAAACAAACGTTAGAAAGGCTAATTTGTTATTTAAATAGATACTTTTATTAATATAGAAATTGTTGTTAAAAATTAAATAAAATAGGGTAACGTGGGGGAATACCGGCCGTGGGGGTAACTCCGGCAAATTTCTCCCACCCTAAGAAAGATTTTGAAGCGATCTACGTCCACCGATCAAGCATGTCAACAAACCTAACGCTTAGTATCGTTTAATCAGTGCAACAGCAAGCTGTATAATTTTTATAGAGAATTTTACGCAAAAGTACATGCTGCTATAAGAAAGGTGTGAGGTTAAGGCTGTATATTTGAATAACGGTTAGTTGTAAAAATAGTTTGTATGTATACAAATGAACTAAATCTTGTTGTATTTCACTCAGTTTACTTAAAAACCATGTACGTTGAGGCATTTTTAAATAATTATTGTTGGAAATTCTAATTAATAAATGCCATCAAAAGTCATTGTTTAGATCTGAATAATGACTTTTGATGACATTTATTAATTAGAAATGTCAGTGTCAGCACTTCTTTTTGCATTTTGAAAATTAGGTAAAAAAAACTGTCCCGGTTGTTATGGCCGCGACTGTATGTTGCAGAAGTGGATAATAATAAACTTTCTTCAAATACACCCTCTTATGTATGTGACTCCAATTGGAGTCATTGGGAATTCTACTACAATCAAGAGTATACGTGGTAAGTTGGCCCTCTTTCACACGGTGCCCACGGTTTTTTCGCCGGGCTGCAAAACTGCCAGCCGGCGAAACAACCGTTCTTGTAAAAGAATGCTTACACTAAAATTATTTTCATATCTGACAGAAATTATTCTACATTTCTGCAGATGACTCAAGTCAAGCTTACCGCCACGGAAGAAAAGCACCTTCTGTTACTTTCTGATGTTGAAATATTGAATAAAGACACATCCGATGATGAAGAACATGGTTTACTGAAGGACGAAGATGGAGTAGTAAATGATGGAGTTTTTGAGCTTCCTGCGGCGAATGCCATAAATGTAGAGGTCGAAGCAATTTCACCAAATGGTAACATTAATCCGAGTCTTGATGCAGAAAGTGATGAATCTGACAGTGAAGACGATGTACCCCTGGTACATTTTCAGAAAAAAGAACTCGATTGGAAGTGGAAGGAACAAGATTTGGAAAGAGTCGTTTCTGACTGTGATGTAGCATTTACGACTCCGGAAAACCTCGGCACACCTTTTGAATATTTCAAGCAGTTTTTCGATGATGTTTTAAACAATTTGGTTGATCAGACAAATCTTTACTGAAATTTCTATCAATACCAATTTTAGCGGAATGTGAAATTTTTTGGGAATACACATTATCAGCAGTAGAGTATTGTGTGTTCCAAAAAAACATCAATCGCAGCATGCCATGATCAAATTGAAGTTTGCCGTAACGTGAGATATACTTATTGATGCAAATGAACTACCAACTAAATTACATCTTGACCTTGAATTATTTTCCTAAAAATATACAAAACACTTAACAAAAACAATTTTTATTGATCGTTATAATTAAAGCCTGGATTTTAGACAAAATGTCTCTTTCTTCTTTATAAAGGCACATGTATTATCATTAAATATAAATTTGTTTCATACAATTTCCAACCTTTTAAGCTATGGTTTATTTTGCCTATATTTCATTAATGATGCCAATTTTACTACTTATTTGCCTACAGTTTTCTTTTAGAGCATAATTTATACTTTTCTTAAATAAAATTTGCTTCTAGTGTAAAACCAACTTTATTTGCTGTTGCATAGTGTAAAATCAACTTTTAATTTTCTAACCTAAAACATAAACAAAGCCGTAAAATTCGACGCTTAAAACACGTGTGGGTTTACCGATTATTTGAGTTTTGTTATTTATTTAAAATGCCTAAAGTGGGTAAAACATGTTTGTCAGAATTGTTAGGAAAATGGACTTACGGTATATCTTTTTATACAACTGATGGAAGTGTGGTGTTTTGCAAAGATTGTGAACATAAGGTAAAATTTAAATTACCCTAACCTGCAAATAATATAAGTGTAATTTAGAATTGTCTTTTATTTATTTTTAGATTAATTCCACTAAAAAATGTCATTTGGATCAACATACAAATATCACAAAGCATAAAGAAAACTCTTATAAAAGGAAGCAAGCGTCTCAAACTCTTCTTACAAATATAAAATGTACATCAAACAGTTTTAATACAGATTTGTGCCAAGCATTGCTTGCAGCAGGTATACCATGGCACAAGCTTGAATGTGAAGAATTTAGGAACTTTTTAAAAAAGTATTGTATTAATCAAAACATTCTAAACGAAAGCACATTGCGAAAAAACTACTTAAGCATTTGCTACGACAATGTAAGGTTACATTTACTGAAATTATAGCTCATATAATTTTATATTCAATAGACCATTTTAAAAATACGAGAAGACATAGGATCAAGCGATATATGGATATCAGTTGACGAAACTACTGATGTTTTGGGCCGGTACGTGGCAAATATTATAGTAGGAAAAATCTTTGACGAAAAACCTGCAATTCCTCATCTACTTGCTTCTAAGATACTAGATAAAACTCCAATACAATTGCTCGATTTGTAAATGAAACTTTACGTAAGTCATGTAGATGACTGTATTATTTACTGTAGTATTTCTAATAGATTAGTCGCATTTTCAGGCCTACACGAATAAAACATGAAAATGTGAGATTAATGGGTACAGATGCTGCAGCATATATGCTAAAAGCTGCAGTGAATCTTCGAGTGTTTATCCAAATCTCATGCATATTACTTGTTTTGTCCATGGTCTAGACAGGGTCTGTGAAAAACTTTGTGAGCAGTACCCCGATGTTAATGGGTTAATTTCGAATGTTAAAAAAGTTTTCGTAAAAGCCCCTTTACGAGTTGCTTAGTGATGTGGGTCGGGTAAATACCCAGTGGGTAGGGTATTTATAAATGGGTATTTACCTGGGTATTTACCCCTACCTCGGGTAAATACCTAAAAACTGGGTATTTATCAAATTTATAATATTTTGAAAGCTAAGCTAACCTTTACTCACATAATATTATCTTAATAAATAAACTACATATAAAGGAACCGGAATATTTTATGTAAAATAACAATTTAAATAACACTGAATAAGCATTCACCCAGGTAAATTAATCTTTTATTGGGAAAAAACATTGACTACCGAAATTTATGAAAATAAACAGTTAGATGCGATAAATTGCGCCTGTTCGAGTATACAAATAACATTGTGATGGCTGACTCCGAAGATTGGGATAATTTAAATTGTTTGTACATTATTTTCTGACTTGTTTCCATTTTTGAAAAATGAAAATAACATTAACTTTGAAAAATAATCCTTTTATTTATTAACATTAATATTAATATATACTTATAGACATATTATTAAACAATCTTAAATAAGGCAACCAATATAAACAACGCTGTATACCGATGGGATCATAAGTATGCAAATAACCGTACAAAAAAGTTATTTTAGTATGCATATTTAGTTGATATATGACATAATTAAAAAGAGAGTCAAGTCTACTCAAAGATTTGTTTCTATGTTCATCTCTTTCTTATTCAATCATTGAATTCTGTTTTTTATTCATTTTATCTGATTGCTGTTACATACAGGTTACCTAAAATTGTACAGAACATGGCAATTCCATGAGTTCAAAAAGGTTCATAAGACCATAAGAGTAACCAAATAACAAATGCAATAATTACTTTGGTAGCTAGGCAACAAGTAGGTACAATAGCTACTTGTTGCCCAGCTACCAAAGTATTTATTGCATTTTCCATTTCGGTCACTCTTATCGCAAATAGTATTTGAACCTTTTCCAACTCATGGAATTGCCATATTCTGTAGAGTTAGGTATGTCCCCACCGGTATTTTGGGCAGTAAATGTTCACAGTTCAGCTATTTTCTTAAACATTTTTATAAAATTCGCATAGAGCACCTTCACTTACCAATTAATTATACTGATTAGATTAACTTTATAATATTTGTAAATAAGTCTATAAATACCCGCTTAAATACCCATTTTGGGTATTTACCCGGGTAAATACCCCGGGTATTTACCCCTAAAAATAAATACCCGGGTAATTTACATCACTAGAGTTGCTCGATTTAAGGATTTATTGCCAAATATACAACTGCCACCAGAGCCTGTCATTACTCGTTGGGCAACTTGGTTAAATGCAGTGTTTTACTACCAAGAAAATCGTACGACACTCATTAATGACCAATAGAAAAATTAGTTCACAAGCCGTAACCAAGACAATAAAAAAATTTCTTGGAAATTTTTTGTAGGTAGACCAACCTAACTGTGAGGGTTTGTGGCGTTACGATTTTCTTACTGAATCTGCATTCGAGCATTAATTCATATCCGGAAATTATTTTCGTGCATTCCAACAACGTCCTAATTTGCCCTCGCATCCCGCTCGGGCAAATTAATACGACGTTGTTGGACCGCACTCAAAAAAATTTCCGGAAAGAATTAATGCTCTTATGAGATTATATGTGAAAATTTTGATACAATTGCTACTAGATACTTATATTTTTGTGTAAAAGTCTTACTGGTTTCTAATTTTTATAGATAATTTCAACATTCCAAGACGATAGTATTGCTATAAAAAATGCCAAGAATTATCTAGCAAGTAATACAGTGCAAGCAGATATTGCATATATTAAGAGTAATTTTAAAGTATTGGCTGATGGTATTTAAGCACCTTGAAACAATAGGCTTACCTTTTTAACGAATTCAATAAAAATTATTGAAGAGATCAAGATAAGCCTATCACATGCACCAGGAAAAATAGCTGCAATGCTGTTAACTAAATTAAAAAAAGTCCTGAATAGAAACCCTGAGTATTTAGTTTTAAAAGAACTTGCAGATGTTCTAGGTGGCAAAATGGACTACATTCCGAACCAATTTGGTATTAATTCTAAAAATGTGGTTAATTTTTAATTTGTGCCTTGTTCATCATGCGATGTCGAAAGATCTTTTTCGAATTATAAGTTTTTATTGTCTGACAAAAGACAGAGCTTAAAATCAGAGCAAATGAAAAAAATTCTAGTATGCTACAGTGCAAAACTAAAGAATGAAAAAAAATTATAGACATAAATATGTTAATTTCAAGTTCTCATAAAAATTTATTTGTTTTTGAAGTTCCTATTATGGCTGTAAAGTAGAAAAGTTTAGTTTTATATAGTAAGAGTTTTTTATGTTCCTGAATAAATAAATATTTATTTTATAATGCCTATTTTTTGCCTATTTTAATGTCTTTTGATGCTTAACTGCCTGCTTATTTGGGGTTTTTTTAGTGCCTAAAATCCGGGCTTTAATCATAATACATAAATGAAAGAACGTACTGATCCTGCATATGATAAGCTTTTCAAAGTATGTCCATTTATAGATGCTGTGAAACAAAATTGACCACGAGGAACATAGTTCTGTGGACGAGATAGTGATCCCCTTCAAAGGGCATTCTTCTCTAAAGCAGAAAATAAAAAATAAACCGCATAACTGGGGCGTAAAGGCCTTTGCTACAGCAGGGATAAGTGGTATAATACAGAGCGGCTAGGAAAACCCCAGCCACTTTTCTTGCAGCGGTCAAGAGATGGCGCTTTAGTCAGGAAAAAATCAAGGTCCGTAAATATAGCAAGCTTTGAAATATAGGTCATCCCATGCATTTCCACTATGGAGTGGGAACCAAAATGGCGCCAATGGCGGGAAATTTAAATCTTGTAGTGGTGTTTTAGAATCAGTCAGTTGTTTGTTCGTTGGAGGTTAGGATTGCAATTGCACGTTTGTTGCGTTTCCGTTCATTTATATCCGTGTTTCTGCCTGTGTTAGAAAAATAGTATTTTTTAAGACTACATTTTCCTGATCCCGGTGTGATACGGTAAGTAAACTATCATTTTAATATACCTCACTAAAAGAGGTTATTTATACGTTATCGGCAAGGATGTCCCCATTTAGCGTGCTACAAGTGGTATCGTTTTAATGGAGATGTCTAATTTACTATTTTGTGCTGATTCCGTCGTGATATTGTAAGTTAATAGGGCCGCTTAATGAACGTTTCACTAAACCTAACGATTATTTTCATATTGATTTAGTTCAAAATGTTTCTAGAACACAGAAGACACAACTATAATATCTATTGGGCACTAGCAAACTTTTCTGTTATTACTCAGTCTGGTGAATGTTATCGTATTTGGAATAGATAGATGTATAATAAAGAAAAATTCTTACCTCACACACTTTTAAATATTTTGTTGGCTCGCATTGATCACGACCACAATTTTTAACCCAAATTTCTCGCCTTTTTTGGTCACCGGGAAAACGAAATAAGCGAAAACCAAGTCTTGAGTGGTTAGTGCAGTTCAAACATGCACACCCTGGCATTTTGAAATCATATAACCTCAAATACACACAAGCGGTGACGTTTGTCAATCTAATTGTCAGTGGGCACCAAAATGTCGTTGTTGGGATGACCTATATTTCTAAGCATACTACGAATATATTTACAGACCTTGGAAAAAATAAATTAAAATACTGACAACACAGAATCCAAGTGGACCACTGAAATTAGTTCATGTGTAGCAACAATTGTATTTACGGTACTACGAACTGGTGGTGGTAGATTCGCATAAGTTTGACAGGAACGATATTGCACTATTTGTACCGCCATTCTGGTAGAATGACCCATATGCGCTTGATAAAACCATTTCACGATAGCAATACGTTGTTGGAGATTTGTATTCGTATCTGCTGCGATGTCAGTTTGACTGCAGAATAAAATTTTGAAATTGACAGTGGAAAGCAGCGTAGCTAATTTTAATTTAAATACCTAAACGTTGTAAAAAAAAACGACAGCTGGTGTTAATAGTTGAAAAAGTGGGGGTTTTCCTAGCCACTCTGCATATGAATTCGAAATTTATACTGGAAAGAGACTACTTTGGACGATTAAACTGAATTGGGATTTAGAGGAGATATTGTATTGAAGCTATCAACCAACCTGCCACGTGGCCGCAACTTCAAAATTTACATCTATGAATTTGTACCTCTCATTGAAAAATTTGGGCATTCTTGGTGTAGGTACTGTCCGAACAAATAGGCTGAAAGGATAATAAATCAGTCACTTTAGTATCTATATACGTTGGTGCCGAACCTGTTGAATCTGTGAAAAGATGGTCTCAAGCGGAAAAAAACATGTCAAAGTTCCTCGCCCGAATATTGTAAAAGTTTACAACCCTAATATGGGAGGAGCAGACCTTAATGATATGTTAGTGGCCTTATATCACACCAAAATTGGAGTGAAAAAGATACTATTTGAAGAGATGACGCCACTGTCCTATCTATATTCCCAAAGACTCCTTATGGCATCACTCAAAATTTTGAAAAAAAAGTCAATCAATTCTAAAAGCCGATTTCATAATCAATTTTAAATCTAATTTTAACTAAAGTAACGTTAGAATGTGCATGATGACATATGTAGCACATGACATTGTGCGCATTCTAATGCCACTTTAGTCAAATGAAGCTTTAAATTTGATTATGAAATCAGCTCTAATTTTATTTTTCTATAACACGTATAAGTAAGGCTAAGTGAGTTTCACAAAAAACATTTTTTTTCAGGAACCAAAAATTAATTTGGAAAGGAAAGAGTTAAGAGTTTTGAAGTATCCACCAAACAAAAGAGAGTAAGGCTCGATCCACACTACCGGGCTGCTCTCGGTTCGATCTCGCTTTGCTCAAATATTTATGCATTGTTAGCAATGGGCACATTCACACTATAGGTAACGCTCAAGCTCAGGTCACGCCCATTGCTAGCAATGTATAAAAAATTGAGCGGAGCGAGATCGAACCGAGAGCAGCCCGATAGTGTGGATCGAGCCTAAGTAGTGCAAAGTTTTTATATTAATGTCTAAGTTACGGTATTTGTATGGTTTGCAGGTTTAGCTAGGGTGCCTTCATGTCAATTTGACGTATTTGAAAGGACAAATACGTCAAATTGACATAAAGCACCCTAGTTTTAACTAATTAATACTAGTAGGTACCATGAGATAAATAAAAAATGATAGTGAGCAGGCCTTAATATGTGTTATACGTTGGGCAGTACTGAAGTGTATTGTCAGTCTACGTCAAATTCGAGATTAGTAGGTTAGGTTTTGCTTGTTGTTTGACTCAGACTGACGTAAAACTTAACCTGCAAATCTCGAATTTGACAAAGACTGACAATACACTTCAGTACTGCTAAACGTATAACACATATCAAGGCCTGCTCACAATCATTTTTTTTTTATGATATTAGTTATTATAGTATTTTGCATTGCAAGACTGTTACCTTGAACTTTACATGCGAGCACGGTATTTAACGAGCGAGCGACAGCAAACTTGTTATCCGTGTGAGGACGTAAAGTTCTAGTAACGCTCGAGCATTGTACACCGTTTTATAGTATTCTGAATTGAAAATCTTTAATAAAAGCTCCTTAAATTCAAATGACTGCTGCTTTTTTATATGGGCTGAGCCCGTTATGAATTATAACGGGATGTTTATCATGAATACGTTTGTTGCTATGGTACTGATGATAAACAGCCGAATATAATTCAAAACGGGCTCAGCTTGTCAAGAGCTTCTTTACCCGTAGAGACAGAGTTCAATAAACAGATGGTTACGATTTGGAATACCATAAATTTCGTTATTTTGCAATTCCGAATTGTATGAAAATGTTTACTCTACAGTTGTATTGTAGAATAAAACTGAAATTGTGCGAAGTACGTAAATAATTAATATGCAAAGTAATGGCAAACGACACAAAAAATGGTAGTTTTAAATTTTCATTTTGTAATATAGCAAAATACACAAAGAAACGACAAGATAACTGGGGTTTTTGTTATCAGGCGTTGTTCCTGCTGGTATTCTTTTGTTTCTATTTTGAAAAATAGTTTTTTATTTATAACTTCCATTTGTAAAAAACCTAACAGGCCTGAATACAGAAAGAGTTCTGTCTAATGATGGTATGGCCACCTGTCGATTAAAAAAAAAAAACAGGGACCTAATGTAAATATCTTGAAACTTTTAAGACCTATAAAACGTGTGCTAATTCAACAACTATCTAAAGCAATGCCTTAGTAGCATCAAAACCTTTTTGACCTTCACATCACGGATAAATGAAAACTGGAAACTTCAGCATTTGAAACGCTGGACGTTTTGTCTATATCTGTACTCTTTAAGAGATCCGCATGTTGAATGTAATGTTCTTTAAGCAGTGTATATTTCACAACCAACACTAACCTTTGTAAATTTCCAAAATAACTTGTATTAAATATAAAAAAAAAAAACTTAAATATGTAACTCGAGGAGCCCTGTAATACAAATATAAAACTAATGTAGCAAAAATAGCTAGCAATCGCCACAGTGCTGATGATGGCCAATGATGTTCGCATGGTTGCATTTGATAATACCTTAAGTAGCTGCTTAGTATGTAAGGAAAAATAATGCCATGCATTGTATAGCGTTAGTCATGCAATGTTCTTCTTAGCAAGTCGATTCTGCAGAAAGAAATAAATAAATAAAAACATAGGCAAATCAACTTAGTGCATAAATCCCGCATCACAGATAAATTATTACAGGAGGGAGCATGCACCAAGAACTATTTATTATAATCTAACTTCCAATAGTTGCCCACTGACCTGTTCTACTACAATAAAATTTCGGCAAGCCTCTATAAGGGCTCGGTGATGGAAATTGATTGATTGTGTGAAATTCATTTCTGAATTTGACATCTAAATCTACAGGCGACGTCCGCCGGCCACCAGGAATATCCCTCATCGATGAATGTCGCGGAGGTGGCGGTGGAGCATTCACATTTCCCGCAGGCACCTACGACGTCATCACAATTAAGACATTTTTAGCTGCTGCAAAAGCAACTTACAGCAGGTGGCGCTCTTGTTGGAACTTGAGGCTGTAAATTTGTTCTATGTGGCGGTGGCGGGGGAGCATGATTGGGAGGTTGAGGTATCACATTTGGAGGGGGAGGGGGTGCATGATTCGGTGGCTTAACCACTGCAATTTTACTAGGGGGAGGGGGAGGAGGCGTCTGTTGTGGAGGAATCGACGGAGGCGGAGCTGTGGGCCTGCCGTTAAGGGCTGGTCGCGTTCTGTATCCTATTTGTTGGCCTAACGACTTATCCAAAACTGAAGACAAGTTGCGAACAGTTCAAATTTGGCGTGATAATTTGCATCGTCTGGACTCTGAGGCGAGGGCGACCGCGGACTTCTCATGCTTTGTGCTCTGCTTATACTTGACGGTCTTCCATTTACAATTAACTTTTGGGAGGTGCTGCCGGTTTACCTAAAAAGTTAGTTTGAGTATCTAACTATTATTAAGAAGGAATAGTATTTACCGTTTAATACAGGTGGTTTGGGTGCTAAATTTGGTTTCCTATTAGAAGGCCTTGTGAGGAAACTGTTATTGCTCGAGGTGACTTCTGTGGATTCGAACACTGTCAGATTGGCACTGCTGTTGGCCTTTCGATGTAATGTACTTGTATTTAAATGGAGTGCGCTAAGGTTGGGCGGGGGTTGAGGCGAGGTTGGAGTTTGATGTGGACTGCTGAAGTTTTTATGCAATGTGCTGGTGTTTACATGTAAGCCATTAGAATTGCCATTTCTTGTATGGTAGGATTGTTTTCCTGAATTTTGTAAATTTTCCGTACTCTGCTGAAATTAAAATAAAATTTTACATGCAAACAATACTGTTTTCAATGGGAATAAATTAAACTTGAGGTACTGAATTTTGCTAAATCAAAATTTTAATTGTAACAATAAATTATTATCAAAATATCAGTAACTTGGAGACTGTCCGTAGATCGAACTACATTAAATACGATGTATACCTCGTCATTACACAAAGAAACATAGAATACAGACATTGTAAAGCACTTTTAAAACAATTACTGAAGTAACTGTACCACTGGCTGCTCTAACACATCTGCTTTAGTTGAGATACAATGAGCAATTGATAATCCATTATGAATCAACCATTTTACAGCAGGTGAGCAATTCTTAATGCACTGATTGATTCACACTAGATAAATAAAATTTAATATTTATAACTTGCATGCAAAGTCGCACAGCGTAATCTATTATATATTCATTATAGTGCACAAAATTTCTAATTAAATTTTAATATTAGGGTGTGTAGACGTGTGTGCACAGATAGATTAAATTTTATAATAATTACACTCATTTATATGTATTTATTGAGGTTGATGCATATGTTTGTAGCATTTTGGTTTTCCTCTTCACCTCGAAATCACCAGATTTCTACAGGTGTGCAATCAAAAACTGCCAGAACATTGAGAGTCAATCGTAAACAATGCAGGATATGTATGTATTATCTATAACCTCATTTACCTTGCGATGTAGAGGCTGGTGCTTTATACTATTGATTATTTTATTCGTAGAGATTTCAACCAATCAAAAGGCTGGATTTAGTTAAGTTATCTTGTATAATTTCGATTATACAAAATCGATTATACTATAGTAACTTCACTAGGCAACGCAATACATAACTTTTGTCAACTTGATGTTATTTTCATGGAGATGACTTTCAGCTAGGTTAATTCAAACAAATCGAGCTGCCAATAAAATATTTATTTGTTCGTAATATTAAAATTTACTCACAAAATAATCAAATCGAATACAATGCGTACTTCGAACAGGTTATACGTCTCAAACTTCCTGCACAATAACAAATCGTGTCAGTTTGACAGAATAATCCTCCCGCTGACGCGGTCGGACTATTTAACCTGTCAAACTGACACTCTTTTATTATTGTGCAACAAGTTATCGACATATAACCCGATAATATCGAAGTACTTATAGTATTACTTCTGATTATATAATTCACTATATAGTAAGCCAATAGAAAATTTCTATTTATCATAGTTACGATGTATAGATCAGCGATTATACACTTGACAACGTGGTATAACCGTTTTGGTTTTTCGCTGGACCCAACAATTAAAAATATTCAATCTAGAGCCATGATTTTGAACATCGTTGTTATAGTAACATTGGTGGGATTTTAATACGTTGGATATTACAAACAAACAAACAACAAACTACAAAATAATAAGATTTTTTCTTGTTTATTTAATTTTCCATTCATTATAGAATTGTAACGAATATCACTCGATCATCAAAAATAATCTATTACTTCTCACCAACTCGACGTATTCCTTAAAGCGTGAAACAGAATAGACGCCCTTGACTGTCTCCAAATGTCAAACTCAAAGTTCGCTCATATGGTGAAGTGGTAGCACTGCACAGAACAAACGCGTGTCAGCGCTCTACACTGCTGAAGTTGATCAACTTTCTACTTGTGACGCTGCCAACGCCGTGAACTGTCAACGCTACCCAAACATAGCCAAAAATACCAGATTAACCAAAATGAGCATGAGCTGTGGTATTATTATATTCCGTATTTTGCAGGTTGATCATTAGGGTCATTAAATACAATAAATACAGATTATAAAATAGTATAAAAACATCAAAATCATCCATCGTGAAGGTAACTACAAACACTGCAACGTTAGTTTTTGTAGGTTATGTTGTGTTTTTAAGGTTATGTTTACAACGCTAAGCAGCGCTCATTCTGTTCCTGTTGAAAAGTGTAGGTGTGTTTTCGCGCATAAGAACGGTTGGGAACGTTGTATTCTGTTTAGCGCTTAAAAAATCACTCCAGCTGCGCCATCGTGATTTTTCGCAGAATACGTCCATTGGTTGGGAAGTAAAGTAATCAATTATCTCTTGTGATATTATAACTGATTATTAAAGGTGCTTCACCAACCGAATTTTATCTATTTATTCAGGAAAATACGAAATAAAAAAATGCAGCAAATGTAATATATACAAGAAAAAGGAACGAATGAATAAACAAGAAGCTAGATGAGATAGAGAATTATAATTTAAACCACAAAGCGAAACAATTCTACCAAAAACTAAAAACACAAAGCTATAAACCAAGTATAAAGATAAGAGAAATAAGAGATAAAACCGGCAGAATTGAGATTGAACCCCAAATGATAGAGAACATATGGAAAGAATATTACACAGATCTATTAAAGGAAGAAGAAAGAGATAAAGACAAAGATGAAGACAATGCATCAATGATGGAGAGGAAGATAATGGAACAGAACCCCCAACAAAGGCTGAAATAGAAGAAGAAATAGAAAAGCTGCGTAATGGCAAGGCCACAGGAGAGGGTACAATTGAATAGTGATGTGAGCTTGAAAAGTTTCAGTAAAATGTTGCAAATTTTATTAAACTTTTCAAATTTATAAGTTTCACATGTTTCAAAAATTTCCAAAAGTTTCATAAGTTTCTTATAAGTTTCAAGTCGGTATTACAGATTGCTAGTGAAGTCGGATGTTTCTCTTATCTCATGATAAAATTTTGTTTATTTTTGATTTAACGTAGCAATAAATACAATAAAATAATTTGTATATAGTGCAGGCTTTATTCTTACTAAAAATGGGCCCCAATAGATACAGAATAAATGTCGTACGATACAAAACTGAGCAACAAATCAGTGCTCCCTAGCTCAGGTAGAAATAGACCGTTCCCTTGCAAAATCGAAACGTTGGGACTACATACGCGGTCAGCCTGCCCTTTGAATTCGACCACCGATAACTTTTTTTTTATTTGAAAATTTACTTAATTTATTAGAAACTCTTAACTTAATTTGGTTTTTAAAATTATTTAGTGTCACAATGTCGACAAGGGAGGTTCTGGGTAAAGCCTTTTACAGATTTTTAGATTTTTTTGTTATAAAAGAAGAAAGAAAATGTGTACAACTATAATTTTCAATATTAATTATTGTGTTATCCAATAAATTCTTATGAATAAAAAAAAACTTATTCTCTTTTCTGATGGACAACTGAAATCAAAAGAATAAGACACGAATTGACCTTTGATTATTAAATGGAATATATTTTCAGTTTTTTTGGCTTTGAAAAACATTCCAAGTACAAGAGTGTAGCCTAAGGAAGCAGGAGAGAGAAAAGAACAGCTGTCCTTAAAATTCACACATCTGACCACTTCCACTTCATCGTGTAGCTAGCGAATTTTTTTTACATATTTGCCACGTCAACGTCTGACAACTTTTCGAAAGCAATAAAAAATCACAACTTTCAATTAATAGCTGCATTTAAAACCTAGTTAAATTCAGGTTTTCCATCTAAACTGGTCCATATTCACGGATATGAAATAATTTGTACTGATAAGATTCTCGAGGTGGTGAAGTATGTTGGTACGTTCAAACAAATATACGCTATAAAGTTATTGAATTGGACTTCATGACTATAATATTCTGAGCAGCTGTGGATAACCATAAAAATGTACAATAAAAATATTGCATTTGGAGCACTGTACATACCAAAAAAGTGTTACGAGGGCATCGATGAAGTTGAAACAGCTTTATTGAATATTTCTATGAGTGTCGATGATATAGTGATGGTGGGGAATATCAACATAGACCTGCTAAACGTCACATCAACATACACATGGCATTTTAATAACTTTACTAATGCTTTCAATCTAAAGCAAATTGTTGACAAGCCAACCAGAATTACTCATCATTCAGCTACAGTACGCGATATCATATGTGTCAGTAAAACGCTCAAATAAATAAGCATGATAGTTTGGATATTTTGCAAACGACAGATCATTTATTAACTTACTGTGTACTAAATTACATAACAGTAAAGCCTACATAAAAACTATAAATTATCGTTGATTTAAAAATTTTGAGATTGATTCGTTTAATCACGATGCTGGGAACATCGATTGGAAATCTTTCAAAACATTTGATAATGTAGATTCAAACGTTGAGAGGAGTTCAATAAAATAGTTATTGAAATATTTGATAGACACGCACCATTAAAGACCACAACACTGCAGCATAAATATCGACCATAAATTAATTTTTTGTATTCGCTCCCCAAACTGGTTACTTTGGAAACTGTCTAGGATCCTCAAAATGGCCATTTAGAGGCCTTGTACTTAAAGTCGCCATGGCAATATTTTAGCGGACTCAAACATTAGTTGCCATGACGATTTTAAGTACAAGGCCTCTAAATGGCCATTTTGAGGATCCTAGACAGTTTCCACAGTAACCAGTTTAGGGAGCGAAAAATACATTTTCGCGCGGCCTCCTAATATAATGCCGCGTTAATGGTAATTGAAACTTCATATTATAATGTTTGGAGAGCTAATACAAAAAAACGTTGTATGCAACACGTCCTCAAATGGCTTTAGAGGACTCATCTTCATATTACGGACTTGGCTGCGCTTCGCTCCGCCTCGTCCGGAAACATTACGACTCGTCCCCTAAAGCCTTGCTTTGAGGACTAGTTACATAAACTACTATAAGCGAATTATAAAAATGAAGAAGAAAGTGTACAGAAAGTTTTTAAAATCAAAGCTTGAACGGGATCGCAGATATTACGTAGATTTGCAAAACTATTTGAAGACTGCAATAAAAAGCGAGAAAGCGGCTTACATCCAATATCAAATTCATATATACAAAAACAATCCTCGTGTGCTTTGGAAAAATTTTGCTTCATGAAATAAAAAACGTCGACTTAATTAACTACTTCATCGTGAATAGTGTACAAAATGTAATTGTAGTTAATGACCTACTTGATTTCTTCAACCTTAGTAATTACACCACTTTAAAGATCCATCACCCACATATATCGAGAGATCCAAAAAAAACTGTTCCTCAGCAGGCTGTGGAATGAAAGGTCACGTCTTTACTTGTGTCAGCTGGAATCCACTACATAAAATCGTTGGTCTCTTTGTATCTTTGGTCACTAGCTTCTCCGACGATACTGGACCGATTTAGCTGTATGGTGGCTTAAAATGTTGCTAATTGTTAGACTTAGATCGTAGGCCGGTTTTTTTTTCAAAAAAGGTTTTAATTAGATTATTTAATTAACAAATTAAGCGTAGCTCAGGTGATTCATTATACCGGGTGCTGACTTGCGCGACGCACCATAGGAATTTGCATAGTAAATTTTTTATGTTCAATTATTTGCTCCCCTAATTATTTTAGAGCTAAAGTGTAAATACATTTTTTGTAGGGAAAAAAATACTGCATCCATTCGTACTGTTGCTAACAATTTTTCATTTTCCAAAACCGAAGGAAGGCAAAAAATCAAACTAGCATTTTCACAAAAATCAGTGATGCCATGGAATTATTGAAACAAGCCAATGCCAACGCAAGTGCGTGCGGGACGATCATCCAGTCACTGCCGTCAAAAGATTGAACGTATTGTCCTTTTTCTCATTTTGGTGTAAGTTCTGAACCTCATTATTGCACCTACAATTATTTAATAACCTGCCTGTAGTCTTAAACTGAAAATGAATCAGTCTTTTAATGGTTGTACTGTTTGGAATTTGCCGATACGGATATTTTACAATAAACAAGGAGCTTACTTAACGAACGTCCACCATACTCGTAAAACCATTTAGACAAGGTCTAGGTACCTTAGAGACATTAAGCAGAACATAATTAATAATGAATTATTACAAACAAACAGCACATACTGTCGCGCCGCACGCATTTGCGTTGGCATTGGCTTGTTTCAATAATTCCATGGCATCACTGATTTTTGTGAAAATGCTAGTTTGTTTTTTTCATTTCTTTGGTTCCGGAAAATGAAAAATTGCTAGCAACAGTATGAGTGGATGCAGTATTTTTTTCTCAAAAAAAAATGTATTTACACTTTAACTCTAAAATAATTAGGGGAGCAAATAATTGAACGCAAAGAATTTACTATGCAAATTCCTATGGTGCGTCGCCCAAGTCAGCACCCGGTATAGCACTACAGCAGCGCGTCGTTCAACAAAGTTCCGTAGCTCTCAGTGGTAGAATGTTCGCCTGCCACGCGGACGGCTCGGGTACGACTCCCGGCCAGGACATCTTTTTTTTACTTCCTTTTACGATAAAGGAAGTCTTGGATTCACCCCAAAAATTCGAAATTGAGTTTTCAACAGATCTTCACGTTTTAGAGTCCCCTGATCCCAAAAAACATATTTTTTTTCATTGGTCTGTGTGTCTGTCTGTGTGTCTGTCTGTCTGTGAACAGAATATCTCAAAAACGAAAAGCGGTATGGCGTTGAAACTTCATATATAAGTTTTGTGTACTATGTATATGAGACAGCAAGCTTTTGAAAAAAATCGCATAACCGGAAGTAGGTGTTTACTCTTGTAATTTTTCAGTTTTTTTCGATTTTTTCAAAAACGGCTCTAACGATTTTTTTTAAACTTTACATTTTTATTACATTTTGAATGTGTATTGATGTGAGATAGGTGATTTTCCAGTTGAATACTTCTAAAATGGGTTTCTTTTGTTTTTTTGTCTATTTTTTTATTAACTCTTATTTTAAATAGATCACCCGGTATATTATTACATTTTTGAATTCAGCTTAAAATTCTAGAGAAAATTTGTCTCTTCAACTAACGCTCTATTTTGAACCGTTTTTGCAGAATTTGTAATTTTTGAAAATTTTTGACAAATGCTTAAAACATTTTAAATAAAATTTTTGGCTAATTATAAGATCACTGTAAAAGGAAGTTGTGTGCGTGTATCACACCAGATTTTTAAGTTTATATTAATGAATCTCTCCTAAATTTGCGAACCGAAGCGTAACTCGGGTGATTCACTAGTTAAATAATAATGAAACGTTATTTTTAGGAGCAGAAATCTTTTAACAATCTGACAGATTCGTATAGAAAATGACAACTAATTATTATTTGACACAAGTAAAGACGTGACTTTTCATTCCACAGCCTGCTGAGGAACAGTTTTTTTTGGATCTCTCGATACCATTAGTAAGTGAAGATGAAATAGGTAAAATTATTTTAGGTCTAAAATTAAATGCAACTGGATGTGATAACATTAATTTAAAAATGTTAAAACTAATCTTACCATTTTCTAGGAAGCCTATATCGAATATTATTAATCTCTCACTTGAAAGTGGAAATGTACCTTTATTATGAAAGAAAGCAATTATTAACCCTCTGCCAAAGTTAACTCAAGCAAAAAATTTAAAAGACATTCGACCCATTAGCATACTGCCCGCTTTATTCAAAGTACTTGAAAAAGTAGTTAATAATTTTTTAACTCAGCATACCGTCTTAAACGGCTTGCTACCTAACACGCACTCAGGATTCCGGTTCAGCACAACTAATGCTATGCTTAAAATAACAGCGGATATTGCTCGCAACATGGATAATTCTGAAGTTACCTATTTAGTTCTTCTCGATTACAGTAAGGCTTTTGACATCATTAACTGAGAATTGTTACTAGGCAAGTTACAATACTAAGGAATCAGACAGGTATCAAACAGTAATAATAGATAATTGTGTCACAAGAACTTCACGTCTTAACATGGTGTTCCACAAGGGAGCATACTGGGCCCCACTCTCTTTACAATTTTTACTACAGATCTACCAGATGTGTTGGTACATCAATGCAGTGTTCATCTTTATACGCACTTGTATAAATCCTGCGTCCCTGGGAAAGTGAATACACTTATCAGCGAACTTAATATAAACTTGGAGCGTATACTGGATTGGTCAAGAAAAAATGGTCTTCGTCTAAATGTTACTAAAACATCGATACTGAGTATTGGTTCAAAATCAGCAGTGAACAAAGCAAGTGCAACTTTAAGACAACAGTTAATTTTAAATTACTGTTTTAAGTTATTGAAAGTGATCGTGATCTGGGTTTATTAGTTGATCAACACTTAAATTTTGAAAGCATCTTCTCAGAAAACATAGTGAATGTTACTCAAAGCTAAAAGCATCATGGAAATTTAAATAAGCATTATCAAAACATGTGAAGTGGAATCTAAGCAATTCACTTATTTTAAGTTATCTTGACTACGGAAGCAGTGTGTATTACAACTTTCTTACCAACAATATGCAGATCATGTTACAAATTATACAAAATTATTGCTTGAGGTTTTCATTTTTAATTCCTTATAGGGATCATGTTACTCCACACTACTACGTGAGTTTTTAAAAGTTTTGCAAGGTGATATCTCAAAAACGGTTCAACATATTTGGATGAAATTTTGGTGAGGTAGTAGGGAGATGAGGGGGATATATTTAAACATATTTTTGACATTTGTCCCCTCTCTATATTTTGAGGGGGGGGGGGGTTAACTTTGAAATTTTAAATTGGATGATGTACTTTTGTTTGTAAAATTCGAATCCACGTAAAAAACTATGTATGTGTACACATTTTTTTTATTTGCTCTTGACCGAATCCGCTTTGTCTGCTTATTAGTGGCACCTGAAATGTTACAGCGGGTACAAAATTCATTTAGAAAAAGAGAGAAAATGTTTGGAAGTTGAAGTGGGACATTTCGAACAAATTCTCAAGCATGATAAACGATAAATAAGTTGAAATTAAATGGTAAATATTTTTTAAATTTTATAACCCAATAAATCATAAATCTGTAACCATAACCAAATAAAAAAAATTGTTGTACACATACACAGTTTTTTACATAGATTCGAATTTTATAAACAAAAGTACATCATCCTATTTAAAATTCCAAAGTTACCCCCTCCCCTCAAAACAGAAAGAGGGGGTAAATGTCAAAAATATGTTTAAATATGTTCCCCCATCTCCCTATCACACCACCACAATTTCATAAAAATATTTTAAACTGTTTTCAAGATATCGCCTTGTAACACTTTAAAAAACTCACCTAGTATATTAGCTTAAATATTCTAACGATAGAGTATAGATTTATGTTGTTATTTGGTGCAATTGTTTAAAATTATAAAATCAAAGCGGCCTTCATATTTATATAACCTTCTAATCAAGCCTTCAGAAGTACAATTGACCCATATTAATTTAAGAGGTAACGAGTTTTTTTCTGTACCAAAGCATTTGACAACGAATTTAAAGGGCTGCTTTGAATACGTAACTCCAAAGTTAATTAATTCTTTTATATTACAAAAAGCACATCAGCTCAATTGCGCGATCTTCAGAAAGTTTAATAATGCACACTTTTATTTGCTATTTATCATTATTTACGTATTTTGTTTTGGGAAACGTGAAAAACGGCTGAGCTGATCCTTTTCCAATTGAGTATATGCATTGATTGATGTATATATTGTTATGATATTAAAATGGTAGAAAAATATATATATTCTATATAAGGTTGAATCACTTAAATCTGGCCAGATTGATAATGATATAACACCTGCAAAAATAATGTTAATTAATATAATATAAATCAGTATCGACATAAATAACGTATAAATGTTCATTCAATGCACAGTTTTGAAGCCCAATTGACAATAGAATGGCCCAAAGCAAGTAGTTTAAATTGTTTAAAATTGTTTATTGTGCATATGACATGCATTGCAGAATGTTGCAACGTGCTGAAGTATAACTTACTATTGTTAGTGTGACAGTTTGTTGATAATCTAGGAAAGTTTCAAATATGTCTATAAAATGATAGATAAATATTGATAAACTAAAAAAAGAGACTTTTGTCAAAATTTTAACTAGATTGATTTAAGTTTGTAATTAATAAATGTTCCTTCTGAAAAAGAGTGCCAAGAGAGGGAATGACAAATTGTTTATGTTTTGATAAGAGAGGAGGCGGGTAAAAAAATTTAAAAATTGTGACAGATATAAAATTATTCTTCCAGAATTAATGTAAAAACTAACAAACTTTGGGTAAAATTTACCTAAAACATTCTTAAAAGTGATTAGTGCACATTATCTACGTTGAAGAACTGTCGTTATAATTGGAAGACATCAACACAGAAGCTGTGTAATCAAGCGAGTTCCAGGGGCAACTTCTAGCAGAGAAGATTGCAGACACGTGGCTACAAGTGAGGCAATTAAAAATCAATTCTCAGTACTGAGCTACGAACAATATAAATGCAAAAGATTAAAAAGGCCTATAGAAATATTGAATTCGATATTTATGCTGCAGTGTTGTGGTCTTTAATGGTGCGTGTCTATCAAATATTTCAATAACTATTTTATTGAACTCCTCTCAACGTTTGAATCTACATTATCAAATGTTTAAAAAGATTTCCTATCGATGTTCGCAGCATCATGATTAAACGAATTAATCTAAAAATTTTTAAAACAGCGATAATTTCTAGTTTTTGGTGTAGGCTTTACTGTTATGTAATTTAGTACACTGTAAGTTAATAAATGATCTGTCATTTCCAAAATATCCAAATTATCATGTTTATTTATTTGAGCGTTATTACTGACACATATGATATCGAGTAATGTAGCTGAATGATGAGTAATCCTGGTTGGCTTGTCAACGATTTGCTTTAGATTAAAAGCAGTAGTATAGTTATTAAAATGCAGTGTGTATGTTGACGTGACGTTTAGCAGGTCTATGTTGATATCCCCCACCATCACTATATCATTGACAGTCATAGAAATATTCAAGAAAGTTGTTTCAACTTTATAGATGCCCCCGTAACACTGTTTTGATATATACAGTGATCAAAATGTAATATTTTTATTGTCAATTTTTATGGTTGTCCATAGCTGCTCAGAATATTCGAGGGTCATGAAGTCCAATTTAATAACTTCATAGCGTATATTTGTTTAAACATACCAATATACTTCACCACCTCTAGAATCTCTATCAGCACGAATTATTTCATATCCGTGAATATAGACCAGTTTAGATGGAAAACCTGTATTTAACTAGGTTTCAAATACAGCTATTAATTGAAATTTGTGATTTTTTATTGCTTCCGAAATCTTGTCTGATGTTGATGTGGCAAATATGTAAAAAGTTTTCGCTATCAGCACACGATGAAGGTGTGGAAGTGGTCAGATTATTTAGTTTTTTGATAATTTATCGGCTACTTGATGGTAACATTTGTTTCGCCATTATTCAATAGATCACTTAAAAGATTTTCGCAAATTTTCCAAATATTTGTGCTGTAATGGGGTTTGATCTGATGCATAACAAATATTAGAGTTTTCTTCTAGAGTGAATTTATTTTTCAAGATTGTTTTAGCGTCACTAGGATTTTTGAAAATAACTTGCACAGGACGAGCCTTTCTCAAAGTTGCTTTTCCAATTCGGTAAACTTGCAATGGCTGAATGTTGACGTTAGGTAACTTTTTTATACTATTAGTAACAAAATCTTTATCATAAGTGCATCATCATCATCAAGCCTTGCAATCCATAGGATTATGGTTTCTTCTCCTTGGGCGGAGAAGATGTAAAATCCATTTTCTGAGGTGGATCACTCCTCTACTGTTTCCATTATAAACATTTGTGTGTCCTGGCTTTCGTGACTATTTCCTTCCATTTTTTCCTGTCTCTGCATGCATCTTTCCAATTTTCTACCTTCATCACTTTTAAATCTTCTTCAATGTTGTCCCACCTTCTTATTCTTGGCCTCCCTCGTCCTCGTTGTTGAAGTGGTTTCCAGTATGTTATTCTTTTTATTATATCCGTTGGTGTCCTCATGATGTGCTCTAACCATTTTAGACGTGCTTTTACGTGTCTTATTATATTTTCTCCTTGTAATACTTCTTCTATCTCCTGATTTGTCTTTGCCCTTCTTTCTCCCTCTTCTGTCACCTTTGACCCTAGTATTGTCCTTACTATCCTGCTTTCTATTTTTTTCAGCTGGTCTTCCTCCAGTTTAGTTAGTGCAATCGTCTCTGTTGCATAGGTGATGGTTGGTCTTATCAATGTCTTCTAGATTGTTATTTTTGTTGCTTTATTTAGGTTTTTGTTTTTTAGCAGTGGTTTATTACTACTGTACGATTAGATTCCTTTCTGGATCCTTTATTTTACTCTTTCCCTTCCATTTCCTATTAGTACTCCTAGATAGCTGAATGATGTGACATTTTCGAAGGTGTGGTTATCTATTTTTAACAGTCTATCTGTGGTATTATTTCTTCCGTAGTTCATGTATTTTGTTTTTTGTTCATTTATCTGTAAGCCTAGCTTTATTGCTTCTTTGTTCAGTCTTTGTATTGCATCTATTAGATCCTCCTTTGTCTTGGCTACTATTGCTAAGTCATCTGCGGACGCTATAGTTTGAAATTGATCTGTTATAATATTTTTATTTAGTTTTGTTTTGCGGATAATGCTTTCTAGTGCCAAGTTGAAGAGCGTCGGGGATAGGGCGTCTCCTTGTTTTACTCCTACATTTACGTTGAACTCTTCCATTTTTGTACCTTGGAACTGTACTTTTGCTTTTGTATCTTTGAGACATATCTCTACTAGTTGTATTATTTTTACTGGTATTCCGAAAAGTTTCAATTCCTGTATCAGTAGCTTTCTGTTTACTTTGTCAAAAGCATTTTTGAAATCGATAAAGATTATGTGTAAGTTTCTGTCATATTCCCAAGCCTTTTGACAAATTTGCTCTAACACGTGTATTGCGTTAACCGTGGATCGGCTCGGCCTAAATCCGTTCTGGTAGTCGCCCAATATTTTTTCTGTGTGTGTTTTCAGTTTTTTATTGAGTATGGTAGAGAACAGTTTATACGTTGTATTAAGAAGTGTTATGGCCCTATAATTTGCACATTCTTCTTTGTCACCTTTTTTTTGTGTATGGGTTGTATTATCCCAATATTCCAGTCTGCTGGCAATTCGTTTTGTTCCCATATTTGTTCAATTAATGTGTGTATTTTTTTGTGTAATTGCTGTCCACCATATTTCAGCAGTTCATTTCTTATGCCATCTTCTCCTGGTGCCTTATTATTTTTCATTTGGTTTATCTCTTGCTGGACCTCTTCTAGGGATGGAGCATTTGTTTCTTTGTTTCTTTGTTCTTCTGTTTCGCTATCGTCTGTTGTTTGATTCTTTATTGTGTTGTTAACCTCTGTGTATAATGTCGTAGTATAGTGTTCTGCCCATATTTTACTTAGTTGTTGTGGCTCGTTTTCTAGTAATCCCTTTTTATTTTTCATTCCTCTTATTTTATTTTTGGTTTGTTTTTAGTCGCCTTTATCTTGTTGTAGAATTGCCTTATTTTATGGTTCTTTCTATCCTCTTCTATGTCCCTTAGCTTTTCGTCTATCCACTCGTTTTTCTTTGTACTTGTTATTGTTGTTGCACTATTTCTTGCTATTTTGTATGCTTCTCTGTCTTGTTCTTCATTTGTGCCAATCCATTTCAATCTTGCTGTATTTTTCTTCCTAGTTGCGTCCTCGCATTCTTCACCGTACCATTCTTTTAATCGTTTCTGTTTTTGTTCTTGTTTTAAGGTCTGTGTTGCTATTTTAATTATTTTTTCTTTTATATTTTGCCATAAATCTTGGATTTCTGTTGTTGTCACTTTTTTAATTTCTTCGCATATTTGTTTTTCGAATTCTTGTCTGATATTGTCGCCATTATATGGTCTATTTGGTTCTCACTGCCTGTCGGATGTCTCCATGTGACCTTGTTTTCTTGGGTGTTCGAATTTTGTCGTTAGTATTGTCATGCCCATTGCTTCGGCTAGTTGGCATGACCTGTGCCCGTTATCATTACTCACTTCATGTATTTTGCCTCTGCCATTGCCTACTGCTTTTTTTAGATATTTTCCTTACCTATCTGGGCGTTTAGATCTCCTAATATTATTATTTCATCTCTCTTTGGTATATCTTCACACGTTTTCCATATGAGATTGTAGAAATTATCTTTATCTTTCACTTCTGCTGTTTCTGTGGGTGCATATACATTAATTAATGTGGTGTTTGTCTTTCCCATCTTTACTCTTAGGGTTGCTATTCTTCCATCAATTGGCGTAAATTTGATGATGTTGTTTCTCATTCTGCTGGTTATGAAGAAGCCTACTCCATTTCTTCCAGTTTTCCTTTCTCCACTGTAAACAAAGCTGTAGCCGTCTTTTGTGATCTCTCCTGCCCCTTCCCATCTTACTTCTTGAATTGCCGCTATATATATTTTGTAATTTTGGATTTCCTTTGCGATTTCTTCCATTTTTCCCTGTCTGAGCATCGTTTTCACATTCCAAGTTGCTAATCTTATCTCTTCATACTTTTTTCCTTTTATTTTCTTTTTTGTTTTTTTGATGTGCCTTCTCATTGTCCATAGACTTTGCTTCCGTCGTCATCAGTGGGGTTGCCGAGCTTGTTGGTTGCTATATTTGTTGTATGTGATCCTTTGAGTTTCCCTGTTCCTGGGTTTTTTGTGTGAATGGTGCTAGTAGCTGTTGGATCGGTTTGTCTGTTTTTTTTTTCGTCTGTATTCTTTGAGTCCCCTTTCGTAATTCCTTGTTCTTCGGTGCTCTTCATCTGGTTTCTGGTGAACGTCCTCGTTTTAAAGCTTTCGTCTGTCTTTTCTGGGTAAGTTTTTTTGTGGCTTCTGTTTTCTATGTTTTCTGGAGACCTTTGGCTCGCTGTTCTGGTTTTTGTTGCTTTGTCTATGTTTACTTTCTCCTGCTGATCTTGCGCTACTAGGTTTTCTTCGGTGTATATTACCTCGTTTATCACGATTTTTGTTCCCCTTAATTTTGCATTATATCCTTTTTCTCTTGCCTGTATTAACTGTTTCTTCAGCATATTCCTCTTCTCGAGTTCTTCTTTGTTATACACCTCTGATAAACCCAAATTTGTGTCTTTCAGTTTATAACTCTTGCTCAGGTCCTCATATTTTTTTGTTTCTGTTGTGAACTGCATCAATATTGGTCTAGTTTTGCCCTCTTCATATTTTCCCATCCTGGAGAAATTAATTTGGAATTCCGGTTCTATCGTCACCTGCATCCTGTTACACACGTTTCTTATTTTATGGATTCGTGTTTCGTGTTTTTCTTCCGCTTCGTCCGTTATTCCATAATATATTATGGTTTTCCTGTCACTTCCCCCCTGTAATGTTACACGGCCATTTTTATTAACAGCCTCAGACTCGTTAATATTATAAATTATTATATTGGATGACCTTTTATTACGCTCCTTAATTTCATTGATTACATTTTCAATTATGTCCCCTTGGATTTCCGTCACAGTCGTTTTTTGTTTTAAAGCTTCAATTTCAGTTGATAGTTTTTCAATCAACGTTTTCAATTCAGAAATTACATTTTTATTAGAAGTGCAATTATTACAATGGAAAGTGGGCCTGGTGTTTGCTATCACTTCACACTTCCTTTTACTATAAAGGAAGTATTGGATTCACCCCAAAAATTCGAAATTGAGTTTTCAACAGATCTTCACGTTTTAGAATCCCCTGATCCCAAAAAACATATTTTTTTTCATTGGTCTGTCTGTGTGTCTGTCTGTCTGTCTGTGAACAGAATATCTCAAAAACGAAAAGAGGTATGGCGTTGAAACTTCATATATAAGTTTTTTGTACTATGTAGATGAGACAGCAAGCTTTTGAAGAAAATCGCATAACCGGAAGTAGGTGTTTACTCTTGTGATTTTTCAGTTTTTTTCGATTTTTTCAAAAACGGCTCTAACGATTTTTTTTAAACTTTACATTTTTACTACATTTTTAATGTGTATTGATGTGAAATAGGTGATTTTCCAGTTGAATACTTCTAAAGTGGGTTTCTTTTGTTTTTTTTCTATTTTTTTTTATTAACTCCTATTTTAAATAAAACACCCGGTATATTATTACATTTTTGAATTCACCTTAAAATTCTAGAGAAAATTTGTCTCTTCAACTAACGCTCTATTTTGTACCGTTGTTGTAGTATTTGTAATTTTTGAAAATTTTTGACAAATGGCTAAAAATTAAAAATGAAATTTTTGACTAATTATAAGAACACTGTAAAAGGAAGTTGTGTGAGTGTATCACGCCAGATTTTTTATTAAAGATTCTTGTAAAGCACGCATAGAACTAAATGTTCTTTTCAGATAGGAGTGTCAGGTAATTTAAGCATTCTCTTGTTAGCACAGAGCTTACACGAGGTGATTCAAGCGCTTTCAATGCCGCTTGACTGTCAGAAAGTATGCTTATGCGTTGTTGGGAATACCCGCGTTTTGCATTTTCCTGGACGCATTGCATTATAGCAAAGATTTCAGCTTGAAAGACTGTGGCTTTGGTCCCAAGAGATACACTAATGTCCTCTTTTGTTCTTACGCCATGTATTCCAGCACCCGTGCCTTCTGCTGTTCGGGATCCATCTGTGTACCAGACTAGCCCATTTGGCAGGTGGGTTGAGGTTTCTTGGGTCCAGTCATTGCGATCGTACCTCACAGTGAAAGGTTTGTCAAAGGAATACTCTGGAAGGCTGTAGTCTGAGCCCATTTTTAAGATGGGGTTACCTTCGCCCACTTCCTGTATCCGTTTGTGTCCGCACCGTTCCTGGTTGGTGTTCCAGTTTCCGATGGTTTTCATTCTGTATGCTCCAATCTGGGCTTCCCCTTTTAGATATATGTCTAGAGGTGTTAGTCCCAAGAGAGCTTCCATAGATGCTGTTGGAGTGCTGTTCATAACTCCACAGATGCACAAACAAGCCAGTCTCTGTATCCTGGATAGTTTTTTAATTACTGTTTTTTGTTCTACCTTTGGCCACCATACCAAGGTGCCATAGGATATCACGGGTCTGACTACTGTTATGTAGTACCAATGAACCATCATTGGTTTCAGTCCCCATGTTTTACCAAACATGCGTCTACCCATCATGAGGGCCATTTTTGCTTTGTTTGCTATTTTATCTAGGTGTGCATTCCAGTTTAGTTTTGCATCTAGGGTAATACCCAGATATTTAACTTCCTGGCTAACCTGAATTCTTTCACCAAAGATTGTAAGGTTGTTGAAGGCCTCTACATTTCTTTTCTTAGTGAAAGGTATTATAGATGTTTTGCTAGGGTTTACCTTGAGGTTTTCCCTATTGCACCATCCCTGAGTGATGTTCAGTGCCCTTTGCATGAGGGCCGCAATGATGGTTGGATACTTGCCCCTTATGAGAATGACTATGTCATCTGCATAACCTTGGGTGTAGAACCCTTCATCATTGAGTGTCTGCAGGAGATCGTTTACTACCATGTTCCAAAGTAGTGGGGATAGAACACCCCCTTGTGGACAACCTCTGACAGCACGTGCCTTGAGGGATTCTTCTACCAAATCGGCCTGTATCTGGCGTCCCTCTAACATGGTTTTTATCCATCTGTTTGTGATGTCGTCAACGCCATGTCTTAGGGTTGCAGTCATTATTGATTCGAAGGAGGTATTATCAAATGCTCCCTCTATGTCCAGGAAAGCAGCTAGGGCTACTTCCTTGTTGGTTATCGACACTTCTACCCTACTGAGTAGGTTGTGAAGTGCCGATTCGCATAATTTTCCTGGTTGATATGCATATTGGCTACGATGTAAGGGATTGTCTTTCAAGACCCCATCTCGTATGTGCCTGTCTACCAGTTTTTCCATAGTCTTTAGACAGAAAGACATTAGGCTAATCGGTCTATATGCCTTTGGCAGGGTGTACGATGCTCGCCCTGGTTTGGGAATGAAGACGACTTTGATCGGTCTCCACGCCAGTGGCAAGTAGTTTCCCGCTAGGCATAGGCGAAAGATCTTAATTAGGACGCTACTCCAACCTTCTTCTGATATCCATATTTCGCATCCTGTCTGTTTTCATAACCCTTCCACTCTCCACAGGAATTTCATGTACACTGCTTCCGTGCCTTTTCGTAGTCACCTTCGATAGACTACTTTAGATTAGTGTCGATACATATACAGACTTGAATATTGACAGCTGTTTCCTTCGATTGAATCTTGACAGCTGTTTCCTTCGAGATTTCCCTTTTATTAATGACTCTGTTGTTTATGTCAGCTTCACATGTCACCGATTCTAGGTACTTAAAATTCTTCACCTGCTCAATTTTCTCGTTGTTTAGCCAGATGTGAGTCTGCGTGTCCTGGCTGGATATTACCAATACCTTTGTCTTAGATGGGTTAACACTCAGATTCTTTATTAGTATCTAGCCTCAGATTTGAAAGTTACTCTGTGAAGCTCGTTCAGTCCCTGCCAACCAAACTATATCATCTACGAACGTGCACTCCCCCATTAGTAGTTTCTTCATTTGTGGTCTGAAATCCTTTATAATATCGTCCATCAAGATAATAAATAACAATCGACTGAGAACTCCACCCTCTGTAGCTACAAACATTCCTGTTTCTGCGTTACTTGTTCTTATGCAATTTTTGCTTTGTTCGTATAAACTCTTGATTGCTGCTATCATGCCTTTTTCACATTTGAGTTAAGGTACAATTTACATAACTCTTTTTTCTTTTTTATTTCTCTCTTGACATCGTCATTCCACCATGCCATTTGTTTTCTTCCTTCTCTTTGGTAGATGTACCACCACATGCATTTTACAGATTTTAATATTGTCTTTGAAGCATTTCCTGTGTTTCTGTTTGGGGCAGTCTCGCATAGCCTTCCATCACCTCTTTTATCTTTTCTCACAATTTTTGGCTCACCTGATAATTTTTTAGTCTATAATTTCTTGTTAATTCTTTAATTTTCTGTTCGTTTCTTTTCACTTCGCTGCTTTCATCTTCACTTTTCTCACCTTTTAGTTGAACAACCAGCAGAAATGATCGTTTGAAATTTCTGCTCTCCTCGCTCTTACACCCGTATTCATAGTCGTTCGCCAGCGAATCGCCGGCGACTCGCCGGAGTTTCGTTATGAATAGTATGTTGGCGGCACTGTACTTATAGTCGTTCGCCAGCGAATCGCCGGCGACTCGCCGGAGTTTCGTTATGAATAGTATGTTGGCGGCACTGTACGTCTATGTCAAATTCGAGGTGATCAGGTTAGGTTTTCAGTCAGTTTTGACAGAAACTGACACAAAATCTAACCTGCTAACCTCGAATTTGACATAGACGTACAGTGCCGCCAACATACTATTCATAACAAAACTCTGGCGAGTCGCCGGCGATCCGCTGGCGAACGACTATGAATACGGGCGTTAATGTTTACTACTTTCTTGAAATTTGAAATTTTCTGTCTGCTTGGCTCCTCTTTTGCATATTTGTTAATATTCTTCTGGGTAAAATATGTATCTGCTACTTTTATCGTTTCCTCTACATAATTATATTAGTCTTACCCCTGTTGCTGTTTCTTCTTTCTTCCTTCTTTCCTTATATAATTTCTCTGCAATCCTCAGTTTTGTTACCCACTTTCCCGTTAAAGTCACCTAGCAGATATATCTGCGCCATGCTTCATTCGAATACCAGTTGTCACTCTTCCCAAAATGCTTCTTTTTTATTTGTATATGCATCTTCAAAAATTCATAGTATCCGGGAAAGTTGAGGGACACATTGGTTAAGGGCGTTCTCCAACCTGTTGGATTGATCAAGTACGTATTACTGATGGCTCCTTCCAAAACTCAATAACAATTGCAGAAGATCGAAACTTTCTTTCTCCCTTTCCTTATATCCTTTCGGATGTCGGATTTGGGTTGTCTTCCATTATCCTTCCGTCCATTTCTTCCATTCTTTTCTGTTTGATGCCATTTTCTTCATCTCTTCTATTGTTTTGCCCCTTTCTTTTCCTATTTCTGCTATTTGCTGTGTCCACGTCTTCCTTGGCCTCCAACTTCTCCTTTTCTTGTGATTTTTTGCTCCCCAGACTCTTCTGATCAATCTGTTTGGGCTCATCTTTATTATGTGGCCCAACCACTTTAGTTGTCGTTTTTGTATTTTGCTCGTTGATTCCTGTTTGGTCATCTTTCTAATTGTTTTGTTCGTTAATCTGACCCATTTTGTTTTTCCCGCAATTTTTCTTAGGTGTTTCATCTCCATAGCTTCTACTTTCCGTAAGCGTCTCTTCTGCACAGATGGTTATGACATTACGGATTCTTAGTTTTGTTTATTGTTTCAGTTTCCTCTTCCCTAGTAATGCATTCAGTGCATTGTAGAGTTTGGTTGAATTTTTGGCCCTGTTTGCTATTTCTGCATCTATGTTTCCATCATTCGTTACAAGGCTTCCCAGGTATTCGTAGGTTGTTACTTCCTCAAGTGTTGTGTCCTTACATTTTATTCTTGTTTTATCGACTTGTTTTTCATTTATCACCATTATTTTTTTGTGTATTTATTTCCATTTTCATCAGTGCTATTTCTTCCGTTCATATGTCCATTTGTTTCTGCATCTTCGTTCTTGAGTTCGCAATTAACACAATATCATCTACATACATTAGTGTGTCTATTTATATCGGCTCCAGGTTTTAATATCCTATTGTTGTCTGCAGTTGTTTCGTTCTTTTTTTAGTGTTTTTAATTAGCTTGTTCATTACTAGTATAAATAGTAGGGGGCTAAAGACTATCCCCCTGCTTGATTCCTTTCTTCCAGGCAAACTTTTCTGACCTTTCTCCTCCTATCTAGACCTTTCTTTTTACTTTATTGTAGGTGGATAGTACTATTTGCATGAATGATGTCGTTTAGGCACCTCCAAACCACTTTGCTGTCTATCGAGTCATCACTTTCTAGCCTTCTCTCTATTAAGTTTCTTACAATATAGATGTTTTCATTTGTCTGCTTTCCCAGTATGAATGCTGCTTGTTCTTCTTCTATCTCCTTATGTACGAGTTGTCTTATTTTTTTTTTTTTTTTTTTTGTATATATTTTCAAGCTTATAGCTTTCAGGCATATAGCTCCATAATTATTGCATTGTACTCGTTTGCCTTGTTTATATATAGGTATTATTAGCTTTTTTCCCAGTCTGTTGGTATTTCTCTCGTTTCCCACGCTTTTATCATTTTTATCATTTCTGGTTCAATTTTGTCGTCTCCTCCTGCTTTACCTGTTTTTATGTTTTTCATTGCTTCTTTTATTTCTTCTCTTCTTATATTTTCTAATTGTGTCCCTTTCTCCTCCTGTCATTGTTTTGTTCCTGTTCTTCTGTTGTTTTGCTAAACTTGTCTTCATAATATCCCTTCCACACCTTTATAATGTTGTTAGTGTTTACCTGCAGTTTATTCTCTTTATCTTTTATTTCCATTATCTCTTTCCCTTTCTCTCCTTTCATTGCTCTTACTCTTGCCCAGAAGTGCCTGTTGTTCGCTATGTAGCTTTCCTGCAGTTCCTTCCCATAATCCTCCCACGTCTCCTTTTTTGCATTCCTGATAACTGTTTTTACTTGTCGCTTCAATTTACTATATTCCTCCTTGTCCTGTTTGCTATTAGTTATCAGATACTTTTTCCATGCTTATTTCTTCTTTTTACCTCTGCCCTTAGTTCGTCGTTCCAGCATCTGCTTCTTTTTAGTTTGACATTATTGCATTTGATTCCACAGATTTTTTCTGCTTCCTCCTTTATGGTGTCTCTAAAAGTAGCTGATCTTTCTTCCACTGCCATTCTTTTTTTGACTCCTCATATCTTCTCAACTTTTTGTCGGTTTCTTCTTTGTATTTTTCTTGGATGTCTTTCCTCTTTAATTTGTTTATTTTTATTTTGTAGTATTTCCTTCTTTCCTTTATTCTTGTGATTTCGTCCCTTAGTGTTGGTGTGACCATCCTGTGCTGCGTTGATAATTCTGGCTCTTTTTCTGTTCTTATATTTTTGAGTTCTTGTTCCATGTTTTTGTATATACTATATAGTCAATTAAAGAACATAATACAAAAATACCATACCACGATGGTAATTCCCTAGAAGCTTTCTGTAATTTTTCCATTACCTCATCATATACAATAAGTTGCACCAAATTTCAGCCCAGTCTTTAGTCACTATATCAGTTCGGTCACAATATCCAAGGTGTGATATATCTAATATTGACTCTGGCCGTGACCATAAACTTTCGCCTTTATAACCGATATGTCGCTATATACGTTGCTGTTATAAGCGATATCTACTGATTCCGAGGAAAAAATTCATTAATCATCTCAGCAAATCAATATTTTGTGTACCGTTAGTGTATATATCAAATTTATGTATTTGCGGTGCCCCAGAACAGACCATGGAGCACATAATAAGTCAGTGCCCAGAAACAGCATTCGAAGGCACTCTAGTCTAGGAGACCTACATGAACTGACAACGTCCGCAATAGAATGGTTGCAACGCAACCTGTCACTATAATTGTCAGCCCTTTACTAACTTTAATAGCTGTTTTATTTATATATTATATATCGTTTGTGTTAAATATTGTTTATTGTTGATTGTTTATTTATATTTATACTTAATAGTTTATGTAATCCCGATGTACTCATACGAAATATATAAATATATACAGGCTGATTTTTTTATCATGTAACAACTTGTAGGCAACCCATTATGCAGAAGAATGAGAAGTTGATAAAAAAATCAGCCTGTATATATGTATTTTTAGAGCAAATGAGTTTTTCCAATTTTCTTATATAAACACTGTTAAAAACGTTTGCCCTTGTTGCACGCAAAACATCTTAGAGTCGGCATAGAAGACCTTAGGATTTTTAGTATGTCGTTCAGCACACTAAATAGAAAGTTTTCACCAATTTACGAATTTACCATATTTTTTGGGTTTTGGTAAAATTTAGTCTAAAATGGCTGGACTATTATCTAGTAGTTTATTTAATTAAAAGAGAGTGATTATTAAAGCTTCTCAAGTGTTATGATTGGTTTCCCGCGTATGGGAATTCAAAATGTAGCTGCAACTATAATTTTGCACATCTGATACTCTGAAATGAATGGCATTATCATTATAATGACCCTATTTGATCTACTGTTTGAAGAAATGCCTTCAACGGTGCATAGTCCTGGCATACATATTAAATTTAAAATACGTTGCTTGTATTTCTGCACCAAATGCATCTTTTTAGTGTAAAATTGTACATTTCATCAATATTTGTCTATATCATGTATAGTAAGTATATGCATACTTCTATATTTTTTTTTGTATGAAATAAAAATATCCTACAAGTAAAAACATCTTCAACAATAAGCACCCATCAGAAACCTGTCGGTAGCATGACCTTGATTGAGGTTCTCATTACTGAGCTCATTTTGAATTTCATACATATTAATTATTTTGGTATCACACAAATACAAAAGAACAATACAAATGTTTCAAGTCCCGGCGTGTGAGAAATGCAACTGAAAAATCTAGCTTTTAAAACCTCCTTAAAAGCAACTACTCGTAACTACATACGACCGATATTAGAAATCACCTAATAAGTGCTGTAGTAGTTTAAGTTTGTATATATAAAGAATCAGATCAAATAAACAAACATTTTATGAATAAATAAAACATTTACAATTTCCTAGTTTACACTTACAAGGAGACCGTTGATAACAGAGGATGTTTGGCCGAGTTCCAGATAATTGCAATACGATAAACATAACTAGTAACACTTACACTTATATTTCTAACTGGTGCAGGAGGTGGCGGTCCTCGGTTCCTATTGCTATCACTTGCCATTTGTTTTTTTAAAGCTGATTGCACTTCACTGTGAATGTTACTAAAGTTTCTTTGAGGAGTACTTTGCGGCAATGTTGGCCCACCAGGAAGTCTAGAATTGCTTGTATTTGAATTACTATAGCCACTATTACTGCTGACACTGTCGTTATTTTTTACTACACCTGCAAAGACAAATAGATATATGTTAAATGATGCATCGTTAGGAACAAATCAATGATTATGAATGTTTAGCAGCATTTAATGTCCTGTTCTGTAGTATGAAACATAGGAGCTACTGGCAGGACGCTGCAAACTCACAGTGAATAATGCACTTCGTTATTTCAATTTGGATTATTGCAAATGTACAGCTTGTTATATAACGCTTTAGAACGTTAATTGTTAATAAAGAGTTTATGGCAAATTAAAATACTGAATTTCCAAGGTCTTTTAAAAATTTCAAAGTAATGTAGCTGTTGTATGCAGAACTATACACTTTTAGAAACATGTAAGTATCTACTGTAAAATATTTAAATTTGCAATTGTATAACTTAAGTTAAAAGGTTAATACAATTCTATTAGAAGAGAATATACAGTGCATTCCAATTAACACGAGCCAAGTTGTGTAAAGATTATGGGAGTTCTAGTTGTTACCGGTTTTATTTTAGTTTTTTCTCTTGCAAAAAAGGTGTTGTACTCACAAGTGAGGTTATAAAAGGTGCGAACCCATAACATTAATTTTTTGCGGATTACCGTTTTTAGGATGAATTTTCTCGGAAACTACTGAACCGATTTTGAAAAACTAAAAAGCATTAAAGAAAGAATTTGATACCCTTTAAGATGAGGCATCACTCGACCCCCTTTCCTATTTGAACTTTTTGATGGTTGTGTTGGTGGGGGGAGTGGCTAACTCTGAACGAGTAAATTTTGACACAAAAATGTGTCCCCCTAAAAAGAAAAATTGATGTATTTTAGGATTTTTCTATAAATATAAAAATAACGGAATTATACGGGGTGGCTCGTTTTAATTGGAATGCACTGTATGTATAGAAATATGGAAAAATCATCGAGAATGCTCGACATAATAAATAATTGTTTCACAACATAATAACATTTTTATTTTCAATAAATTTAGCTTAGCTTTAGAAAGAACTAAGCAAAGAATAATGTAGGTGTTCCAACTTATAAGCAAGTAAAATATTAGTACAGAAGAACCAAATAAGGAAAATATTGCCAAAACTTCTCGTAGTTTTCTTACCAACAGTGAAAACTGGATAGCCATAGCCACGCAATTGCTAATTAAACTTATGTCACCTGCTGTAAAGACAAGGCCTCTCCAATCGTTAGAGAAAAAGCTACCAAGAATCTCAATTTAAGGACACTGTTTAATGCTTAACAAGCAGATTGACAATATGTCAGCAACCATTAAACAAAGGTTAAAACTAAGATTTATGCAAGTTGCTATTATAAATTTTACTAGTTTACTAGATTGTCATATTTGTCAAAGGTCTCTATTTAAATGGAGTTATTTCATCCAGAAAAAAATAATATTATTTTATAAGGTTTACTGCCGGTCTTATAAAGGCCACTAATCTGACGTTAACTTTAATTCGCCGTTAAAATAAATAACTGCGCATCAAAACGTCAGTGCTTATGACATTTTATTCATTAGTAAACAAATTTTGATGCGCTTTTGTTTATTTTAACAGCGAATTAAAGTTAACGTCAGATTAGTGGCCTTTATAAGACTGGCTGTTAAGGTGATAAATGTTTATTTCACCTAAAAGCAAAGAATTTTCAATTACACATATTTTTAATCAAAGAGCAATTTATGCCGCTTCAATAATTGCATTCTTGCATCATTAAATGATTTTATTTGAAATCGGCATTAAAGTTCCTCGAAATCGTCATTAAAATATGAGAAATCGAGAGTAAAGTAACCCATTGTTTTATGAATTTTTTGTAGGCGGCGAGGCGACAGACACACGTCAAGCGACATTAACATAACCTACAAATGTTGGTTAAAATGTTGTAATTTCACGATTTCTCGATTTCAAATAAAACGTAATGTACTCTTCAGCACTGAAGTTCCTTTTTATCCCTTATGTGGTTTATTATATAACTAAATCAACATTCATGATAAAAAACTAAACTTCAGTGCCTTGGTATACAAACTACTATTAAATTGGGCTCCACAAAACACCAAAGAATACAGTATATATACAGATTGTCCGGATTGTACTCGGGACATGGGAAATTAATGAGTGCGACAGAGATAAACAGATAAAATGAGTAGGTATGACAGAGACGAAACATATCCAAATTTATCAATATACCAATGAACACTTTCAAAAGTTTTCACGGATATATAAGTTTTTAAAATAAATTAAGGTTAGCTGTCATTAGTGTCATTAAGTTTCTTCAAAATTACAAACAATTCTGGATATGCCTGAACGTGAAGGAATGGGACGATTTTCAAACGCAGTTATAAATAAATTTATAGTTTCATTAATTGAGTTCCCAGCATAAATCCATTTAATAATTTGAACCTTTTCTGCTACCGTGTATTGCATTCTGAAATTTCTAATGACCGATGCGTTTAACTTATTTGAAGTATGAGCATCCATGAAAAGTTTTGAAAGTGTCCATTGGTATATTGATAAATTTTGATATGTTTTATCCCCGTCATACCTACTCATTTTATCTGTTTATCCCTGTTACACTCATTAATTTCCCATGTCCCGAATACAATCCGGACAATCTGTATATATTACTTTCTATATTTTATTTTTATTTTATTCTGCACTCCGCCAACAGCCGTTAGGCCAATTATAGGAGTCACTGTACATTTTATGGGGTCTTCCAACCCCACTAACGACTGTCATGATGTTATTATGACAACCGGGACCAACTTTTTTCCGTGGCAGCCGTACCACGAGGTGCCGGGAGAAGCAGCCGTGGAACTCCCATCCAAGTTCTGACCAGAGAGAGCGTTGCTTAACTCTGCTGATCGAACGTAGATGCTTATTCAAGCTACATCACACGGGTCCCTGACCAAGAGATTAAAAAAAAATGATTCTGAGCAGGCCTTGATATGTGTTATACGTTTGGCAGTACTGAAGTGTATTGTCAGTCTATGTCAAATTCGAGATTTGCAGATTAAGTTTTACGTCAGTCTGTGTCAAACAACAAACAAAACCTAACCTGCAAATCTCGAATTTGACATAGACTGACAATACACTTCAGAACTGCCAAACGTATAATACATATCAAGGCCTGCTCAGAATCTTTTTTTTTTATCTCATGTTACTATTTATTATTTATTATTAGCCTATAAGCATCCCGGTTGTCGGGCAAAGGCCTTCTCCAAATTGCCTGTTTGTAGCTGCTTCCATCCACTCTGTCCCAGCAAACGCTACAAGTTCATTGTTTCACCTTGTTTTTGGATGACCCCTTTTCCTTCTTTGTAGCACTGCTACCCAACGAGTTGTCCTTTCTACCGATCTATCCTTCATCCGCGACACATGACCAGCCCAACGCCATTTGAGTCTTTTACACTTATTTAGTATGTTGTGTATCTGGAAACGGTTATGTAAAATCAAGACTTTTACGAGTTCACTTCGTTTTAAGTTTATAATGCTTCTTTTAATTTTATTTTAAGTGGTCATGAGTTTTTAACGGTCGTTTTCAGTTAGATTAAACACTTTACATGTTATCCTGGTTGAAATATCCCCTTTTAAAATAGATTTTAATGCCCAGAATTTGTTCCACCCTTGTGTTACGGGAAGTTGTACTTCTTTGCTATTTGTATTATTAAAAATAGTTTTCCTAAATAAACTACTTCCTCTGAGTATTCGATCTTCTGTCCGCCTAGCGTGATTGGATCAGTGCAGCTGTTTGTAAGTATGTGTGTTTTGTTTAGATTGATTTTTAAGCCAAACTTTTTACTTTCGTGATTTAGTGACTGGATCATTTTTTGTAGTACTTCAGAGCTTTTGGCGAAAAGAGCTACATCATCTGCAAATATTAAGTTTGTCAGAAAATCACCCGAAATGTTAATACCCCAATTCTTCCATTTTAGATGTTTGAAGAGATAGTTGAGAGGGATCACCCTTTCTTCTAATGTTTTGTTAAATAGAATCTGGAGCTGATCTGTTATATTCTCTAGGCCTGCTTTGAGCATTTCATTTGTGATATTGTCCTCCCCTGGTGTTTTCCCATTTTTGAGTTTGTTTATTACTTTCCTGATTTCTTGATCTTAGGGGCCTTAGCTGATATTTCATTGGGTTCCGATTTTACCTGTGTTATGTTGTTGAAGGTCCTTGAGCCGTACAAATTTTTGTAAAAGTTTGTTGCTACTTTTATTATATCATGGCGGTTCTGGACTACTTTGTTTTTTACTGGATCATGTAACTTGTTTATCCAGTGTTTGTCTGTTGTTAGTTGTTTCCATACTTTTTTAGTTGAACCGGACTGGTTTAAAATTTCTTCTATTTTCATCTTTTCTGCTTCTTTCTTTTCACGTCTAATTGCTCTTTTAGTTTTGTTATTTAATTCTATATATTCAATTCTTGCTGTTGTGTTGGTTAAAAGACTAACTTTTAATGCTTTTAATGTTTTCCTAGTTGTATTAAATTTTTGGTATTTTCTGTAAAGATTGTTGAGATTCCTTTCTTGTTTTTGTTTGTCTTCTGTTGTTTTTCTAGGTTATTGTACAAATTTTGTATAGTTTTACTGCTTGGATCGTTGTAGGTTTTTTGTATATGTTGGAGTTTAGTTTTATATGCTTCCCCGTCCCAGCGTTTCCTTTGATGTTTAATTTGATCTTTTCAAACACTTTGTATCGTTCATATGGGTTCTTTGTTGTCACAGTTGTTCTTACTAGCCGGTGGTCGCTTTCGAAATCAAAATTGTTAGTCACTTCGTTGTTTTGTATTCTGTGTTTTTTTTTGTTAGTATGAAGTCAATTTTGTTTTATGTTGTGCGTTTGGTGACAGCCATGCCCATTTTTTGCCTCTTCTTTTTTGTGTTGCATATAGTTAGATTATTGCCAAATGCAAATTCTATCAATCTCTTATCCTCTTTTATTTCTAGCTCCATAGTTCCACATACGGCTTCTTCTCCTTTGGCTCTCCATCCAATCTTGCTATTAAAGTCCCCTATGACTATTGTCTGGTTTTGTTTTCCGTTAAACTCTGAGCTTCAGTTGTTGTATAAGCTTGTATTATGATTTGTTATTTAGTTTGATTACAAGGGCTGTTATCCTTTCTGTTATTCCTTTCATTTTTTGTATCTTCTTTGTGTGGTGTTCCCTTTTTATGTAAAAGCCCACTTCTGCTTGGCCTTTCTCTTGTCCTTTCCAGGCATCCACGCATCCGTTTTTTATTTCTACGATGTTTTCCCCATTTCTTCTGATTTCTGCAAGTCCGATTATGCTCCAGTCGATTTTTTGTAATGCAGCTTCTAATTCTTGTATTCTCTCTTCTGATTTTAAGGTCTGCACGTTCATGGTACAGATTTTTAATGTTTCTGTTTTGGTTGCTCTTGTCGTTTTATTTTCTCTTCTTGAAGGGTGTTGGTCGTACTCTTCCCTTCTGACCTCAAATCTTTTTTGTTCAGAATTTATTATTGTCCGTGTCCATGGCGTGGTCGTCATCTGACCTTTTTTGGGGGTAGTTGTTCTATAGGTTGTTTTTTGGGGTTGCAGTTAGCCCACTTGGAAAATGTGTAAGTAGTGTCTGTATTCTATCTTTACGGTTTGTTGTTGTTTTATTGGATGACGAATGTTCCTTGATCCACTTATTTTCTTGGTGTATTATGGTTTCCGTTGTTATTGGTGAGCTTTGATTAAGTCTTTTTTCCCCTTTGCCTGTCATTACCTTCTGTTGTTGCTGTTGTTCTAATGTATAGTTTTCATTTCCAACTCTTAGTGTATTATTTCTAACGCTTGCTTTGTACCCCATGGCTTTTGCGTCTTTTAGACGCAGTGAAAGGTTTTTATTGGTTTCTAGACTTTGTCTAGATCTTCAGCGATTCCATGCGCTGATCCTAGTGCTTGTTAGTGTTCTTTAAAATTTCTATTTTCCTTAGCCAGGTTGTGAGACCAACTTTTACAGGTCTGATATTGTTGGCTGTTTGTTTGCAAATTCTGTATATAAAGTCAATCTCTGTTTTTATAATCTCTAATCCCATTTTTGCTGCTAGATCGGTAAAAGCTTGGATTAAGTTTTCCATTTTTTTCATCTTGTTTTTCTGGTAAACCATACACAATAATATTTTTCTTGCGGGTTTCACATTCTAACGCTTCAATCTTCTCTTCTTGAGTCACTACTTCCTTTAATTTGGTGTTTTCTTCTTCAACATGTTTATTTTTGTTCCTAACTTCTTATCGTTCGATTCCATTTTGTCATTTAGTTTTGTGATTTGTATCAACATTTGGCCTAAGCAATTAGAGAGAAGGACGTGAGTTGAGTTGCACCGACGGTAAACCTATTTTTAGGCATCGCCGTGCGAATTAATTTACGGAGTAAACGGAGTTTAGGTTTGTGAGTAAACCAGAGTGAAATGTAAATCGGACAGTAAAGTGAGATTAGAAGTAGTGCGAAATAAACAGTAATATAACAAGTGCAAACTTTTCTGAAGCGGGCGAAGCACAGCGGCGATCGCGAAAAGTGCGAGGTCAGAGCCCGGGTGTTGCGATAAGTTAAATCCAATAACACAGCTGTTTTTGGTAAGTGAAAACAAACAATTCACAGCTGAGCTATACGAGCGGTGCGCGTAATAAACCAAATAATACCGGAAAACACACGTACAAAGCCCAAAAATGGAGTTAGCACTAGATGAAATTATAAGAAGATTAGAAGGCATAGATAAAAGAGGTGAAAGAATGGAGACAAAAATGGATAAGTACCAAAAAGAATTAGAAAATTTAAAGAAAGAAAATGAAGAGTTGAAAGTGGAAAATTCGAAAATGAAGAAGTGTATGGCGGACATGGAAAAAAGGATCGAACAAATGGAAAAAGAATCAAGGAAAAGCAAAATAATTATTAAAGGCCTAAACGAAATGGATAACGAAGTTGAACTAAGTCTGAAAGAAAGAATTAGAACTATGCTACGAGATATGGACGTACAAATAAATATGGAAACGGAAATAAAGGAAGCAAGACGGTTGGGGGTTCAAGAACAACATAAAACAAGGCCAGTACTAGTGGAACTGAATTCGTGGGGCAAGAAAATGGAAATACTAAGATCGACTAAAAAACTAAAGGGAACCAATATATATATATCCGAGGACTACACAAAAAAAGTGCAGGAGGAAAGGAAAATCTTGGTAGAACACATGAAAACAGCGAGAGACAAGGGACTCCGAGCTTACTTAAGGTATAACAAATTAATGGTAAATGGAGAAGTCTACTCAGTAGAACAACTAGAACAAAACCAAAACCAACCCGACTACGAAAAGGAGCAAGAAGAAACAGTGACCCAGCCAATAAAGAAAGGAAGAACGGCAAGTGAACGTTCTCCACAAGAAAAACATAAGGAAGAAGAAGAGCATATTAAGAAGATGAAAAAAGGGATCCCAAAAAAGTAAAAGCGAAAAGTAGGAATGGGACGCATGATGACGACTATGGCAATAAAAAGGACACCCACAAGGTTAAGGCCAAAATATTTATAGCAACTTGGAATGTCAGAGGTACATACTAGGAAGGATCAATAAAACAATTAGTTAGGGTATTAAAAAAGTACAAGGTTGACATATTAGCATTACAAGAATCCAAACAAAAAGGCAATGAAATTTTCGACATAGATGGATATACATTCTTTAAAAGTAGTGGCAATAATAGAAGACTGGGGACAGGGTTTATAATCAGCGAAAGATTGAGACCAGCGGTAATAGAATTTACACCTATATCAGAACGAATGTGTTGGCTAAGATTAAGAGGAAAATATCAAAAAATAAGCCTCCTAAATGTACACATGCCTACAGAAGAAAAAGAAATGTCAGAAAAAGAGCAGTTTTATGCACTAGTTGAAAAAGAATACGAAAAAATCCCGAAATACGATTTAAAAATGCTACTGGGTGATTGCAATGCTAAGATAGGAAAAGAAATTTCATACTTTCCAACAATTGGGCAACACAGTTTGCACAGCGAAACGAACGAGAATGGCAGAATCTTAATTGACTTCGCTATGGATAAAAATATGAAAATCAAGAGTACTCATTTCCAACACAAAAACATCCACAAAGGAACTTGGAGGAGCCCAGATGGGAATACTATTAACCAAATAGATCACGTGTTAATAGAAACCAGAAATGAGAAAAGCATTACGGACATAAGATCGTACAGAGCACCGGATGTCGATTCAGATCATTTCATGGTCGGAATAAAAATGCAGCAAATAATACCAATCAGCATACCCCAGAAAAATAAACAAAAAATAACATTACCAAAGCTACAATTGCAGGACAAGACGCAACAAGAAAACTACAGGAAAAGAATAAATGAAGTACTTGAGAAGACAAAAAACCAGACGGAAGTAGATGTAAACGTAAAAATCGAAGAATGTATAAAAAAGGTAGTAAACGAACAAGCTGATAAGAAATACAAGAAAACAAAAGGCTGGTTTGACGAAGAGTGCCAACAGGCAATCAAAGAAAGAGAAGAGGCAAGGAAAAAAATGCTGATACAGAAAACGGAAGCAAGAAACAGAGAATACGAAGTAAAGAGAAGAAGTTGCAAAAAATTGTGTAGAGAAAAAAAGCGTAAATTAAATATAAAACTTTTAGAGGAAATAGAAGAAAGGTATAACAATAGAGAAATTAGAAATTTCTACCAAGGACTAAAGAAAACGAGACAGGGCTACTCTGCAAAGACAATATTCTGCAGAGATAGGAACGGAAAATTACTAGGGGCACACAACGAAGTAAATGAAAGATGGGTAGAGTATTTCCAGGAATTACTAAATAGAGAAGAGGATAACGAAAACGGTGAAAACCATAATGAAATAAGGCAAAACATCGACAACGGCGAAGAAAATATACCAGATTTTGAGGAAATAACATATATAATAAAAAACCTAAAGAATAACCGAAGTGCAGGTCCAGATGGAATCCAAGCCGAATCAATTAAATATGGTGGAGAAAATTTACATAGAGAAATATACAACATGATCCTAGATATATGGAATAAAGAAGATATGCCAAAAGTATGGAATCTAGCATACATATGTCCCATACATAAAAAAGGAAGCAAAGAGGAATGTGGAAATTACCGAGGAATAGCGTTGCTGAATGTTCTATACAAAATACTAACGACATGCATAAAGAATAGGTTGGAAAATCACGCAGAAAAGATTATTGGCGAATATCAAAGCGGATTTCGGAGGGGAAGATCAGTAGTAGAGCAAATATATACGTTAAGAGAAATTCAGGCTTCGAGTCACGAATTTAAATTAGACACGCATTTATTATTTATAGATTTCAAGCAAGCCTATGACACGGTACGAAGAACCAAATTATACATAGCGTTAGATAAATTGGGAATACCTCCAAAACTAGTCAATCTAATACGAATGACGCTCCAAAAAACGGAAAACAAGGTTAAAGTGAATGGAACATTAACGAGAGCATTCACAGTAGAAAGCGGGCTGAGACAAGGTGACCCATTATCAGCTATTTTGTTCAATTTAGTGCTGGAATATATAATACGCAAAGCGGATATGAATAGAGATGGAACAATCTACCAACGACGACACCAGATCCTAGCGTTCGCGGATGACCTAACAATTGTGACAAGATCAAGAAAAGAAATACAGACAGTTGTAAAGAGGTTAATGATGAGTGCAAAAGAGATGGGACTTGAGGTTAACGAAAAGAAAACGAAATACATGACATGGAATGATCAATCATATCAACAAGATAAAACACTAAAGATTAAGACAAATGCAAACACGGAACATAATTTCGAGGAGGTGGAATCCTTTATATATTTAGGTACAGTGATATCCAGAAAACCGGATTCTAGTATAGAAATCAAAGCAAGAATAGCATCGGGTACAAAAAGTGCAGCAGCGTTAAAAAAGGTTCTAGCAAGTAATTTGTTTCCACGGTCACTGAAAATTAAAGTTTATAAAACAATAGTGCGGCCTACGGTGCTCTATGCCTCGGAAGTGTGGGGATTAAGAAAGTATGACCAACTTATTCTAAAAGTGTGGGAGCGAAAAATTTTACGAAGAATATACGGGGGAAAATGTGTTGAAGGACAGTGGGTTAGGCGGACAAATCAAGAGCTGTACGAGTTATTTGGAGAGACGAACATAGTTGGTGTAGTGAAAACACACAGGCTCAGATGGCTGGGGCATCTGATAAGGATGAACAACCAAAGAACTCCCGGTAAAATATATAAAGCAGAAATCGGTGGTAAGCGACGAAGAGGCCGACCCAGAAGCCAGTGGAAGAAGGAAATACAAGAAGACCTGCGCAGTTTGAACATTAGAGGATGGGAGGACAAAGCTAAAAATAGAAAGGAATGGAAGAAAGTGACAAACCAAGCCATGGGCCTACTAGGCCTTTAGTGCTTCTGTATATATATCAACATTTTTATGAATGCTGTTTCGTTATTCCGATTTTCATTTCCTGCAATCATATTTGAATTTGATGTGCGCTTGTTTCAGTAGTATTCCTATTTGGTTGTTGTGACTGCTACAAATTCATGTGCAAGGTATGTTTTCAAGGTTGACTTGTTGGTATTTTTCAGTGTATTTTTTTGTTTATCTCGTACTGGATTTGCAGTGTCCTTTTGCTATTGGCAACTGAATCCAAGCGCTACGCCACCATGCGGTAGAATTTTGAACTGTGTCAATGAGGTCAAAATATAAACTCGCATTCAGCTAAATTGTTTAACCTAATTATTTGTTGGCTTATTACAAAGTTACTAATGCGAGAAACGTCTTTATATTAGGGAATATTTATTCTGGCAACTTTCTCCTCTGACTCAGACCTACAACTACCCGCCTAATGACTATTTAAATTCTTTTACTTTTATTTTAGAGCGCAGCTATAATACATTGGTACATGCCTACATTTACCTTGCTTGTTCTTGTTTTTACTAGGCTTGTTCTTGCTGAAGTTCAGTGTTTTGTTTATATTTATTAATTTATTGTTTATATTTTTAATAACGGGATATCTTTAACGTAAAAATGGATCGTGAACGTGAGGGAGCTAGATTTTCTCCTGTACCAAATAAATCGAAACGGTTTTGTTGCGTGTAGGGTTGTAAATCACTATCAAAACGCGATACAACTGTGCGGTTCCATAAGTTTCCTAAAGAAGGAGAATTTGTAAAAATTAATAATCAGAAAGCAGATCGGCGAAAGGAATGGATTCGTTCACTTGGAATGGGGAAAAAAGTTACAGAAAGTGTGCATGTTTGTTCTCTGCATTTTAAAAAAGAAGATTATATTCTTCCTGGTGAGTACAATACTTATTACCGTAATGATATAAATTAAAATTTATAATGCAAAACCAATAACACAAGACGTAAACGCAAAACAAGTGCTTCTTTTAACGCCGAAGTTTGTAGGCAAAGAGCAACGACACTTGTTTTAACATTTTCTTGACTTTTGCACCCACAATAAATAACATGTCCAGAATTAATTAATTGTTCCCCTTCAATATAATTTCTAGAAGAAAATGTTGCTTGTGCATAATTGCAAATTTTCAGTATAGTTAATCTATCTGCCATTATCACTTTATCACGACACTTTACTTACAACCAACCGTTTGACTGACTTCTGCGCGTGTAACGAACTTATTTACTTGTACTATTGATGACTAATACGTGACTATTAAAGTATCATTAGAACATCTTTAACTACATTCCATAAGACTTAAAATTCCCCAATAGTTGCTGTGTGTAACAAATACTTACCTATTAGAAATAGAAACTTTGTAAATAATGCAGCACGACTTAATAGCCATTGATGTACTCACGGCTGATGAAATTATTTATTTTTATCAAAACAGCTGTATTAAAGTCCCATTTAAACATCTTTAATTAAAAGGCATATCATGAAGACTTACAATTTCTCAATATTAGGCCCGTAAAATTATTTAAGAAATTACTAGAAATCTGTTAAATGCAGCATTGGTATATTTACGCACTACTGATTAAATTATTTATTTATGGTAAAACAGCCCTATTAAAATCCCGTTTACACATCTTTAATTAAAGTGCATACCATGAAAGCTTAAAATATCCCAATATTATGCCTCTAAAATTATTTAAACAAATACTAAAAAACATTTAAAATCAGCGTTTAAATAGGGAAATACATAGGCTTTAAGAATCGTACCTACTTAGAGCGGCCATTTAAATAAGCTCCGCCTTCAGTTCACTTCCCAATATGAACTCTTACCTTTAGGAGGTGTTGATTCACTGTCATTACGTTTTTATTTGTGCTAATTTTAGTTTTAAATTTGATTATTTTGCACTTTCACTATACATACGTCATCAATGTTTTTTTTAAATGGCAACCCTGTTTTTTATTACAGAATTTGAAAGAACACATTTTTTACTTATGCTAAGATAATTTTTGCATATAGGTCACATGACCAAAAATTAAGAAGCATTTTTAATTTGCAAAGAAATATGATTTTACGCTTTTATCGATGACAGCAATCAATAAAAAACATGTCAGTCATCTTAGTTACTGACAGGCAGACAACGGTGCACAATTTGTACATTTAATTAATTGTTTTTGAAATTGTCAGTAATAATAAGACGAGAGGTCAAAATATTGCCGACAATAACTCTGCGATTCAGATACGAGTTTCTGCGGCGACAAAAATAACGACGAGTGCTTGTATGAGTCGTTATTTTCTAAAGCAACAGAAACGAGACAATCTGAAGTGCAATATTTTGTCTGCAATATTTCGACCTAGAGTCCTATTTGTCTTGACAATTTAACTTTTAAATTATTGAAAATGGTTTTACAAAGAAAACTTTTGTGAAAATAAAATCGAAGTTGTTTTTCATTAAAAAATAGTTACAGAAAAAATTGTCGCTGAAATAAAGCTCCTCGAAATATTTTTACTAAAATAATCGTTCGATTGGTAGTTTATTTTTAAATTGAAGAATGCCATTGGTTGACAATGACAACAGTTAAATTGCCATTGCAATTAAATTTAGTATTTTGCAATTTTTAAATTCTTTTCTTAAGTTTTGATCATCTGACCTATACTCAAAAATCAGCTTAACGTAAGTAAAAAGATGCTTTCTTTCAAATTTCGTAATAAAAGAGGGTTGCTATTAAAAAAAAAAACGATGACGTCATACCTCTTACACGGGCCACCCTGTATGTATAGATTTTATATGATAAAATGCGCAAATAAAAATAAAAATCGACGGATCCGAGCGTTTTTTTCCAAAAGTTACTCCTTCAGTTTTTAACAAACTTATCCACTACTTTACGAAAGCACTGTATATTATTTTATACAGCTTTATTCAAATTTCTGTCTTTTCTGAAATTATCAAATGATTAGCTTGAGTAATATCAGCATACATGGTTAGCTTGACGCAAAAACGTTCTCTAAACATCTATAGTTACTAAAATCGAATAATTTTATAGAAGTCTCTTAAACATCTTCTATTGATTAAGAAATTAAGATGCACAGTATTGTGCAGTCTGCTGATATAAAAAATTTCCATATAAATAAGTTGCAAAACGTCTGCCTATTCAATATCAGTGATAACACTAAGCAAAAATTCAGCACAGCAGATATATTCATCTCAATGTGCAATCATAATTAATGATTAAAATAATACATCACTAAAACTTTTCCTAGAATGTCGATCATTCAATTAATCAAATTCAAATACAAAAGTAACGACTTTGTCTTGTCACGGTATCAATGAGAAGTAATTTTGAGAAATGATCGACCAAAATAAAAGTGAAACAATTCAATCTTCACTCTTATATTAAGTGGAAAACATTCAAAGTCTGCAATAAAATTCTGTCGTATCAAAAAGCAAATACGATACTACTTTCTATTATATGTGATAATAGATTTAGATCATTTTTGTCAAACTAGATTTTTTTCTTTTATATTTTTGTAGTTCTAAGTTCAGTTTGATTTAAATTTTTAACGGGTTTAACTGATGCTGTTTGCTTATCTGGAATTCCATATTGATGTCCAATAGATAAAAAAACATGAGAGCTTTCTACGCAACTAAACCTTACATTACTTTGGCATTATCCATACACTTCAGTGACTGAGTTAAATATGTGTACATCCACCATTTTAAAGTTTTGAATAAGCAAAAACACTGCATTTTTCACTGTGACTGAATTCAATTCTGTCCATCTGATTTTCACACAATACAAAAGAATAACGAAAGATAACTTACCTAATGGTTTGCCTGTCGGTCGCAATTTTGGCATTCCACCTTGGAAGAGGCCTCCTAATCCTAAACCATTTGGCATTGTAGCTGAACTATTTGGCACACCGCTCCCAGCTGTCATGCTTGGGCTGTTGTTGTTGGAACTATTCGTTTTACCTGTGTAGAAATGCGAGATATCATTACTAATCAAATTTTGATTTCCTGTCATATCGTTGGCACGATGCCAAAAGCGGATGTTTGTAAATATACTGTCATAACCTAACTTGTCACTGATACTTTACCAAGGTATGTATAATTAATTATTAAAGATACTCTTTGTACGTACACTATTTTTGTACAGTGGAGCTATCACAAAAATAGGTAAAATATGCAATTATTTTTTATAATTGTATTATTTGTAGATGCTAGCGTCTCTGAACATTTAGGGAACTCAGGCTGTGGTGCCACATCTGGCAACTGGCGGGCGACCCACCCAGTCGCTTTAAAAGTTGGGTACCGAAACCACAGTTGCAGAAATAGGGAAAGTATGCCGTTAACGGTGTGCCAGATTGACTGGGTTTCGGAAAGATATTTCAACGACCCTGACCCACCTTATCTCAGGCCATGTTCCTACATGGAATGAAGTGCCTGAACTTTACGTTTTTTATTATTTGTAAATGTCAAACTAATAATTTTGGTAAAAACAAGTCGCATGGTGCAGTTAAAAATCGTGCTTTTAGCGCAAAGAGCTACTTGGCAAGCGCTTTAATCTTGAATTCATGATTATATCATAAATATAATTCAAATTGTAAAAATCCATAATTACTTCCCTCAAGAAATTCTTGATACCTCGGGGGTTCCTCAAGGTGCACATTTAACACTCCTACTATTAATGATATAGGCAAAGATGCTTTATATAGTAAAATACTTCTATTTGCAAACGATCCCAAATTTTTTAGAAGAATTGGATCAATGGATGATTGTCTAAAAATGAAAAGTGATATGGATGCTATAAACCAATGGTGCTTAACAAATACCATGAATATGAACAACATGGATAAATGCAAGATAATGAATTTTTACAGAATAACAATACTGCTACTATTTAATTATACATTTAATGATATTTTAGAAAAAGTCAACATAATGAAATATCATAATGAAGACCCAACTCACTTTTAATAATAATATACAGCATTTAAAAACCTTTTTATGCATGAAAATATTTATGTACAGTGTGTGACAACTAGCTGAAGCTCTGAGAATTAGTTGGCAGGGACAATTGAGAATTAGTTGGCAGGGACAATTCAGTTCTGACAAAATTCTTTTCGAGTGAAGATCGGTACAACAACTCAAACCCAATTTTGTTAGAACTAAATTCTCCCCGCTAACTCGGCTTAAGAGTACTGCGCATCCAATTCTCAGAGCTTCAGCTAGTTGTCACGTGCTGTAGCAATAGTTATTATCTACTTGGCAATATTCAACAAATTGAAACAATTCAAAATAAGTTTCTCAGGTTTATAGCATACAAGTTACATTCAGGGTCCGGTAACGAAGCGGGGATGGAAGATATGTATTTCTAAAACTTACTTTTTTTTCCAAATGGAATGCCCTATATTTGAGTAGCTTAAAAATTTTGCATTAAGATACTCATCACTTTTCAGTTGAACTTAGAGGTATGAAGTAACATATCAAAAGAAAGCTCATTACAAGGGCTTTTCAAAAATACAAAAATATACAGGGCGTTCCATTTGGAAAAAAATTGAAATCATTAAATTTGCAAATGTTGAGCACCCTGTATAGCATTAATATCCAGATCTACCATTTTCACTTGAAAGGTAGTTCACGAAAATAATACTTTTTTGGTTACTTTTTCCTTCAATTAATTGTTTTTTGTTGCTTACAGCAGCTGCCTGAATTACAGCATTTTTTTTGCATAAAATCGTTAATATCTCCAAAACAGTGTAAGTTAGACCCATACAACTTTATTTAAAAATGATGAGTATTTCAATGCAAAACTTTTAAGCTACCCAAATATAGGGCATTCTATTTAAAAAAAAAGTAGGTTTGATTCGCCACACTTTTTTGAGACACCCTGTATAATCATAACTATTTTAGTAATGTGCAACACCTTTGTACATACAACTTTTATATATACAATATCCATGTAACTTTCATAGTTTTAGAAATATCTTCCACTCCCGCTTCGTTGCCCGACCCTGTATATCTAAACAACAAATTGAATACAAAGATATATTATTGGCCATCAATACATTACCAATGGGAGCTTGAAGGAATAATTCAGACATCATCTTATACAAAATCTTAAATAACATACTAGACTGCTGGTTAACATTGCTGTATCTCAAAGGGGCACAAGAAATTGCGAGGGGGTTGACCGCTGTGAAATATGGTGTACATGTGGATTGAAGTACCTATGAAATACTTGAAGTACCTATGAAATACCTTGAAATACTTGAAGTACTTGTGAAACTCAAGAAGTTTTTGATCGAACGAAACTTACCATTAAAAGTTTGGGTAAGCGAGGACGCAACCAGAATAACTGGCCGGATTGAATACTGTTCAAAATCGAATAAAGTCGTTGGTTTTGTGTTGCCAACTAAAAATGGACTGCCAGATACTCGAGCGTTTATTGCCAAATCGGCCAGTAGTATCGAAGAAAATTTTAACCAGGGTCGAAAATGTAATTATGCTTATGTGATTATGGCGCAACCACTATCCGACAAGTCGCCGTCCTTTTGCCTGTCGGTTTTCGGCACCGACAATAGATTCACATACGAAAACGTTCTTAATAGGTGGACCATAATGAAAGATATTGCAGAAAATGAAGGCCTGGAAATTTTGGGGTTCTCCTCAGATGGGGACACCCGCTTGATGAAAGCCATGCGCGTTTCGACTGCTCGTTCAGTACCAAATGATAACGAATCATGGAGGGGTAGGAATTGGTTTCACCAAAAGATAAATTGCCGCCCGGTATATATTCAAGATACGGTACACGAGGGCACCAAATTAAGAAATCGTTTGACCAAACCCAATGTACAACTCCTCATGGGAAATTACATAGCGACTTCCACCCATTTGAAGACTTTGATAAATTGTATGTCAAAAGATAAACATCTTTTGTCACATTCCGATATAAACCCCGAAGATCGCATGAATTTCAAAAGTGTGGAGAAAATAACATCACTACGTGTTAGAGAACAACTAGTATCTATCGAACATTCGGAAGCTACATGTGCCTATCTACACATAACCCACCATGTTCTCAAGGCATTTCTAGAAAAGGACCTGAAATTATCCGAAAGAATATATTCAATTTGGTTTGCTATTTTCTTTTTGAGGCTGTGGAAATATTGGTTGGTAGGAAATAGGAAGCCAATTCAAAAACACTTTATCACCTACAACTGCCATGAGGGTATAGAACTAAATGGACACTCCCTCATTGTTTTGGCACGTTTATTTAGAGATGACATCAACCTGAAAGCCGACATGTTTGTTCCATGGCTATTCAGTAGCCAGCCATGTGAGCAAGTTTTTCGAAGTACCCGATCAATGACATCCACCTTTTCTACGGTAGTCAACTATAGCCTGCTGGACATTATGAATAGGTTAAAACGAATTCAGTCTCTTCAAAATATAATCAACGATTTACAAGAAATCAACTTTCCAAGAGAAAAATCTTCGCGATTGGATTCATCTTCGGCGATGAATGCAGACTATGCGACTAAAAATTTTGAAAATGTAAGTGACGTGCAGCTGAGCGAAATTATTGGACGTGCTTTTGAAGACGCCAAGTTATTGGCAAATGAGTTAGGAATGCCTTCCATAGCACTAAGCTGCAACGAATGTGCTGTAAAACCCATAATTCTTCCAACATATCCCCACCAGGAAGCAGATCTCGAACAAGATGATGATGATATGATCGACGACGCTATAATTTGTACTCAAGACTCCGAGGACCATGCCGAGGACCCTCTACGTCTTGTTGACAATCTGGAAGAAGCTTGATTTTCTGAAAATTCTGATAGTTCCAATTTAAGTCAGCTAAGTGAACATGCAGTTTCGGGAAACGAATTGCAATTGAAAGATTTCACAACCGAGTTTGCGAATAAAAATGAAATTGTAACAAACGAAAAGGGTCAGTTTGTAAGAGTTTCCCTATCGAATGGAAAAACGATGATAGTAAAGAAGAAATCACTAGTTTGGTTTTTTAACGAGGATCGGAAAAGAATTAGCACAGACAGACTGTTAAGGGTGAAAGACAGCAAATCTGGGAAAACTTATAGTAGAACCTTGGATGCAACTGAGAAGGAGGGAAAAATCAACGTTGAGAAGGAGAAATATTATTGCGTTTATTATGACGACCAGTGGTACTTGGGCCGGATTACTGAGATTTTCCTCCATGGTACCCTTCAAATAAAGTTTTTGCAGCAGGAGTTTCACACATTTTTTTGGCCTAAATCCACAGATTTTCAGGATGTAGAGAAAGATTTCATTATAGCTGGACCGATTGAATTAATAGGCAATGGTCCATTTAAAATTTCGGACCACGACAGAAGTACCATAATCAAACAGTATAAAGAAATGAAAAAAAAATTGTTAACATAATATTGTTTTACTAAATGTTATTTCTTGCACTACAGTTGTTATTCACATTAAATATTGTGTAATAAAAAACCAATTCGTTTTAATTGATTAGACAAGGTAGGTTACCTACACTTACATTACTTAACAATCCTTACAATTAGTTTCGTTGAAATAGTCGTGAAATACCCGAAATGTTGATGGAATACCCGAAGTACTATTGAAATACCTGAAATACTTGTGAAATACCTGAAGTAGCCGTGAAGTACTTGAAATATTAGTGAAATATCTGAAATATTAGTGAAATACCTGAAATACTTGAAATCCTCGTGAAATACCTAAAATATTCGTGAAATACTTGAAATATGAAATATGGTGTACACGATTTTTCCCAGCGGTTGACCCCTCGAGAAATTGTAAAACATCTCGCATATATTTCCATTGAAAAAATTACAAGTTCTATGATCCTACTGGTATTGGCTTGCTCAGGATGTTCAAGTAGATGTTTTCAATCTGTTTAAATAATGATTAAAAAAAAAATTTAAACCAAAAATATAATTAATTTTATGTGTATGTTGCAATTTGTTATAGTTACTGTATAGTGTTTAATGTATACCTCATATTATAACATAATTTGCATATACAGTGATCGCCAAAAAGTTAGCATCAAATGGGAACAGTTTTTATTACATTTTGTGGGAAAATCAAAATTCTGGCGATCGGAGGTGGTTGAAAAACATTACATTTTTCAAAAATAATTGCGAAAAATGAATAACTAGCCAAGATAGAGGAAACAAATATTAAAAAGTTGTTTAAAATGTGATTTTCTATCTAAATACATAATTTTAGCTCAAAATTTGATTATCAAAAAGCGCCTTGCAACAAAAAATTATGCGAGCTTATTACTTTTCCGTAAATAAAAAAAAAATTAAAGGAATAATTAATATTTTTTTATTGTTTTTCCAATAACATATGTCTGAAGTCTCTTACCTAAAATTTTTTAGATTTTAAAATTGAAATTTTGAAAAAATTTAAGATTGAAAAATTAAATTTTTGCTAAATTTAACAAAAAAAAAGTTACTTTCTAGCATTGAGATTGTTCAGTTAGTTAAAACTAACATACGCTGAAAAATCCCATTCAAATTAAACTTAATTTCCGAAAAATAGCATTTTGGATTTTGACAATTTCGAAAAACGCCATTTTCTAACTAACTAAAAATCACTTGGTATATCTGATAGAGGCTAAAAAGTTTTTTTGAAAAATCTAAAATGAACATTTTTCCCATTTGATGCAGACTTTTTGGAGGTCACTGTATATTGGTAATTGCTGTTAATAAAGATTTATATTTCTACACAGAAACAAAAAAAAAACTTTTTCGGAAGACGTAAAATATGTTTTGTTTAAAATATGATTATGTATTAATTTTGTGAAAAAATTAGAAAATCTGTTTATTTTTTTTTTATCCAAATAGGACCTCGTTTAGTAGTTACAAACGTGACAGGTAACTTTTAATGCCCCTGAAAGCACAGAAAATATTAGATAAAATTATTAATGTATTTTTTTAATCTAGAATGAGGATTTCCACTCTTAAAGTTGTACATAGGCAATTAACATTGTGCATTCGATTTTTAGGTATTTTGCCATTATTTATTACTATTATATAAGTAAATATTGTTATTATTAACATTACTTGATGCGCAATAATTTTATCTTACTAGTGATACTATTACAGTTGAAGTAGTGAGCAGAAATCAGCACACACGTTCAATACATGTTAAACTTCTCTGTTCGAGTTTGGGAATGGACACCAGGTATGTAATTACTACTTCAACTAATTTGTTAATGTTTTCTGGTAAACTAATCCTTTAAATGCCTATTTTTATTATACTGATTGTGATTATCTCCATATTTCCTTAGATTAGTACATTCTAATAAAATATTTATACTTTAGTGTATTTTGTTGATAAAAGTTTAAGTAGAAATAAATACAGTAGAAGCTTGATAACGTGAACATTTTAAGATATGAACATCTCGGTTCTGTCAACACTCAATTTTTCCCGTTACTATTTCGTAACATAAAAAGAATACATACCTTATGGATTTTAATCAAATATCTGCATAATATATGCCTTTAGTTCATCCTGCAGTTTAATTGAGCGTGCAGATTCTGTGAGAGCGCATACAAGTGCCATTAAATTAAATTAAAATGGAGGAAAAAAAAACCAATAGTAAATAAATAAATATCTTTCACTGTACAAACTGTACAGCAATTATTGTATTAAAAAAAAGAGGGATAAAATTCTTAGCACAGTTGGTTATACACCAAATGAGAAGTGCACATTGAAAACCTCTGTGATCCCAAATATGGAAAAGAAATTGTATAAGTGGTTTCTTGGACAATCTGAGAGACCAGTTACCGGCGAAATCATAAAGCAAAATGCACTCACTGATATTGTATTCAAGCTTAAATCCAACTAGCAATGTAACAAGTGATGGGTGGTTGCGACATTTTAAATGTTGCTATGGAATATGATTTTTGAAAATTACAGAAACTTGTGGACCCTTTCAAAGAAAAACTATCAAAACTGATTAAACAATTTGGATGTTGTGAAAACCAACTGTACAAGGCAGATGAAACTGATATTGGATATACAGGGTGTCCCAGAATAACTGTTCCTAATTTTCAGAAATGAGAAAGGGCATGTTATTCAACACTTTTTAATAATCAACTAGTGTTTGGAAATACTTCCGTATTGAATTAAAACTGCATGAAAGATTGCTGAGTGTACCTAGAAATTAGTAATATTTAAAGTTAGGTTATGTTACATGTGTCAAAAGTTAAGCGAAGTAAAGAACATGAAACTTAAATAATTATAATACATGTAAATACATTTCAAAATGCATTTATAAAAAAATATATGTATTATAATTATTTAAGTTTCATGTGTTTTACTTCGCTTAACTTTGACACATGTAACAAACCTAACTTGAAATATTACATTTCACAAATGCATTTACATGTATTATAATTATTTAAGTTTCATGTTTTTTATTTCGCTTAACTTTTGATACATGTAACATAACTTAACTTTAAATATTACTAATTTCCAGGTACACTCAGCAACTATTTAAAAAAAATTGACATTGAGAGTTCACGAGTTTTGTGAATGGATTATCTATCCACATTGAACACATTTCTAATCCTCATATCCTTCATGCAGTTTTAATTCAGTACGGAAGTATTTCCGAACACTAGTTTATTATTAAAGTGTTGAATAATATACCCTCTCTCAATTCTGAGAATTAGAAACCGTTATTCAGGGACACCCTGTATATGAGGATATATACTTCCCAATTAATTTAAAAACTGCTCCTGGTATAAAAATTGCCAGTTTTGGATTACATAAATGCAAAAGCCTTATATAAAGTTGTAAATGGCAAATCAAATTAAAATCGAATGAACGAATTATTAGATGGTAATGATGAAGACTCAAATCATACATAAAAAAAAAACATATCGGGACGCTATACAACTTTGAAGGTATTAACCGAGTGGGGCGAGTAGAATGATGTTAATATATCGAACATTTTAAGCACAAAAAAATTTACGGAAAGGCTTTAGTTGCAAATTCAGCTCCATAAAAATTCCTTTTAAATTTCTTACAAATGTAGTACCAGTATCTATGTAACTAGCAATAAGGAAAAAATAAACATTTTGCATTATAAAAGTTTTTTCTTGCACCTCCTGCAGTGTGAACACTTGCGCTAATTTTGAACATGCTTGAGATTTGGCTGTTTATTAGAATGCACGAGTAACTTTTTGACTATAATATACACAGGCTAAAATTCGACAGAAGCTAAAATTCGACAGAAGCTAAAATTCGACAGAAGCTAAAATTCGACAGAATTTCAACTAAAATCTTCAAATATGAACCAGGCCACCATTTTACTGGAATTAAAAAAAAATCTATACCCACTTGATCTGATATGGAATTGAAATTCAAAGAAGTTTTGTTTGATTTTCTTACATAAAATGCTATGTGCTATGGCTATAATCTTATTAAAAAGCATGTAATATACAGTGTGTCCCAGGATTGATGTTACAAGAGGTGAGATGAACTCAACATTTTTGAATTTTATTTTAATATTCAGGGATTCGGTCCTGCTTGGTTTGAAAAGAATTTTAAGAATATTTTCAGTTTTTGAAAAACAAGTAGGCCTTGACAGGGAAGCGAAAACTATTTTATTTTCAGGTAAACTACCCTTTCTGTTAATGATACGGCAAAATTTTTAAAGAAAAGTTGTTCAGAATGATAAATTATGCCCCTATACAAAATTTTCAAAAGATCTGTCGACTTATATTAAACCGAAATTTTTAATAAACACAATTTGTTTAATCTAAAAATAACGGTTTAATCTAACTCGAGAGATCTTTCTGAAATTTTGTATAGGGCCATAATTTCTCATTCTGAACAACTTTTCTTAATAAAATTTTGCCGTATCATAACAGAAATGGTAGTTTACCTGAAAATAAAATAGTTTTCGCTTCCCTGTCAAGACCTACTTGTTTTTCAAATACTGAAAATACTCTTAAAATTCTTTTCAGACCAAGCAGGACCGAATCCCAGAACCTTAAAATAAAATTCAAAATTTTTTAGTCCATCTCACCTCTTGTAACATCAATCCTGGGACACACTGTATGTACTCTAATAAAATTAACAGGTTTTGTTACTATTAGATTTGGTTTTCAACTTAATACAAAAATAATTTTCCCAACTTTATTATTTATGCATTATTTATACATTTTTAAAATTCTGAACGCACAGTATATCATAATATTGATGGGGCCATAATTATACAGACAAATCAATAAAAAAACCAATTAGAGTAGACTGTGATATGTGTTACACGTTTGGCAGTACTGAAGTGTATTGTCAGTCTATGTCAAATTCGAGATTAGTAGGTTAGGTTTTGCTTGTTGTTTGACACAGACTGACGTAAAACTTAACCTGCAAATCTCGAATTTGACACAGACTGACAATACACAGTACTGCCAAACGTATAACACATATCACAGCCTGCCCTAATTGGTTTTTTTATTGATCTGTCTATATATAATTGTGGCCCCATCGGTATATACATACAGGGTGTCCGAGGATTGAGTTACTAAATTGTTAGTTATCAAAATGTCCTTCGGCAAACTGCTTTTGCTTGTTCTTAAACATATTTTAGACAAATATTCATTTTTTTTTAAATAAAGGGAGTGATGTGGGAAAATCAGAGACTATAATCAAAGAAGGATCAAGTATAAGTTTTTTAACGAACAAAAGAAAGTTATTAGTTAAAATATGTATATCAAACAGCTGTCTTTTTCAAGGTTCATTTGTTTGGAAAGTAAAATTAAAGCAGCCAATTTTCTTAAACAGTTAAACAAAACAACGTGTAACAGTTATGTTTCGCCAACATGTTGGCTTCTTCAGACTGGGGCTTCATTATAATAAAAAAATTTACAGCACATGTTTCATGACACTAATAGACAGATTATGGGAGGAATTAGCACTGTCTATTACAGTCTCATGAAACATGTGCTGTACAATTTTTTATTGTAATGAAGCCCCAGTCTGAAGAAGCCAACATGTTGGCGAAACATAACTGTTACACGTTGTTTTGTTTAACTGTTTAAGAAAATTGGCTGCTTTAATTTTACTTTCCAAACAAAATAGCAAGTTACATGAAGAAAGCTTATTTTTCTGTTTTTAACACTAAGTAAAAACTTTTTTTCTTTTATCACTACATACATAATCGGTTCTTCTTCTTCCTTATGGTGTAGAAGTCTTTCATTACTATTATAATTATTTATTCTACACTAGCTGATCCGGCAAACGTTGTTTTGAATTATGACATGATGGGGAAAGCCCTTCAAACCCTTAAGCACAGAATAATAAAAGTATGACTGCAAATAGAAAGTCGTACAGTGTATAAAAAACACACTTTCGATATTTTCCAATTTTCCGGCTTTCCCTTTGGATTTTTCCAAATTTTCATCTTTGCTAAATCACCTCGAGAGTAAGACAAACAAAACAAAAAAAAGTCATTCAGATCGGTCAAGTCGTTCTCGAGTTTTTGCGTTACTAACACACGGCGATTGATTTTTTTGTATATAGATACATAGATAGATAATCTCCTCCCATTTTAACACATCCTTCAGCCTTATTTCTAAATTCAATGTAAACTTTTCTAATATCGTCCTAATAATCTACGGGCCCATACCGGCCAATCCATTTACCAGGAAAATGTCTATTTAGCTATTTTCGAACTCAAACAGAGCAGGACGGCTGCTGAAAGTGTTTCTTCCAAATTCACTCCTTGTAATATTGACAAAACAAAATTTAACATTTCAAATTGTAAAAGCGACTTCCATAAAAAAAAAAATTACGTTTGGGTTTTCTTGCGCCGTATGTACAATTTTGGAAGGACACTACACCATTTGTTGAGAATGTAGCTTCGTTAGTGAACACAATTTTGTGGCAAAAATACCTGTTTTCCAAAACGTTTTCCCCAAGCCACAAACAAAAGCTTTTACTCATATTGAGCTCTATTGTTTTGCGACGTAAGAATAAATTGGGAGCTTCTTCTACCCACACCATCACTAAATTAGTTGCAGCATTATCAAAATTATATTGTTTTTGTTAATCGACAGGTGAACCTCTCTCATTTTTTTTACTAATTTACTTTAACTTCCAAAACCAGCACATCTAGATATTTTTCAGGAAATGGGTTTATGGCCTAATGATGCAATACAATACCTAATGTTAACTTCTATTTGAACTGACTAGTACTAATAACGTTTCTCAAATTGACATTAACTGTGTTAATGGGATTTAATGTTCTCACTGCACATGATAACATAATTTTTACAGTATTCAGGACAATGATTTTTGTAAGCAGACAAGAGGCTTTATTATAATTCTTTAGAGCTGAAAGAACTCTGCAAGGATTGCAATTTGTAGTAATGTAATTCGCATTACTAAGCGTTTCGTTCGACTGTTTCAGTGTAAATAGAAATGTTAATATATTTGTAGCTATTGCATGCAAACGATCCGAAAAGTATTTAGGTGCACCACCAGCTTCGAAGAAAGTGATAAAAAAAAACCAAGGTGATAGAAACAAATACTGAAAGTCTGGCTTATGAAGCTACTCACATAATATTAATGAAATCTGAAAGGAATGAGCTTTTGTAAGTTTATAGCCAACTACGATTGTCACTAAAAAAATATGGGAGTGTTATATCAACAATAACAAGAAGTTTAACATGAAGTCATCACTGGCTTTTCATTTTTCAGGATAATTTATATTAATAAGCTAACAAATTTGGAAAATGTACAATATTCGTAGGTCTAGCGCACAAAGGTACTAAGTGAAAAATAGATAATGTGCAGAATTAAAAAAAGAAAGTTTGAAACGTAATATCAATTAAAGCAAGTGTGTTTTTTTTTAACTGAACACTATTTTTTGATAATAAAAGTTAGTAAAAATTGAACAAAAGTCGTAACTGCTTTAAAAAATTTATATTTTCAGTGCCTAATGTATTTAACTCATTTTTTCGAAAAAATCACTCAACACCTGTGTGCGCTAGCCCATTGCAGATTCTGCGAAATTTTATCATTTTCCTGATTCAAATGTGTATAATAAAAAAGCTTCTCAAGTAATCTGGTGAAATTTTGGTTTGTTGCTTCAGTTGTATTAATATGAAAAAATTCATTATATCTATAAATTATTTTTTTTTAAATTTCATAAAATGCCTTTTAATCTGTCAAGTCACCATCACGTTTGTCTTTTCTAATGAACATTTTTGGGTTATTGTTGATAATTTTAAATTATTTTGTTAGTCTTAATAGGTTATACTACTCTTACTTGAATTTAATGTTTGCCTTCAGGCTTATTATTTACCTAGCTATTTCCATTATAAACCCATTTCCCTGTTTTTGCTGTTCTTTCTAGCACCTTGCACTTGCAATATTTAGAACAATTATGAAAACTCATTAACCAAGTACATGCATGCAGAGGCATGCCAGAACGTTTGAGCGTGCAGATATTAACTGCACTAGTTGATCTTTCTATTCTATTAGCTCATGTACACACATAGTATAAATAATTAATAATTCCCTACAATTCTCTAATAGCAAAGTGGTAGTTTTACAGTTAATAAACTTCAGCCATGTCATTTTTAAAGCCAGTGTAATTTCAACAATTCCTGGCTTGAATGAGACATTTAGTTTCATGCATAATGACTGTTGTCAGTCCTGAACTGATACCCTGCTTAATTGAATGTGTATGAATGGGTGTACATCAGTCAGTGACTGACGGGCACGTGTGTACTGGTCATAATTAACTCTTGAGGTTATTCATATAGTATGATCAAAAATTATTTTCATTTAGTATGACTATGAACTAGTTCCTAATTTATGAATGCAACTAAAAATCGCTTAAAAATCAAATGTCAAATTGACATTTAAGTATAAACGCAGTTGCATTCATGAATTAGAAACTATTCCATATCTATTTAAGATGAAAATAATTTTTGACCATGTTTTATGTTAAAATTATATTGAATGACAAATGATCACATTGAATCTGGTGTTACAAAATGAGTTAAATTTGTATTGTTTAAAAGTATCATTAGTTAGAAACTCAACTTCTATCAGAATATTAATTAAAAAACTGGTATTTTGGTAGCATTGTTACATACTCTTTTCTTAAAATAGGCGCCGCAAACATAAATTTTCTGAGATGTTTTTGAAATGTATAAATATAAAACACAAAAATTATTACAAGAATAAACAGAAATCAGGATATCGACATCTTAGATATTTTGACTATGAAGCAGCATTTTTGCATAATTTGCCACTACAAATTTAATTTTGTGTTAAGATCTACATTATGGCATATCAATAAAAAATGCAGAAAATCTACGATTATTTCTATTACTCAACAGCATTAAATGATGTAATTCTAAGCTGCATATATATACTACAATATTATATTTGTATAATACTAAATAAAATTTGATAGAAAAACTCCCAAGATTATGTGATGACAGATTCTCTAGAATTATTATCTCTTCACTAAACTAATGCAACTACCATGTAGCCCTAATGTTGGCACCACTACAAATTTGTTTGTTTTTACATTTTATTTTTCAAGTTTTAAACAAATATGAACATCAATAATATTAAAAAGGGGGTTACCCTATCAGGAAGGGAAAAAGACACTGTCGTAATATACTACTTAGTTTTGCTTAATGTACAATATTTTTACAATGTTTTTGACAAGTACAATTTCATAACCTATAACTTTTATTAGTAACCTTTTTCGCTAGGTTTGAGGTACATTCCAGAAAAGACATTAAATTTAAGAGTAGGTACACAGAAAATTTTTATAAATTTCGACGTTGACAGTTGCATTTGTTTAGTGAACAGATAATGGTTACGGCCTGTTCATTTTCTATGCGATTCTAGTAGTCTTTGGATTTGCATATTTTTGAAGTGAGTACAAATGTCAATCAGATGTCATCATTACTAAATAATAATTTAGTGTCTATAATATAATAAAACATTCTTGCAATCACTTTAAGTTGGTTATCTTATAATCACTGGAATTTAACTGCTTTAACTAGCAGTCCACGTTATTCTTGTCATGTCAAAAGTGAAGTGATCTAACCTATACATATATTTATTGTCAAACTTCTATACTGTTGCTGACATTTTAAGAATGATCCCCGCCTACGCTGAATCACATAGAAAATGAACCAACTGTATTTTCCCTACAGATTTTGCTAACATAGTTTATAAAATAAGTGTTTGTGGTCAGGAATGATATTTCCGATTTGACATGTGGATACTAAATCTTTTCAAGAATGACATGACAGTTCCGACTTGATACGAAGCCGTATGTGGAAATTTTTAAATAAAAATAAATACACCCCATCAAAACTTTTACATAACATACCTCCAGCTACAATAGGTGCACTTCGATCGTTAGTTACTGCCTTTTTCAACTTTGCTCCCTGTCGAATTGACTGAAGAAGGGCACCTCGGCTGTCTCCTCCCGACTTCGAGGAAGCAGGGCTGAAGGTAGGGGGTGGCGGTGGGCACATGGGCGGTGGAGCCGCTGGTGGTGGAGGCGGAGGCCCGGGCATTTTTACCTAAACTAATGTGTGCTATTATCTACCTGGAACGTTATCTCCGAAAAGCTGCTGAATATGACTGGTGTTATGTGCTTAAGCACCGAGATAAAGCAGTTCCTAATAATGGTTTGTTTTTTGGTATCTATACTTGGTAATCAAGGTTGCTATGTAAGTCACTGTTCTAAACACACGCCTACTACGACCGACACAGCTAAATAACGCGACGAGTGTCGAACTTCTCACAACAAGCTGATTAGCGCGCGTATCTTATCTCGGATACAATTAATATTCATCCCAAAACAAATAGTAATTAGATTGTCAACGTAAACTTCCAGCTCTACTCACCTACGTTACTAAATAAATAAGTTATATAATTGATTATAATAATGTACAACTGCCGTCCACAAACTCCATGGTATCACTGCCTAAACAACGCGTTCGATCGCGACATTTTCCACAATGCTTTGGTTTTTTAAAACTTTCTCTACTCCACCTTGTCCGTCTTGGCAGGCTATCAAAAAACTAAAGATGGCGGAATTGGTACGGGATTTTCCGACATCGCGCATGCGTGTACTTACAGCGGCAATCACGACGCTTGAATTATTGCAGCGATTCTCAACCCGTGGGCCACGATACGACATTGGATATCATCTCGAAAATTGGAAATTTATTTGAAATAAATAAATTGTAATTATTGTATATTTTAGTTAATTAAAATATAATCAAGGATCAAAATAAAAATCATCAAGATCAACGCAGACATCTCGAAAACCGGGGAATGTGGAGTAGGACTGGGCAATATTGAAATTCTAATATCGACTATCGATAACTGAGAAATATCGATGCATATCGATATATCGATATATATCGATAACTATCGTTATTTATCGATAAAATCGATACTATCGATAAATATCGAGTCATCGATTAATATCGTTAAATATTGATAGTTATCGATATTTCTGGACAATTATTGATAAATATGCCTACTCTATCGATAATTATCAATACATGTACATATGTATACAGTATATTTTGTTAGTAGATATACAGTGACCGCCGAAAAGTCGGCATAATATGGGCATTTTTTTTATTTAATACTCACCAAAAGTCTACTCAGCAAAGATGCCCCAACCGACTACTGCTCTAATAACCCGAACCCAAACCCTAAACACGATACAAATTAAACAAGCAAATGCTTGAATAACATAAACCCAGCAGGAAGAAGGACGAGTTCAAATTCCGCATAGCTAATCTTAAGGATTTATGTGTGACTAATAAAGCAAATGTAACTCACCATCAAATATCGATAACTATCGATAATTATCTATCAATAACTATCGATATCAATAAATATCGATAAATATCAATAAGTAACTATCCATATTTATCGATATATATCGATATGTGCAAAACCTGGAAATACCAAACTTAATATCGATACAATATCGATACATCGATATTTAAAGAAGAGTATATCGATATATCGATAATATTATCGATATATCGTTATTTTCGCCCAGCCCTAATGTGGAGTAAATAATAGTTATATATTATATGAGTATCGTAAAGTTTTATATTACACAGTTGTGGGTTGTACTATTGCTACCAAAAAAAGTAGGACAATTTCTCAATCCATTAGCCATGAATTTATATTATTTTAGTTGATTAAATGACCCTTAACTGCCATGTGAATAATTTAAATCTGTCATACGTCATATCAAAAGCTACAATATAAAACAATTATACAACTAAATAAATATGCAATTTATTATACAACTAAATAAATATGCAATTTATTATACAACTAAATAAATATCCAGTTTTCGGAATATGTTTACTGTTTTCTAAGCAAGAAATAACCTTACCTTTTGAAACTAAACTGCCATTGTACTGTTCTTTATTTATATTGTGTATTTGTTTATTTGTTAATATTTAATATAGGTTATTTTTTTTATATCTGCCATATGAAATATATACTATACAGCGTATCTTAAAAAAATTTCTACAAATGGGAAACTTTCTTATTATGAATTTCCCAAAAAACGTTATTCTTTACAAAAAGTTCTGCATCAATTTGACTTTAATAACCAAGTAACACATTTCAAAAAGGTCTGCTAGTATACAGGGTAAATCAAAATTACTAAAAAGTCTTAACTCCTTATACATGTACCTCAATATAATCCATCTAACCTCCTATTAAAAATTAGAAAAAAAAATCTTATATGTAGGTAAACACTGTTCAGTGACTTGTACGTCAGTTTGAATTTATTGATTTACGTAATGTAAGTAAAAATGTCAGTAAAATTGAGTCTTGAGGATAAAATTTATATTGTTTTAATTGTGAGAGATAACTATAGAACATATCGGGAAGCTGAAATTATTTTTAATACCAGATACGCTGATACAACTATACATTTGGCAACAGTAATTATAAGACATATTCTACATTATGTATTTTTTTAAATAATTATTTTTTTATTTTACCTGTATACTAGCAGATCTTTTAAAATGTGATACTTGTTTATTGAAGTCAAATTGATGCAGGACTTTTCATAAAGAATTTTTTGAGAAATTAATAATAAAAAACCTCCCCATTTGTAGAGCACTTTTTAGGACACGCTGTATATATAGTACAATGGCGGACAATAAATTTAGGCCAGCCTGTCATTCGCTTGGCACTGTTTATGTTGGAAGCATAGAAAAGTGAACAACTCCTGTACACATTTTATTGGATATATTAATGTTGCTACACTGACTTTATAAGCATTTAGGTAAGAAACTCTAGTACGCGTCAAGCATACTAATAAATGAGTTTGATGGAACATCTAACATTTCAAGTTAAAAAATGGAATACAAAATTAATTTTGTTAAAATTATTGCAGTCGTTTACTTTTTTATGCTACCCATAGTACCACGTGATATAAAAAATTAGTTAATTAGTGCAGGCCCTGGTAGCCGGTAGCAAAAACACATTCAGACTGAACTAGCAAATAATGGCAACAAATACTCCCAGTGCATATCTAACCTTTAAAAACAATCATGCTCAATTTTGTTCGATGTAAAATGTTTTTTTCCACAACACTGAATAACCAATAATTACAATTCTGTTTATTAATAGTACACTATAAATTAAGAGAGAAAAAATCATAACTTTTCCCACATGTAACTTACATTTAAACCGAAGAAAAATGGCGTTCTTTCCTGCCATGTAAAGTACATTTTTTTTCTATAATAATTTTCAAGGTCAATTTTCTAGGGGATAAGTTGCATTCCTGCAGGGTCCCTAGTTTTAATAATGTTGGTACATAGATTTTTAGTTCTTTTCTTCCACTAAAAAACTGATTGTTATTTTGACAGATATGTCATTATTTAATATTGCTTGCTTCATTTTTGTATTTAAAATATTTCTTGGTTTTCTTTTTTTATCCAATTTTATTGATGATGATAATGATTCCATGTTAAAAAAAGAAATTTGTCAAGAGTTCAAATTAAGAAACTTTGACATTCAAAATTGACACAAAACCATAATTTTAAAAAAGTTCTACCAACACGAGGTATAAAAATTTCCTAGCGTTTTAATCACATATCTACCAACATTCTAACACTTTGACAGTTATTATAGAAAAAAAAACGTACTTTATGTATATACATTTTTTTCACGAGCGGCGGTAGAAAAACAAAAAAAAATCACAAATAAAACAATAGTCAATCGGAATTATACCGCAATGTTTATAATGGATATCATTTCTATACGACTTGCGGTAGGCCTTGATTTAACTTTTTCTTGACAGTGTAGACCACCTAGTTACATTTAAGAATTTACCAAGTGACGCTGACAGACGTCTATTTAAATAGGTTAAATTAACCATAGTGGAATTTTATTTGCTTATTAACTTGAAAATGTCAGAAATAGTTATTTACTAAATTACAACTTAGCTTTCTTTTAAAATAAAATTGGAAGACATGTCTGTTCAAGACCTTCAGCCTATGAATCTGTCAAATGTCATTTTGACATTTTTCTAACTAGATGTTTTACACTGTTAAAATTCAGTTAAATCACTGTAAGTCCTATAAAAATCAAAGCAAATATGGCAACATCGACCAATCATGTTAAGAATAAAGCGGCAAAAACAAGAAAAAGTCCCTTGGGATTATTTAAGTGAATATTTCCTGCATCTTCTATAACCGAATAAAATTTCATGATACTTCAAATTTCAACCAATCGCGTGTTTTTATAGTGGCAAAAAATCAACATTTTCCCTTGAAATGTTATCATCACTTTATTTTTGTTACTTGCATCCATGGCAACCACCAAACATGTTGTTTTAATCAAGGTTGTATTTTAAAGACGTTATTTAACTATCATTGTGCGTCAGCATAAATATCATATTCAATGCGAACCTATACAAAAATGAACCGATATTTAGGAAATAGTCCACAAAATATATTTCGGGGTCATGATTTTGCTCGGAACATTTTTTACTCAAGATTTGTTGTGTTTTGGCAAGGTCCCTCGACAAACTAACTTTGACAAATTAAAAATGTAGATTCACACAGCTAAAAAAACTTTATCCTAGTTTCGTTTATACCAATAGTAAGTTAGGTGCATATTGTTAGGCAAGCATAATAAGCGCCTGACTAGCAATCGGATTCCGCCTGCGAGCACAGGTTCGAATCCCACTGACTGCGATGTTTTTCTTCCTTTAGGAATTGAAATTCGCGTTACTATGCGTTTCGATTTACTATTTCTAATAAACATTAAGATATTTGCCAGTATGTATAATTAAATAGTTTAAGATTTCACTAAATTCTTCAACCAAGAATAGTCTGAAACGGTTTTTACCGAAATCTAGTTTATCTGTAAAGTTTGTTTTTTTTTGTTTAATTACAACACTTGTATAATAATCAAGTTCCTTACTACTTTTTTTTCGCAATACCTATTGGCCGTCATTCAATGAAAGTAGATAGAAAATAATTCATTACCTATTCATTTCAACTAAATACTTACATAATTAATTTTTTGCACTACTAGTCTCAGAACGCACCGTTACTGGCCTATCTTTAGGTCGTGAAGTTGATTTTCTCCACCAAGGGAGAGAAAGTAAAATAAACAATTTTCACCGTGGTAACTAATAAATTGCTAAGTTACCAAATATGACTATTTTAATTTTGCCGTTATAAAGAGCTGTATTGTCAGGTTGACAGTTAAAATATTTTCGAAATTTGTTGGGAATTTAGGTATTAAGCTGTTTGGTAGTGCAAAAAATAGTATATACACCACGGTAGCGAATCGTCTTATAACCTTCGCGCTTTAGATACTTCGCGCTGCGCGCTCAGTATCTAATATGCACTCAGGTTATAATACTGCGCTTCGCTACCTTGATGTATAATATACTATTCTCAACAAGATGTGCATCGGAGTGAAAACAATTACAGGAATAAGTTTTTTAATGCGTTTTGTGAACAGATACTATGAGCGTATTTTTAGCTACATAAGAGGAAAAGCCCAATATAAAAAGTTTGCTAACTTACAGCTGCTACAAAAAACGGTGGCCCTTGGAATTAAAATTAAATTAAAATTTTAACCACCAATTTTAAATTATAATTCTTCGAGTCATGGCTAAAAACGGTTGAGAACCGCTGCTTTGCTACTTTTTGAAATAGATTTCAAAAGAACCCAAATTTTGAACGGATATCGGCAGATTAATACAGATCATAGAAAATCTCCAGCAGTCTCAAATTTCATCAAATCAAGCTACACGTGTCATGCGGTACGTACCTTCAAAAGTTGTCGATTAACAGCGGAAGGAAATAACGCGGACTTTTTGCGTCTGAATTTCCCAAGTGCAGAACACGCAAATTAGTTTTGATTTCTATTTATAAAATCAAATGGGGCCATTTTACGGCTGTTAAGTAAGTTTCGCCTCCCACGTCCTTTGCGATAAAAATAATAACATCTCCCAGCGCGATTCGAAGTTACAAAAAACTATAAATAACTTTGTTTTGTCGGCATTATTAACAGCTGTGAATTCGATGCAACTGGTCACCCAACCCGGTTAATGAATGAGTAGGTTAACGTTTCGTGCAGACTTCCGAAAAATTATCTCATGTGATTGACTCATTACCAAGTGAATCATGCGGTGAACTTCTTGAACTGAAACAGATTACTCAAGGTCCTGGTCAAATGCATTTCAGAGTCAATGACTCGGCAAGATATTTTGGCGGAAGCATTAACAACGCTTTTTGGAAATGGGTTTTTCATCCTTGACACACCTAACTGACGTATACAATCGAGTAATACGAAAAGTGTATTAGTTTTCCAAAAACTATTTCTAATTGTTGTGTATAAGGGAACGCTGAAACGATTTTTATTATACAAAACGTCTAAACGATGCGTGATTATAAAATTGTAATTATTGCCTCAATTAAAATTTAAATAAATGAGGTGTGGCCATTACACGACTTTCTTTTACTGCGTAACTTGCACACATACATTTCAGGTGACAGTGACAATGACTTCAAAAATTATATATAACGTCCAAATAAATGTTACTCTTTCCCTCAGCAGATAGAAAACTGTATATCTTAACACAATTTACAGATTTTCAATTTAATTTTTAAATTTAACGTAAAAATATGTACGAACCGAAATTTCTGAAAAAAATATTGATGATTATTTCAAAAACTACATATTTACAAAAGTTATAGGCAATTACCTAATATACTTATAACACTGTTTAAAACAATTTGATTTCCATTATAAATTTTTGGACAGGAACTTTTTATAAAAATTTAATTTTGAGATTTTTTCAAAACTATAATAAGTTTCTGTAATTTTGACATAACATAATGACATTTTGTTGTCGTTTTCAACGTCAAAATAATGCATATATTTGCACTAGAGTCCCTATATATAAAGAGTTGGGACATGTAGGCGACTCACTTTGGATCCACAAATCATGGACAACCTGATTTTTGTTGAATTTAAATTTTATGCAGATCATGCATACCTATGGACAACATTTTTGTAACCACTACAAATTAGAATCACATTTTGTGACAGTTGTGGCAAATGCCAAATATTTTTAATTTGTTAAAACATAATAGCCATTTATGCAACGAAGCCGAAGCCTAAGTTTCATAACATGTCTCGTGCATAAACAACTTTTAGCACGCGTTGCATACTAGCTATCTATGCAACAAGTGCCAAGTGTCGACGTTTATGCACGCATTGCATACAATATTTTATCTACGACCACTACTAAAAGTAGGCCTTTTAGCGCTAGCTTGTTTCACTAAAAGTGACGTTTTATAGTTTACCGTGTTTAAAGAAATCAGCTGTTTACTTTTAGCACATGTGCTAAAAGTGAAGCGAGGTTCAAAACTACAATTTCGAACTGCAAGTGAAGTTGTAAAGCTATTCTAGTTGCTTCTTGCGTTACAGGTAAAGCGTTTTTGAAATAATTAAAGCGTTATGTAATGAATACAGTCATATGTGGAGTATCAATAATTACATTTCGTAACTCACCTTGACAGCACGGGCGTGGCCAAACAATCGCCACCGCGGCGTAGCCTACTATTCATTATGACATAAATTAAAAGCGTCGCAGATGCGAACCTTTCTTAAATCGATATTTATGGATTAATAACCGTAAAATTAAGGTCGTAGATAATAGTATATTATGTTATTAGGAGCAAAAGTTATATGTTATGTGGCGAGGCTGGACGGGTTATCTGCCGAGCTTGCGAGGCAGATAAGTACAGCCGAGCCACATAAAGATACTTTTGCTCCGAATAACATATAGTATTTTTTCTTCAAACGTTTTTATAATAAATTATTTACAACTTTGTGAATAAAATTCAAAGAAAATTACTTGTCAGCGGCAGATAATAACTTTATCTGCCGCTGACGAGCGGCAGATAAAGTCGTCAGCGGCATATAATAACTTTATCTGCAGCTCGTCAGCGGCAGATAATATTATCTGCCGCTTGGCAATAAAGTGACTATTTAGCATCATCAATCCAGCAGTATAATGCCATATTTTACTGCCGTTTGAAGAAAAAATATTTTATTTACGACCACTACTAAACATAGGCCTTTTAGCGCTAGATTGTTTCACTAAAACTGACGTTTTGTAGTTTACCGTGGTTAAAGAAATCAGCTGTTTACTTCTAGCCCATGTGCTAAAAGTGAAGTGAGGTTATAAAACTACAATTTCGAACTAGAAGTGAAGTTGTAAAGTTATTCTAATTCTTTAACATTAGTTGTCGAGCATTTTTTTTACAGCTGCCACTAAACATCTTACCCCACACCCAATAAGATTATAAGCAAAGGTTTTTCATAACACAAGATTTCTATACCTGCTTATTTCTAACTGCAGTTCACGACTTCAGAAATACTTTTTATTATAACCTGAAAACACACTAGGACTAAAAAAGTAACTAAATTTAGCCGGCAAATTTTTCAAGTTTTAATAATTCTACATAAATATTTTGCTTCAGATTTCTAAATGAATGAATTCTGTGATTTGACATGTCAGTTATTGTCATTTTGTTGGTCTTCCTTCTTTCAAATAAAAAAAATTAATTATATTCTTGCTGAATCATGTGATCCTTGATTTGTGGATCCAATGTCCCAACTCTTTATATATACGAACTCTAATTCGCACTAGTTACAATATGAGATTTCATATTGACACTAGTTGCTATATAAGATCTCATATGGACACTAGTGCTAATATAAAAATTAATATGACTCAAAATTCCAGAAAATATTGTACGCAACACGTTACAAAATTATGTTTTTTACACAAAACGTGTTGCCCAACTCGCCTCTCTCGTACA
>OW679196.1:86170403-86287052 GCA_940337035.1 Agriotes lineatus | reverse complement strand
CCATAGCACTGAAAATCAATTCAGTTACCATTTTAAGCTACTGTAAATACCATACACAGCTGCAGCAACATCCAAATTTATACTGAATATGTATAATATCTGCGGGTAGTCAACTTTCAAGTCATGGAAACATAATGTATTAATTATACAAATGATAGTAGCATAAGTGAAGAATAAAAACACGTTATAGGAACTAATATATATTCATTAATTATTCACAAAAATTAATACTATATACAAGTACTTATAAAGTTCAGCATATGCAATTTGTTTACAGAACTGAGATCGATTATAACGTGCTGAACATTCAATAAATAAAGTATAAGATACTTATACAATATAACAAAACTTAAAAAAATTACACTAAAAACGCTTGTCAAATTGTAAAATTCATTGCTTGTTATTTTCTGAAAGTTTTTCACGTAAGAACTGGATTTTATTTACAAAATACGCTTCGAGAGACTCCGCACATTTGAAAAACGGAGACTCTTTGGGATTATAGTATCGACAATTATCAAATATTTTTGTCATATCTCCTATAAATTCACTAAGCTTGTTGTACGACTGTTCGGTTATTTTATTTTCGATCTTCTGCAGATCTAAAAAATAGAAAGGTATTTATTACGAGCAAACGTATTAAAAGCTAACTGCTTACCCATAGGTTCTTTAATAACTCTATAATAATCAGGTGCTTCGTTCGGATCTACAGGTTCCATGAATGGCCACGCACTTTTATGACACTAAAAACCAACGATTAATAAACTCGAACAATAAATTTAAAAAAATACATACCTGTATTTGTTTAATTAATTTACGTAAACCTTCAAAATCTTTATCCGTAAGATTTTTCATATTTGCAAAATTAACTGACGAATTCTTCTGACAGTTAGGGCAGACATATTCATCAATATTTTCGGCCTCTGACTGCAGAATACCAACACACCGTCCGTGGAACCAGTCCTGACAACTATCACAACAAATATAGAATCTAAAAAACATTTATTACATTTAATTCTCCACAGCAAACGAAGCTGCTTACTGAGATTCATCGTAAGGCTGTCTACATAAACAGAATATCTCCTGCGTATCACGAGCATGTTTGCATTCTGAACAAATGAATTCAGTCATAGTTTTGCTGCTTTCCTCGGTGATGCCAACACAGTCTCCATGGAACCAGTTGTTACAGAGATCGCAACCTACGTAGAACTTCGTCTCGTCATAAGGTGTCCGACAGATGCAATAAACTTTCTCTTTTTTATTTCTACCAGAACCGCCGGAAGGAGACGAATGCTGTCTCTGACTTCTTTTTGGTCGAGCTGATATCCTCGGATTGCTGGTACTTGGAGTAGTTGGAGTATTACTACTGCTAACAGCGGTTGGTGTCGTCGGAGGAGCTTGGGGTGGCGTGGGTGCAACCGTTGACCTACGCCTGCTTCCACCACTCCGAACTTCATCTTGCCTACTTCGTTCTAACCTTGTCCGTGCTGCAATTTCTTCAGCTACTTCTTTCTGTTTTGGTGAAATAGAAAATTTGAATATTAAAGAATTGAACGATACAAATTGTCAGTATAACAATAGTAGATAATTAATGAGTTCAAAGAGTTTATTAATCATATTTTAAGTTGTGCAAGGCCTAAAACTGATATATACAAAATGATTAAAATTTGAGACTAACTCTCTTATTTGAACAGATAAATTGCAAGTGTAAATTTGGCATTTGAAAAAATGTTGAGATTTATTTATATTATTTGTTTTATATGATTAGTATCGTATTTGAATTTGGTAGCATTAGAAAGGTGAATATATATTTTGGTTATTATCAACGATCTATGTGATGATTTATCTTGTAAAGTTTTGATGTTCGCAGATGATGTAAAAGTATTTACTCAATTGGAGTCTCCATCTGACTGTCTTATAATACAATCTGATCTGAATACTATCTCTAAATGGTGTAACTTAAATAAACTTGATATAAATGTTGATAAATTTAAAATTATGCCATTTTCTAAAAAGATTAACAATATACTTTTTGAATATACCATTAATAATTACCAGACGATTTGACATAATGCGACCAAAGACCTTAGTGTTCTTTTCGATAAGTAATTATCCTTCAACAAGCACATCAAATGTATCTTCTGCAAGTAAAATGCCAGGATTTACTATTATGTATAATTGTAAGCAGTTTTCATGCCCTGAAAACTCTGTTTTCTTCGCTAGTCAAAAGTTAACTTAAATACTGTAAACTGATTTCGATGGCGTATTACAATTATTATAAAAATCTGATAAAAAATGTTCGAAAAAAGTTTTTTGAAATTTCTTTGGTTTAATAGTTATTAAGGTACCAAGAGCATTATGAGTAAAATAAGAGCCCAAGATTGTTAGTGTACTAACCGAGGGCCTTTGGCCCGAGGTGTGTACAACAATCGCGGGCTCTTAGCTCATAATGCCTGTGGTGCCTTCAAGGTTTTATGTCCTACCAATTTTCTTACCTAATTCATATTCATATTCAATTCATATAATTACTATGATACAGTATTTGATTGATCTAGTTAGCTGATCTAAGTTAGATTTGTGACATTAGCTGAGCTGTCATTAATTTTCATTGTGGCAGTGGTGCATAATAAAGTTGTATCCATGGAAACAAATACTGTTAATTTTTCATAATAACCCTAGTGTTCTTATGAAGAAAATAATTGCCCTGGAGCGTTATTTTGTATCTAAGATACCTTAAAATAGAGTCATTAATTTCAATTAATGTACTGGTAGGACATAAAACTTATAAAGAATATCCTGCCAGAGGTTTTCCAAATAATGTACTACGTGACACATTCTAAATGGCATTTCTTGACCTTAGACGAAGAAAAATTACGTTAACGGTTTTATTCAAATTTGAGCAAAACATGCTAGAATACATATGTATATACAACGGCCACTAGATAAATTTCCGCACAAACATATATAAGATAACAAACTATGAGGGATTTTAAGTTTGTTTTTCAAAATATTCGCTTTTACATCAGTCTTCAAATACCATTGTTCTGGAGACACCTCTCAACGACCATATTATTATATGCATCAACAGCCTCATCAGGGGAGTTAAAAACCGTTGTCCAGGCAATTTATTCTTGATTGTGGAGAATAAATAGAAATCATACGGTGCCAAGTCGAGGCTATAAGATGGGTGACCCAGTAATTCCACATTTACAGAGCTCAAAAATGCTATTGTTTGAGCAGCGGTGTAGGATGATGCGTTGTCATGGTGTAGGATTAAACAACTTCTACGACTGCTGGTAAACAAATGGTGGAATACCACTCCCATTTACTGTGCGACGATCTTCCACAAGAATTGTTACAAATGGCCTGATCGGCTAAAGAACGAAGCAACCATCTTCTTACATGCACTGCGAGATCGCATAGATTTTGTTGGCTTTGCTTCACCTTGGAAGATCCATTGTGCCGATTGTGGCTTCGTTTCCGGTTCATAACAATAAATCCATGTTTCGCGACCAGCGACGATGTTATACACATGCTTTGACTGACCACTTGCAAACCTCTTCAGCATTTTCTTGCACCAATCCACACGGGCTAGTTTTTGAACTTCATCCAAATTATGTGGCACCCAAATGTTGGTGAAGAATTGTGTTGATTGCAGTCCCCGAGATGCTTAAGGATGCCTCAATTTCAGCATAGGTGATTCACCGGTCTTACTCTACAAGGCACCGTACATGGTCAACGTTTTCATCAGTAACCGCAGATTTTGGACGACCTTCACGGACTTCGTCATTAAGAAAATTTCGGCCACGGCGGAATTCCGCACACCACTCGTAGATGGTGCTTTATGCGCAAAAGCATTGCAAAGTCGCTCGATGCACTGTATTGGAGTGAGAGGCGATCGTAAAAATCATCGCGCGATAATCTCTTCGACTTAGTTCCATTTTTCATACAACTCACAACAGTTAAAAGCTTATCACATACGAACCGTAAACAATTTTCTCAATCTGTCAACTTCAGTCGTCTACTGAAATGTTGTTGTTTCAAGGCACTCTTATAAAAAATTGTGAAATCAATTTCTAAGCCTATATTGTGAAAATGTATGTGGTGGTATATACAGGGTGAGTTAAGATAGCAGCACCCCCCCCCCCCAACGTTAGTTCATTTAATATTGATATTAGAAAAATGTGTTAACAAAAGATGTTCAGAATTATATGCTCTATATTATTGTACATTTATTTTATTTCATGGCCTACTGAGGTTTGAGCAGTGACATTCACCTTTTTTATTTTAAATGACACCCTGTATATTTTTTTATTTTTTCTGAAGAACCATCTTATCTCTATACGGTGCTATAAAAATATTGTGGTGTTAGATGGGAAAATTACAACGTTAAACACGATTAAAGTTGAAAAATGTCCAAATTTAGCAACTTCATCTAGTAACCTTGTTTCGTGGCAGTAACAGTAAAAAATTTGTTGTAACATTTTTTGTTATGGAGTCAAATGACAAAAATAACACCGTTAAGGTGGTAAAATAATAATGTATAGAAAGCAGCAAGTTTTTATTAACCCTTAACTGGTAACGTGAAATTTTGGAACACAACTGGTAACGTGCAGTCTGTGAGACTGGCACACCTTTGAAGCGAAAAAAAATATACTGTTTTAATTATTTGTTTAAATATATATATAGAGGTTTGTTAGGCATATATTTGTTAGTAATAATTTTATTTAAAATAACCGAAAACTTAATGTAAAGAAAAAATAATAAAATAATTTTCAACTTGAACACAAATTGGCAATGTACTTTTTACCAGATCAAGATAACAAAGGAAAACTTTTGATCAAAAGTAATTTTATTTATTTTACGATTAATAATAAGTAAAACAATGCATTTGTAAAAAAAAACTTAAAGAAATATTGTAATTCACAGGGCCTGCCATGCCTAGAAGTGGCACAAAATTCTCACGTAAACCGTCACTTTTGAAGCGAAAAAAATTAAACTGTTTTAATTATTTTTTTAAATATATATATAGAGGTTTGTTAGGCATATATGTTTTAGTAATAATTTTATTTAAAATAACCGAAAACTTAATGTAGAGAAAAAATAATAAGATAATTTTCAACTTGAACACAAATTGGTAATGTACTTTTTACCAGACCAAGACAACAAAAAAAAAACTTATTTTATTTATTTTACGATTAATAATAAGTAAAACAATGCATTTCTAAAAAAAAACTTAAAGAAATATTGTAATTCACAGGGCCTACCATGCCTACCAATTGAAAAAAATTCTCACGTAAACAGTAACGTGCCGTCTCACAGACTGTACTGAACTAAAAATAAAACACATCTCCAGCGTTAGTTACCCAAATTTACCAATAATTGTGCGATAGGTGGGGTACCAAGAGGAGAAAGATTAGATAAGATCATTTGCCGAAAAGCGGTACTCTTTTGCTGAAAATTTGAGATTAAAATTTGCTTGCAGTCTCACAGACGGCACGTTACCAGTTAAGGGTTAATAAACAATTTATTCTATGAATACAAAAGAAAGTATCGAAAGACATAACCAAAATGAAAACACCTAAAATCTATTCTTATTTGCTAAATGTTCAAAATTACCCTCATTCTGGTCAATACAAGCTTGTAAACGCATAATATGATTGTGTCTAACACTGTTTAACATTTCAGCAGTAATAGTGGAAAACGCATTTCTAATTCTTATTTTCATGTCGTCAGGAGTAGTAGATGCTGTACTGTACACAATACTTTTTACGTGACCCCCACAGAAAAAATCTAGTGGCGTTAAATCAGGAGACCTTGGGAGCCACGCTTCAGGGCCGCCTCTGCCAATCCATTTTGCACCAAACTCGCAATTTAAAAAATTCCGAACCATTGTGCTGTAGTGGGGTGGCGCACCATCGTGCTGATAATAACTTCCCTGCCGTATATTTAAAGGCACATCCTCTATTAACTCAGGAAGGATTTCTTAAAGAAAATTAAAATAGGTCTGACCTATTAAAGCCTCATCAAAAAAATGTGGCCCCATCACATGATCGTCGATTATTCCTGCCCAAACGTTCAACGACCAGATATGCTGGTTATCAACATTTATCATCCAATGAGGATTTTCGGTTGCATAATAGTGTAGATTGTGTTGATTCACTGGGTATTCTTGAATGTGGCTTCGTCAGTCCAAAAAATTTTTCGTAAAAAGTGCATCTCTGTTCTGAATTTGCTCATTAATCAAATGCAAAAATTTGTTTGACTCACATAATCGTCGTCTGTGAGTTGTTGCGTCAGACACAAATGGTAAGGATAAAATTTGTGTTTTTTGATAATAAGAACAATTGCGGTTTGGCTAATACCTGTTTCTGATGACAAATTTCTCATACTGATATGTGGATTGACGTTTATTGCACCTAAGACTTCATTAATTACAAATCTATTTTGCTGACGTTTCTGATATTGAACGGATCCAGTGTCGCGAAATCTTCTTAAAAGTTTTTTGAAAAATTTCTCTACATAGTTGCCTTCTATCAAGACATTTTTCTAAATACAAACGTTTAGCCCTCTTAATGACACAATGGGATTCACCGATTACTAGAATTATATCTACCAAGTCGTTTGTTGAAAAATTAACATGGTTAGCCATTGTAAATGCACTTATTATTTCGGTTTTGAGTTATGGAAACGTCAAAACACAATAAATGTGGCAACTAATTTTTTCACTGTTTTGTTAGATGGCTACTAGATGAAGTTGCTAAATTTGGACATGTTTCAACTTTAATCGTGTTTAACGGTGTATTTTTTCCATCTAACACCACAATATTTTTATAGCACTGTATAGAGAAAAGATAGTTCTTCCGAAAAAATTTAAAAAATATACAGGGTGTCATTTAAAATAAAAAAGTTGAATGTCATTGCTCAAACCTCAGTAGGCCATGAAATAAAATAAATGTACAATAATATAGAGCATATAATTCTGAACATCTTTTGTTAACAAATTATTTTTCTAATATCAGTATTAAATGAACTAACAGGGGGGTGCTGCTATCTTAACTCGCCCTGTATATAATTTCGGTTTAGAACGTCTTTCTATGTTGTCCGATGCCTATTTTCCATTCTTGTCTGTTGTTCCATTGGTCATCTGCAAGATCTTTTGTGCTCATGGATTTCCGTATCGCTCCTATTCATGTTTTTTTTGCCTTCCTTTTTTTCGTCTTCCGCGATGAGTCCTTTTAGGACTTATTTGGGAAGTCTGTGCAAAACGTCACGTTAAAATCAAAAAATTTAATTTGGATTGGCTCTATCGTTGACGTCACTAGATGACATAAGCTTTAATGGGACATCATTTTATCTGAACGTTTGAAGGTCCGTTGCCATAGTAACATCGGCCATATTACGCCAAACGCCCGTCAAATCCAAGGACGGTGGGGACGGTGACATTTTTTATTTTTTTGGCCAAACAGAAAAAGTTACATTTTTACCCCCTCCGTATCTTCGTAATCCTTGACTGGAGCGCAAAAATGCATACGACAATTTTTATTGTATATTAAATGTAGATTAATTTTGTATAAGATCAAGTTTGCGTTAAACCTCATAGTTAACGACATATTTGCGAAAAACTGTTGAAACCTACCATTTTACCACCTTTCCCACCTTTCCATCCCCCTTTCGCCTAAACTCGATGCGCGGGGTCGTGTGACTTTTTACCACTTACTACGAGGAGGTTACTATACAATTTGCCGCTGGGTAGAACTTTTCTTTTTAATGTTTTGAGTTTTGACAATTTTTGAGCCATCTTTACTATACTAGATGGGCTGGTGTTTTGTGCGCTAGCATCTGGTGGTATAATGCTCAATTTGCCCCAAGTTGCGAGTTACAAAGTTGGAGCGCGCCTTTTGTGCTTGCGCAGCAACCATTGTGTGAGTTGTGTGTCTTGGTGATGTGTTGACCTTGTTACTCTATCTCTTAGGTCAGTTAATTTGATGGCCAACTGTGAATGGTCTCACTGAGCCCGACTTCAATCGCCAAGGCTGCGGAAAAATTTTGGCCCCTGCGCGATCCGAACCGAGGACTTGCTTAATACAAGCCTAGCACTTTCCCAACTGCGCTACTCGGCTTCTTTTAGTGTTCACAGTTAAAACTCATAAAAAATTTACTGTGTGTCTCAGTGACGACTAGACATGGCAAAATTAACACTGGGAAATTATGTAAGGATTAACTATTGCTGTGTCTGTATCAAAAAATGTGATTGTCACAAATCAAACAGCAGGTAGTTGAGTTAACCAAATTTACATTACTGTAAGATTGCAGTTATTTTTAGAATTTGCTGACACAATACAACTATCACCATTATAGCCCGGGAGCCAGCGACATATTTTTGTCAGTTATTTCCTCCCTGTCGATAATTTGAGAATCGCTTCATTTAGTTGTTCCGTGAAGCGCAGTGATCGTCAGCTGCGGGACCATGGTCGGGATAGGCGATAGCAGCCATCCACTCACGTAAAAAAAAATTATTTTCAGAAATTTCCTCCCGGCTGAAAATTTGTTAAATAATAGCTTATATATCACTTATAGTAATAAAAAAAGTCAGCTGGCTGAATGGCGCAGGAAACCTCGTCAGCTGATGCATTTAAATAGGTGAGCGGCCGTCAGACGTGGCTTCCGCGCTACACCTTTGACTGCATCAGCTGACGATTTTCCCGTCGACATACAGCCAGCTGACTTTATTTTTATCAAAACAAATATTCTTTGTATTTTTACAAGTTTATACAAGCAGCTGACGTATAATCCGACATCAGCAGCCAGCTGACATTCTTTTATTACTATAAGTGATATGTAAGCTATTATTTAACAAATTTTCAGCCGGGAGGAAATCACTGAAAATAATTTTTTTTATACGTGCGTGGGTGGCTGCTATCGCCTATCCCGACCATGGTCCCGCAGCTGACGTTCACAACGCTTCATAGAGCAACTAAATGAAGCATTATACGAATTATCGATTGAGAGGAATTTGGTCGCAAAAATCTGTCACTGGCTCCCGGGCTATTAAATGATCAATATTATTACAAATAAGCCGGCAGTACGGCTGAGTGGTGTTGCACATCTCACAGCACTTGTAAAAGTTAAGCTCCAATCTGCTTGGTCAGTACTTAGATGGGTGACGATCTGGAGAGCGGGCGTAGTGTTCTAGCCTGACAGGCTCCACTACCTCAAGTACCTTCACCGAATTGAAAAATGCACACACCCTCAGCGGCCCGGAACCCCGACACTGTGTAAATGGTATAAGGGGTTACAGATTATGTAATGTATATAATTATTGCAAATAAATAGTATTTAGGGATAAATAATATGGTATAGTAATTGCCTTGTATAAGTAATATTCAGTATAAAAGCATAAGTATTTAGAATTTACGCAACGCAAAAATAAACTAGAAAATAAGGTTAAGGTTTAGTGTTCGTGGATAAACAAACGTAAACCATTTATTATTTTATAATAAAAGTTTTTGAACAAACAAATTTGGATGATTTTCAGTAATGCATACAACAGAAAGTTTGAAGAGTTTGTATTTTGTAATGAAATAACAAAGAGAAACATTACGACGAGCCCTAACCACTATATATTCGGCCATTTAAATAATTTTACTCTACTAACGTTAAAACAGGATTTTATGAGTGGACGGAGAACAATTAAGGCACCGCATTTGCTTTTCCGTTAAAAAGATTATTACATATCTTCTAAATTTTTTAGGTTTTTCTTTTTAAAAAGTTGAACAACATTAACAAACTTATAAGCCCCCACAAAACATTTTTATTATTAAATCACGAACTTTTTTGGTTGCTACACCTCGCGTCATTATTCACCAAAATAATCTCAAATTGCATCTGTAAACAAGCTGCTGCCAAGCGAATTAATTGAACACAACAAACTATCACTTGTTTTTCTGTTAAGCCAACGTAACTTGATTAATATACAGATTTGGATCCAGCAGCAGTGTTGGCGGAATATTTAGTTGTCGATAGTGATTGTTAAACTTTTAATTTGCTGAACTTGTTAAAGTTTACAAAAATAAAAACATTAAGGATTTCGAAGATTTCTTATCATGTTTTAACGAAAAGAAAATGTACCTTAATTGTTTTTTGTTCAATCATAAAACTGTTTTTACGTAAAAAAAATAAAATTATTGGAATGGCCGAATATACAGGGTGTTGAAAAAGAGCCGCAATCGTATAGTACTACCGTAATTGACATCAAATAAGTATCATAAATCCGTTTTTAAAAGTTTGCCGCTATGCTTATGTCGGAAGATACAAAATTCCTTCTACCAAAATTAAAAACTGTTCTACAGCTATGATATTAATTGTATTAACAATTTTTCCTAACAAAATAAAATCGTTAATCTCTATCAACAATTTCCGGTTAGTATAGTAATGAATAACAGTTTTATTAGACATCCTCAAAGAACAAAATATTGTTGAAAATACAAAATTACCGATCTGACAATCCTGCAATATTTGTATGTATTTAAGCACAATAAACTAGTCACCATATTTCAATAAAAAACAATGTTTTGTCAAAATATCAAATTCTGACAGTACCACGAATTTTAGTACATTAATTTCAAACGTGTAGTAATGGAATATACAAATAATGAATATTTTGATATGCTGATGTGTTTGGGACAAGCGAATGGTGCAAACAACTTTTCATATTATAAACTACCATTGCTTAATTTAAACTTATAAAGCACACAACAAACATAAAAAAATCAGAATCTAGACACAGGTCACTTTTTTGTAATGCATGCATGTTGGCACTTAACTCCTTTGTACAGTGTTGCCATATTTTCTAACTTAAAACCAGCATTATCTCTGAAACGGTTGTCGGAATAAAAAAAATTGTGTTAACTTTTTTGTTACTTTACCCATGAAGAACATCATGATACTCTTCGATTGCGCGACTTTTTCAACACCCTGTATAGTGGTTAGGGCTCGTATAAGCACTAAAAATTTAATAACACTAACGGGTACTAATTAATTAAATGCACAAACATATTCCCATTGACTAGTAGACAGTGGTATAATCTGTCATAAAAATTATAACAAACATTTCGTAATTTTTGAGAAGTTACGTTAAAACATGCCTCCCTAATGAGTCCTTTAGAGATTCTAAACTTGCATGCCTTCATAAAGTGAAAATTTTTTATTTTAGGAAGCCCCACAACAAAAAATCATTGGGTGACACATCTGAAGACTTTGGAACCCAGTTAATAGGGTCACCACAACCATTCCATATGTTGAGAAATACTTCTTTTAGGTAGTTTCGTAGTTCTCTTGAATAGTGAGCAAGAGCTCCATCGTTCTGATACCATACTGTGTTGATATTCTCAACTAATGCAGTAATAGCAGGAACTATTTGCTTTTGAAGCATACCTAAATAAATTCTGCTATTGATCAAGAGCGGACCAATTAAACTATCGCCTAATATTCTAACCCATACATTAAGACTTTAGCGGTATTGTGTATGTGTTTGCACATACAGATGTTGATTACAGTGAAATCTCCGATAAGCGGACACGCAAGGTGCCAACGTTTTTGTCCGGTTATTAGAGGCGTCCGCTTAAGAGAAAAATCCATTTTTATGTTTAAAAAAGTTGTCTTGATGACATTCTCACAAATTTCTAAGTCGCCATCATTTTCTAATTCTGCCAACTGCACATCAATGGCAGCTGATTCATCTGAAATTTCGGTTACATCATCCTCCTCGCTTATTTCCTTGTCAATGTTTATAAATTCCTCAGGGTTGACGTCTTCGATTTCTGGGATACTCCTATACAGTTCAGCCATTACTGATAAGGGTAAATCGTCCTCTGGTTCGAATTGATTACACTGGCGTAACTTGCTACACGCAGACTCCGCGGTCGCGGGAGCCCTGAGCCTAGTTTTCTTATTCTTTCATTCAATAAAAGCAAGCAGGAAAAATTCTTGCTATTTTTATTTTTACCAGAATGGGCTGCCCAGGCAAAAGGTAAAGTAGTTTTGAATTATTGCAGGCCTCTAAAATTGGGCGACATGGACTGTTTTGTAATAATATCGCGCAGTGAAATAAATATTTTCTAAAAAATATTCATCAGCATGAAATTTATTAAACATTAATTAACAAAAGGTGATTCGTCAAACCTAAGAGATAGAGTAACAAGGTCAACATATCACCATGACACACACCCCACACAATGGTTGCGGCGCAAGCACAAAAGGCGCGCAAGGGGCAAGTTGAGCATTGTGCCGCCAGATGTAAGCGCATAAAGTACCAGCCTCTACACCGCAAGGTAAAATGAGGTTATCGATAATACATACATACATAACAGGTGATTCGTTTTTTACTATCTGCTGCTAATAGCGCTTGCTGCATGGAATATTTGTAAGCAAAATATTTGTGTTTTTTAAGACTGCAGTGAACATACGAGCAAGATACACCAAGATTATTTGCAATTTCCCTCACACTTACGTTGGGATCCGCTAAGACAGCTGTCAAAATATCTACTTCGTTGTTAACATTCTGGTTTCCGTTTCTATTCGTGCAACTGTGTTTAGTAAAATAAAGCTCGCAAGTTCTTCGCAAGCTATTACTTGCTAAATTACATGTTACCATTTGAATTTTTTCTTCATTCATTGATAAGTATTTGAAAATATAATATTAATTATTTTAAATAAATTTCCTTTAAATAATTATGTAATATAAAAATTATTTGACAGATATAAATTTCAGTTTGTTTTAAATCTTTTGTTTTGGCCACTCAGAAAGAATATATAGCTTATGGCAATAGTTGATCCTTATATAATTTCCCAATGTTAATTTTGCCATGTCTAGTAGTCATTGAGACACACTATATAGTTTCATCAAATCCTAAAACATAAAATCGCTTGTCTCTTTGTATCTTTGTTCGCTATCTCCTCCGAAGATACTGAACCGATTAAAGTGTATGATAACTTAAAATTTTGCTAGTTTTTCGACTTAGATCGTAGGTCGGTTTTTATTTTCAAAAAAAGTAAAGTAAAATTAAATTATATTTAAGGTTAGATTCTAGGCAACTTTTATCAAAGACGAATGCAAATGGTAGTTTGGTATGAAGTTACCAACAATTACATCATATACGTCCGTAAGGCATGATTTTAAATCAAACCTAACTGGGCAAAATAAAGAGCAAAGAAAAATATTTCATGTAGCACCTCTTCCCACCGAAGCGTAGCTCGGGTGATTCACTAGTCTTACATAAAACAACATCACAAGAAAATGTACAATACTATTTAGAAGAAAAATTGAATATAAAACTCATAAGAGAGGTGAAAGTTTACTGTTGCTATATTTTAGCTAGCAAGTTTAAAAAAAAACTGCCATTAAATGTAGAATACATTTTCAGTGAATATTACTATCAAGTTTCATACTTGTAATTGCAGCAAAATTTATATTCACGAATTAATTGAAACAGAGTCAAAGCTTTCCTATAATCGTACAACTATTTAAGTAATTAAACCAACTTTGTAGTTGGTATGAATGAAAAGAATTTTCTATCCACTAGAGGCAATATGAAAAGCGAGGTTATGTGTTTTAATCGATTTTTAAAAATAACTTACCTGTATTTCACACTGCAGCTCCCGTTCAAGTAAAGCTCGTTTTCTAAGTATCTCTTTCTTAAGTGCTTCCTTCTGCCTAAAGAGTGCCACCATAATTTTGGTTTTCATCGCTACACGTTTCTCATCTTCTTGGGAATCTTTTAATTTCACTCGGGCTCGCGGAGAGATTGGTTTATCTTTGATCGAATGAAGAATGCTAAAAACATTTTCAATGTAACTTTGAACCAGCAAAATTTGCTAAAGTAACTTACTGCGTTTCCTCCTTTTTAATAATTTCATTGTTTTTCGTAAAGCGACTTCTTTTCGGTGTCTCCATAACCCACTCCGCGTCATCTTCTTTAGAGCTTGGAGGTCGTTTACGGATAGGTACACGGACACTAGTAATTGCAGCAACCTGGCTGTTAGTTCGAGGAACGATTGGAGGTGCTTCCGGTTCCTGCTTCATCTTATTCTCTTGGTAACGTTGGAGTTGCAGAAGCTTTTCTTCTATTTCCGGATTTAGATTCTCTTGCTTTAGGGCGGTCTTAATGGCTGTGCACCGCAAAAATTTTAATGAGAAACGAAAACCCACAAAATATTGTAAGTAAAAGGAAGAGAATGAAAAGAGAGTAAAAGACCCAAAGCAAAACGACCAAACTAAACATGAAAGTGCTAGGGGGACAACAAGAAAAGTCTGTGATATTTATTCGATAAATTTTATTACATAAATTTGGAATACATGGAGTTGAGATACATGTCACTTTAATACTCTTACCTATGAGTTACGAAAAGTAGCAAATGTTTCCAAACACAAAAATAATACTAGTCTTACAGAATCAGTCGCAAATTTAATAATATATCTAAAGTTAAATAAAGAAAACTGTAAAATATCACAGACTCCAACAAAAGTCTTCAGAACGTTTAAAAACATTTGCACGTAGGAACATATCCTCATCTTAACTACTAACTAGCGTATAAAAGATCAGTTCAACTTATTAGAATTGTCGTTTTGCAATGGGTATATACAGTTAGGGTTTGACACTATAACTGAAGAATACTGAAACATACTTTGTTGGATATAATCAGGAGTCACGACAAATTGTTTGTTCGCCTCGTTCGAAGCGTGCGGCGACTGAACCACTGTAGTCAATTGACCGGCCTCCATGTTTGCTTTCATCGCCTGCAATAATGCTGACGACTGCTGCCCGTTTACTAACACCTGGCGACCAGTAGTCGCTGTGTTTTCGTTGGCCACCTGTAATTATCATTGTGTCAATAACAGGCACTGTTGTTCCTTAATACATCAATCTTTACAGCTTTTATAATACAAACACTGAGGAAAACAAAATCAAGTTCGAAGACAGCATAATGAAAACATACACAATGAAATAAACACACACACTATTAGTTTTAAAAATGTTGTTTGAGGTATTTATATTAACCAGTCGCATGGTTTCTGTTGTAACAGTTTGCTAATAATTTATGTATTTCCAAAATTAGAGAAACACATACTACACCTATTTCACCTATTTTACCTTCCAAAATTGATTTCAGATTCTTCCTTCATAAATTCCGACAAAAAATATTATAGATAACTACAGTTGCCTAATTTAAAACAGTATTTTGTGGGTGTCACAAGTGTAAAGTCTGGAACCATTCCAATATTTTATTTTAATAGTGCAATTTTTTTAAAGAAATCCTGGAATATGGCAACATTTGTTTTAGAGATTTAATTTGTTACAATTGTTATTTGAAAATTGCTTTCCATTTTTAGGTTATGTCCTTATCCTTATTTTTTTAATAAAAACCTATATTTTTATGCTGAATTTTAAAAGAACATCAAATTCTAGGACTAAATATGTTAAAAAGTACCGAATTTGTTATTTAAAATTCTCACAATTTTTAACAGCAGTTTCTGTTATAATGGTAATAATAATATTGTTGTATTTTTTCTTTACGGGTGATTATCTTTAATGTTTCAACATTCATACTTGTCGTGCTATGAAAGACATTTAAATATTTAGATATAAACCAATCACTAAACAGTTTGTATTTGTCTACCAAAAATTGCCTATCTGGCACTATAAATAGGAACATTTTCAGAGTGTAAACTAATTTTTTGGGTGATACAGCTTAAGACAATAATATGAATTAAAATACAGAATGTTTCAGGAGGAATGGTCAATATTCTAGGACGTAATAGTAGACATTGTTTTAATAAAAGAAAAAAAATCGTATAAATGTGTCTTACTCTTACGCTGTTAAAAATGAAAAACCTTAATATCTTAATACAACAAAATTTATTAAACATTACACCAAGTTTAGCTTACAATACATTTTCAAATACACCTTCACCGACATCATTTTCAGCATGACGTGTTATTTTTTTGCAATGCATCTTGTTGATTTTCATATATTCAGCAGCATTCAAAATAGGTGCTATGAAATTCTCTCGTGTGATGACATTCCTCTTAGAAACTAAACTTTTCATCCATGCCTAAATGCAATAATTGAAAGGTGTAAAACCCGGAGTCCTTACAGGAAAATTAACGCAACCGCAACCGATCCATCTTCTGAGAAATTACTATTCTTTGCTAATGGTAATAATGCAAAGGAGCCCCATCTTGTTGAAAGTACGTATCAACTCGTGTTGCCAAAAACGTCAAACTAATAAACGACTTGTTTAAATCTGTAAGCATCGTTGACATGATACTGCTGCAAAATACATCAAGGTCAGTGAAGGTGTATTTGGAAATTTAAAACGCTGCATTTTTATAATAGACAATAATATGGCACATGTTTATGTTAACTGACGCAAAACCTAACCTGCTAACCTCAAATTTAACATAGACTTACAGTGCCACCAACATAAAACAGTGCCAAGCGAATGACAGGCCGGACTAAATTTATTGTCCGCCATAGTACTATCAGCTCTCAAAGTACTGTATATTAATAAATACAGCAATCCCAGTACTACAAAAAAGTTGTGTTAATTGTACGATTGCGTATACATTGTTTACAGTTTCTTGTATTTTATATTATTTCACCGGTAGTACCGAGATATCTAATAAATTTATCATAAATTAGAGACGCGTTTGGCAGTAAAAGTAAAGTTCAAGGCACTTCATTCCACACGTAGGAATATGGACTGAGATACGGCGAGTCAGGATCGATGTAATATTTCTTTCCGAAACCCAATCAATCTGGCACACCGTTAACGGCGTACTGGGTGATATGGTTAGCATCACGCCTTTGTCAACTGCCTTACTTCCCTACTTCCACAACTGTGGTTTCAGTACCCAGTTTTTAAAGCGACTAGGTGGACTGCCCGCCAGTTGCCAGATGTGGGGATTGAACCCCGTACCGTGGCACCGCAGCAGGAGCTTCCTAACCGCTCAGCTTCGCTGGGGATATACGTTTGTCAGTATAGAAGTGTATTCGTGCACTGTCAGTCTATGTCCATTTCATGATTAGCAGGTTAGGTTTCACATCAGTCTGTGTAAAATAACAAATAAAACCTAACCTAATAACCTCGAATTTGACATAGATTGACAGTGCCACCAACAATACACTTCAGTACTAGAAAAGAGTCTCACAGAAGATGCGTATGAAGTATTCAGTTCGATCTGCCGCAGTAAAGTTGGGAATTCCAAAACCACGGTAGGTATAAACATGATACAACATAATGTAATATCATGTATTATATGTGGATATATCAGCTTAAAGCTGCCTTTCTACTACCAATAATAATAATAATAATAATAATAATTAAGTCGTAGCAGTTTTTAGTAACAAAACTAAGTTCGTTAAAATGTGAAAAGATCCTAATAATAGATAACGAGTTATATTGTGAATGATCTAGTTCAGGTGCTCGGATTACAGTTTTATCACTGTTCAGATAAAACAGCCTTTAAACAACAAATTAATGTAAAGAAGAAGAAAAACATTCCAAACCAGTATTTAGTATTTGTAAAGGACTTTACACAAAACTTCCCTCACAAGTGCGGCCTGCATCGAACGCTGCACATCTCAAAAGGTTATTTTTCACGATTACAATACTTCTTCGTCTTAGGCGAAGAAAAATTATGGCTGACCCATAGGCATTTTGTAGGTCTTCGAGAAATTTAAAAATGATGAAATATAGGTAGTCTCACTTCTCTTCAAAAATCATGTTATTACTTTATTTTTAAGAAAAGATTAGAAGTGGTTACATTTTATATATTTTTTCTTGCACATTGCTCTTGATTTTAACTGCAAATAATAACAATAATACAGTAGACTGGTAGAATTTGGTTGATACAACTGTAGGTCTCTATAAACAAAGAAAAACTATGTTTATTACGGATTATTAAATTTTAACAACAAACCCGCTCATTCGGTTTCTCTACATAATTGTTTCCCTTTCAAAAATGTTGCTTCGTATTTGTAGTACAAAATACGTATAATGTACTTGCATGAAGTTCCTTAGCTATAGAAACATTCGACTCTCTAAATGGCAAATAATTGCAACTTTCTCTCCGGCAAAAGCTTCCTGCTATAATATGGCGATTTTTTATGTGTTCACAGTTTGAGCATGCATTAACAACGAAACAGCATATACAAAATTCCACAAAATTTGGCAATTCCCCAGGAGCCTTCTGGAATTTTTCCACTGTTCGTCGTTATATACGATACATTGTACCAAATTTCAGCCAGGTTTTCAATTGCTGTATCAATTCAGCTACAATATTATTTTGATGTCTTAATAAACGATACGTCCACATTGTATTCAATATAAACACTGGCTGGGACCTTCAATTTTTGCCTTATAACCGATATGTCGCTATATCCGATGTCGTTATAATTGAAATCTAGCATTCTAGCAATACAATACAATTGCATTTTATTTCAAATAATTTCAGGATATACAATACAGTAGTGTAAATATAAAAACTGTCACAAATTTAGGTTACTTGTATATTTAAAACATACCAACAATAGATAAATTAAAAACCATTTTACTTTGTTAATTCCTTATCATAGAACTGCTGCATTCGAGTGATGTTTTTCATATGTTTCTGCTAAGTTATATAATAATGTAAACAATCTTTATAAAAGTTATTCTCTATGTAGATTTAAAAATATGTCGAAATATCTTACTTGCAAAATGCAACCATAGTTAGTTTTTCTAATTTTGTACATATTTTTGAACTTTGGGCATAGGCCTCGCTACTACCCTTAGTAAACAACAAATAAAACACCAGACTTACTGAACAACCATATAATAAAAGACGAAAACAAAACTATATAATACATTTGATAATTAAATGAAATGCGTTAAGTTTAAAATGCATGCAAGTCTGTTCATGCACGATCGCTGACTGCCCAGTTTTAGGGGTGCGAGTTCTGCGCAGATCCGACTTAAATGACCCCTGCCTTATGTGTTTATTTGTAACTATTTTTATTTAACATATTTTACCATCTGTTAAGTTAGCCTGTAGGTTACGTGTAAGAATAGTCATCTGATTAAACTTCGCCTACAAAGGCCCACTTTGTACTTATATAACTACCTGATCTTTTTTCAAATAGTCATTTTTATTATTATTATTATTAAACATATCACATCAAAATATTCATTAAAGCTGTATGGTTCTAAATTTATTAACAATCTTTATTTTTCTAAAAATGTTCAAATTTTCCAAAATTTTACCTGGAATGACAATTTATTGAATGTCTTCATACACATATAAGGCTTATCTATGAATTGGAAAATTGATATCTAATGTGCGGGTATTTTAATTATTTATAGTAAATTTTTCTTTATTTTCATGTAAAAATATTAAACATTCAAATAAATATAACCTGCACACAATGAGTATATTTTTTTATTTAAATTTTGTCCTACATGATTCCCTAAAGGTCTATTCAGACGGGCGGTAGTGGCGCAAATTCTTGGTGGTTTTTAGATTAATAGGCATTCATACAAAGTGTGATAGTTGGATGGTGAATTTGCTTTGTTAGGGACGGCCAGAGGCGTGCAAGTTACAAACTGATGTTTTTAATAAATGTTCACTAGTAGTCCAGACAGTTCCGATGAAGAATAAGCGTCAGTTGTGATAGTCTCCGAGGACGATACTACCAGAAAACGAAAGCGTATCTTACACTAGATACGTAAATAGAGAGTTCCTCACAAAGAACTTCCAAAAGACAAACCAACTTTTTAAAATATTTTCGCATATCGATACATGATTTAGCTGGTTCTACCATTTTATTATACAACCAACCATGTCTGCATGCATCTAGGGACGTTACTGAACTGCTTATTTCACTCTAAATTATTGTTTTGTCTTTATTTAACCGCACGGTTTCTTCATAAAAATTGCTCCTCAATCGTTCCAAACTGCGCTGTCGACATACCGTCGTATCGCCGCCGGCTTGCCATTACCTTACCGCTTGCCACTCTGAATCATATCATTAAAAAACGTGCCGAGCGATTGTTGAGCGGTTTCAGAATTGAGCCGCTACCGCCAGTCTGAATATACCTTAAACCTATTTTATATATTATTCTAAACAGGTTTTTTTGCCATAAAAATATTTCCTCTAAATTACTATTACTTTCTCAGAAGATTATGCTATACTTGATTATTGACTCATAATTTGCAAAATATAGAGTTCTCAAAGTATTTGCATTCATATACCGGGTGGATTGGACACATACTGAGAATGAACGGAAAAAGAGTGACAAAAAGAATTTTACTAGAAGCACCAGGTGAAAGGAGAGGAAGAGGAAGGCCAAAGAAGGAATGGATAAGATGCGTGGAAGAAGACCTACACCTTCTGGGAATACATGACTGGAAAGAAAAGAGCGAAAAATAGGGGCGAATGGAGGAAAATAATCAACCAAGCCAAGGGCCTTGAAGGCCTGCAGAGCTGACATATATATATATACCGGGTGGCCATAAATATCTGATATCACATCACCTTTGGAATCAACACCGCTTTATTAAAGTGATGAATCCAACTAAACTAAATGTCATTAATGTCATCACAACTAAAATTCCTATCTGTCAAAAATTATTACAGATTGCAATAAGTAATGGAGTTAGAACAGGAGATTTTTATAATCGAGTCGTAGGCTAAACTGCAGAATCCAGGGCACATTCCCCTGCTCTTATTGCATTTTATTACATTACATAGGTACCAATACTTATCGTAATTTAAATATAATGCTAACCAACATTTATAAGTAGCTAATTCCATGGCTACCGGGATCTCAGATATTTATGGCCACCCGGTATTTTGAAGCTGATCTTAATGCGAAGCAGATTTTATTTAGTTTCTTTTGAGATATTTGCAATCAAAAAACTTACCTATTTTACATAAATATTTTACAATTTAATAAAAGGAAGAGATACAACATACTCTAGCAACACGATCATTCTATTGTTATTCATATTGCAACAATTTTTGTTTCAGATTTATAGAATACAATAGATATTGTTTATAACTTTGGATGTAAGGACATACTGGCTATACCGACGGAAATGTCGAGTTCCGTAGAGTTGTGGCTGGTCAAATTCTTACCGGTCAATTAACTTGTTAATTGACTGATTTTCTATCAATTTTCAGAAACGTAAAAATTTGTTGGAAAATCGTACGACACTCATTAATGACCAATAGAAAAATTAGTTCACGAGCCGTAACCCAGACAACAAAATTTCTTGGAAATTTTTTGTAGGTAGACATTGCTTCTTTTTAGGGTTTGTGTCGTTACGATTTTCTTACCGAATCTGCATTCGAGCATTAATTCATATCCGGAAATTATTTATCGTGCATTCCAACAACGTCCTAATTTGCCCTCGCGTCCCGCTCGGGTAAATTAATACAACATTGTTGGAACGCACTCAAAAAATTTCCGGAAAGAATAAATGCTCTTGTGAGATTATATGTGAAAATGTTTATTTACGCAAAAATCAAATATAAATAGCTATTTCAATAGCTATAACATGTCTCTTGCATAAACACTTTTAGCACGAGTTTGCGCACAATAATTTTTCTACGGCCTTAAATTTACTGTTATTAAACCATAAATGTCGATTTAACAAAGGTTTGCATTTACCGTTAAGTAGAATTTATGTCATAGTAAAGAGATGGCCTTGACGGCACAGGTGACTGTTTCTGCAGCCGGTAGCTGTCAAAGTTAGTTATCAAAGGTAATTATAATACTATACATTTTACTTTATTCATTACATAATGCTTTAATTATTTAAAAAACACTTTACCTCTAACGAAAGAAGTAACTACAATAACTTTATAACCTTACTTCCTGTTTAAAATTCTAAATTCAACACCCACTGAAACGTAAACAGCTGATTTCACTTTTAACACGCTGATTTATAAAACATCATTTTTAGTGAAACAAGCTAGTGTTTAAATGCCTCCTTTTACTAGTGGTCGTAGAAAAAATATGTAACTTTAAAGTCCTTTAAACATATTTTAGAAAACATCCTTTAACAAAGCTGAAACAACTTCAACTTATTAAGAAGATTAACTAAGGGAATGTTCATATATTCTTCTAAGTTATCTTCATGGAGCTCGTCCTTGTCACTAATATAACTAATACCACTGCTAAAATTTAGTTTGCACGATAATTGCTACCTACATTATATCTGGAGATAAGTGCAAGATTGTACTTTTGTACACTAATTTTTGTTGCACCCATGTTTTCATTTTAACAAGAAAACACCGCTAACGAAGCTTAAATAATAAGAGCACTGCCTTTTATAACTTTCTAGATGGAGTAAGTACAGAAATCCCATGATTTACAAGTTTACCTACATCACTGCATCGATTGGGTCCGGTTTCCACAAGGCCGCCACAATGTGTGACGCAACTTTTTAAATTTAAAAAGATTATGATCAAATTTTGCAGCCAATTGATCGGCTAAGAGAACCACTAAAAACCATAGGTTCTACAACAACCTCTATTTCACTTCATCCTCTATACTTCAATCTCGATGTTATTATTTTGGTAATTTTCGACTCTTAAGGCCTGTTCCTATGGTATGAGTTAACCCCTATAAAAATTTCAAGTCAAAACTAGGCTACCAGATTGGAGGTAAAGGTGACAGGCTAGTAATCACAGCGATCAGCGGTCCTGGGTTCAAATCCTGGAGTACGCACGAGTGTACGTGTAAAGACGTACAATATCAGTCCTTCTCAGGACTAACTAGGAACACCTGAAGACGTGAGTAGATCAAAACTCCCGAAACGTCGTGTGATATACACCCTAGACCAGGAATGAGCAACCCGTGGTCCGCCACACTTTCTCGAGCAAGATTTTACATTTCGACTTTTATAATATTTAGATCAGAAGAAACCGTTCTTAGATTTAATATTTTTTCTTCACCATTTAATGTAGAAGTGGAAACAGTTCCGGATGAGTTACAAATGGAATTAATGGATTTACAAAACGACGCGGAATTAAGAAATAAATTTCAAAATGTTGGCATACATAATTTCTATCAAACTTACATGAATTTAGAAAATAATGAGACTGGAAGCACCTATGTTTGCAAACAATTATTTTCCGCAACGAAAATAATTGAAAGTGATCACCGATCGAGATTAAATACGAGATTAAATAATGTACGGTTAGAGAGCTGCATGCAAATTGCTGTGCCGTCTATATCTGCAAATATAAACCAATTGATTGCAAAGAAGCAATGTCAAATTTCTTATTAAATAATCTTTTTCCACATATATCTTTCGCCATTTTTTAATAGATATTTCTAATAATAAGTGTTGTATTTCTGTAATTTTTTATACTAGGTTTATTCTGTTAATAAAAAGATAATTTGAGTTCATCATTCAGGGTTCGTATTATCACAAGTTTTTTACATTTTTAAATTTGTAGCTGGCCCGTTGTCAAAAAAGGTTGCTCATCCCTGCCCCAGACAGTGGAAAAAGTCCGATAAAACATATCTTAAAAATGCTTATTATTTTTGTCCCTATATTTTCAAAATTTTTAGATTAAAAACTTCCACTTGCGAGGGAAGTTCCTTGTAAAGCCCTATATAGATATTTTTGAAAATATTTTACACTATTTGCTAGGCATTTTAAAATGTAAACTTTTTTAGAACAATGTTACTACTCCCTCAATATACAGGGTGTTTCAAAAAGCTGTTGCCAAATTTGGGGAGGCTATAGAAGACGTAGTAAATATTTTTGCATATAATAAACCCCTATTCGAATATGAGCCCTTTTGACCCTGGAGCAATTTTTGTCCAAAAACGTAATGTTATCTTGTTCATAGAAAAAGACTTCGATATTTAGTTAATTTTTATTAAAGATAACGCGAAAATAATAAATGTATAACAATAGTTTAAAATGGCGACCCCTAACCTAGTTACATAAATGTGCGCGTCGATTCATGGAATCGCGCACGCGTTGTAACATATGCAGATCTTTCTGCACAAAAAGGCAAGCTGCCCTCACTCTCCCTAACAGTTCCTCTTGTGTGGCTACAAGGGTTTCATAGACCAAGAACTTTATGTAATAAAAAGTAACTAAATATTGAAGACTTTTTCTGTCAACAAGATAACATTGCTCCAGAGCCAAAACGGCTCATTTTCGACTAGGGGTTTATATGCAAAAACTTTTTACTGCAATGTCTTATATAACCTCCCCAAGTTTGGCAACACCTTTTTGAAACACCCTGTATATTATGTTATTGAAGTAGTTTTACTCCGCCGGCATAAAAGTAACCACTTACCACATTTACCTTGTCTGTCAAGTGAAATAAGTTGTTACTTTTATGACGTTTGAAAATAAAATGTTGTACCTATATTAAATTTAAACAAAAATTCTGGTATTAACGAGTATGTGATCAATGCAACAAACATACAAACGAAAGGAATATCTTACATTATTAACATTTCTACGATTTTTTAAAATTAAATTTAGTCTAGTACTCTTTTTCAATTAGATAAAAAATGTAATCAATAAATACCAACACTGTGGTTCAATCTGATCTGAAGTTAAAAAGCTATATATATTATCAAAATTAATTAATAATATACATATTTCGTCCCAAATGTTAGTATCAGGCATCTTCAATGCACACTAAAGTCCCACGGTCTTGCTTTATAAAATTGTCATTATTTAATAACCTTATGTGAAAAGAACAAATGCTTAATTAGTATATTACATAATAAGGGATTAAATTGTTCCATTAAATCCTACAAGGGAAGTTTGTTGCCAAGTGGGCAACGCCCAAGAGCAACATTCATTCAATGGATTTAGGCACTACAGTCTCGTGTTATGTATGCTATTTTTACACCTTCGGGAACATTTTACTCCATTTACTTGACATCTGCACTGTCAGTGTCAAATTTTAAAAAATTTCTTGACTATACCTCCAAAATAATGTGTTTTTTATTAGACTGTACAGTAATTTAATTGTTAAAATGTGAAAAATAGCAGTGGTGCCAACATACTGGCAGTTTGACAGTGCAGATGTCAAGTAAATGGAGTACCTATACCTGCAAGATTTTCAAAAATTTGGAAATGTCAGTTTTAGAATTTGTAAATTTAAATTTTATTAGAATGCTGTGCATATAAATGTATCATAGCTACGGTTATCAACAGGGCTTTTGTTTAAAATAGCCATTTTATATTGCCAAGTAATGCAGAAAATTGCTGAAGAATTTGATTTAGAAAATGCCGCTGAAGAAGCTTTACAAGAATTGTTTGCCTGTAAGTCTAGAAAAATATACGAACAGAAATAGAATTTATAAAATGATGCTGTCAAGAAAAGGTTGAAAATTTCAATAAAAACGCTTTGCTGATATTTTTTTAGTAAAAAGTCAAAATTGCTTGCTTCTTCTTCGTTGTGGCCACATTATTCAATGTTAAAGACTATGCTGAAGAGTTTTTAGAAAAGGAAAAATGTGGGTTACAAACCTAAAAATTCAAAGTGCTGACTGGGAAACACATTGATAAATTTCTGATGGTAAAAGTGAGTAATCGCAGTAAACTTTACATGAATTTTTTATTTGACAGATATATTATAGGTAGTACATTCGCGGAACAAAAATCCGGGCACTTAAATTGATTCAGTGTATATGTTACTTTACTTTATTTATCACGTTAACTGGTGAAATTAATCAAATTCAAAATAATTACTGGTATATGACAGCACGCCTCATTTAAGAATCGAATAAAATCGAATAAAAAATACAAGTAATTACACTCATTGAAGAAGGGAGGTTGGAAAGAAGAATAGCCGATAGATTTGCTATGGGTAAAAGTACCATTCTCCATATAAACATTAAATGGCAGCAACGAGGAACTGTTGACAGAAGAATAGTTTCTGGGCGTAAATTCCTTTTGACCCCCTAACACGACGAAAATCTCGTAGAATTTTTAAGGAAACCGCCACAAGTGCAGTTCATGCAACCCATTTTCCCGGTTCTGTTCGTACTGCAAGAAATCGAATAAAAAAACCAGGGAACTAAGAAATCGAGCAGCTGCTGAAAAACCATTCCTTACTTTGTAAAATAAGGAAGAACGAGTTGGTTTTGCTCTACAATTTTTACCACACAACTTAAATTTTTGGGAAAATATAATTTTCTCGGACGAAAAAGTATTTCAGTCGTACCACAGCGGTCGCGTCCGTGTATATAGACAGCAAAATTCGAGATTTGAGGAGACTTACAGCAAGAAATCTCATAACAGCGGTAGATTTTTAGTGAATGTGTGAGCCTGGATATGTGCACAAGGAGCAGGTGTATGTTGGAACATCGAGCAAAGATTTAATAATGATTCGTATATCCAGCTTCCACAAGATATTTTTTGCCCTCCGTTGAAAATCTGTTTCCCGAAAAAAACTTCGTATTTCAACAAGGTTACAACAGGATTACTACTCAATGATTTCGCGAAAATAATATAATATGTTTACCATGGCCTTCCAGAAGCGCAGACATAAATCCGATAGAAAATGTTTGGGAGATCCGAATATCTTCGTTGGTAAGCCGAATAAAAAAAAATTGTGCAGACAAAAGTTATTCAGGACGATGGGGGTCATTTGACTGTACTAATAACTTTGACCTTGATATCAACTTTCAAGGTTAATTGAAGGTCAAAATCTTTTTTTAATGGGAACCCCTATTTTTGATGCCGGATTCGGAAAGAGCAGAAAATTTTATGTCCAAAATGGTAGTTTATAACTTGTTGGAGTGACCTTGAAAAGGTCAAATCAAGGTTAAATGTTGAAAATTCGTCCAGAAGCTGTTTTTTCGAATTTGGGTGATTTAAGGGCGAAAAATATTTGAGTAGACAATAACCTTGACCATCTTGTCCTTTAGGTCAACTGTGAAGGTCATTCGAAGGTCAAAGTTGATTCTTCTTGCCAGTAATTTTTCTTATTACATTGTTATTATTTACAATGTAATTAGTGTAAATTTTAATTGTTTGTAATAAATGTAATTTAAATAAGATTTCTTTCAATACATCTTGCATAATTTAGTATATTAATATTAATTATTTTTCGTAGATTTCAGAAGGACGTTCGATAGTATATACAGATATATGTTAACAAAAGATATGGAAAGCATGAAGGTACCAATGAAGTTAATACGTTTAGCAAACATGACCATGGAAAATGCGACAGGAAGAGTAACCACAAACGAAGGACAGTCTAAAGATATAAAAATCGAAACAGGAGTAAGACAGGGAAATGCCCTATCGACATCATTGTTCAACATATCATTGGACGGAGCAGTAAAAGCAGTGGAAGTAGGAAGAATAATATCGCAGAACAGTACACAAGTGATAGGCTATGCAGACGATTTAGCATTAATGGCAAGAGATAAAAAGAGCTTGATAAAACTATTACAAAACTTAGAAGAAGAAACAAATAAAAGAGGGCTAGAAGTCAACGAAGAAAAGACGAAGTATATGTTAGTAACCAGAGGAAATACCGAAAACATGAAAGAAATAAAGATAGGTCAGCACAAATTCGAAAAAGTTCCAAACTTCAAATACCTAGGAATAACGTTAAACGAAAAAAACGAAAGAATCATAGAAATAAAAGAGCGAATAAAAAATGGGAACAGAGCTTATTGGAGGTACCAAAAATTTCTAAGAGATAAAAACCTAAGTAGGAAAACAAAAATCAAAATCTATAAAACAGCAATAAGACCAGTTGTCACATACGGTGCGGAAACAATGTGTCTGAATTTCAAAGATGAAGAAAACTAAGAATTTTTGAAAGAAAAATACTGAGAAGAATAATGGGGCCAATAAAAACAAAAGTTGGAGAGTACCGAAAATTGATAAACAATGAAGTAAATGAAAAAATGGAAGGTGAAGACATTGTAAAAGTCATTAAGGCACAAATATTAAAATGGTACGGCCCCATACGGAGGAGAGAACCAGAAAGAACCATAAAAAAGTATGGGAGTGGAAACCGCAAACAGAAAGACCAAGAGGCAGGCCGAAGTCGCGGTGGGAAGACTAAGTCCAGAAGGATATAAGAAGTATGGGAATTAACAATTGGAGAGATATAATAACAACAAGAAGGAAATGGCAAGAAGTAACAGAAAAAGCCAAACGACACAATAACTTGTAGAGAGGAAAAAGTAAAACAGAAAAACTGCAGTAATTCACCACGAAAAACGAATCTAAAGAGCTCAAATGAGAGCGGCTACCATTCTGATAGGAATGAAAAAGCCATATATATACAGGGTGACTGGTTCATAAACGTATATATTGGAGGACATGTTAATAGAGGTCATTTGCAGTTGTTTTAGCCAAACATGCCTTATACGAATGTGAATAGTTGTTGAGATATTCTAATTTTTGTGTTTTCTTAGAAATCCGCCATATAGTCGTACTAATTTAAAAATTAAAGCAAATACAACCTTTTTTTCTGCAATATTTCAGTTTCCCTCATTAGATTACACATTGGCAGACATTCTCTATCAAAAATTATGTTAAATACTCCGATCTAATAAAAATACGAAACCTAAAACCTCCACTTGTAAAAGAAAACTTCGAACAACTTGTACATTCACACGTAGTGATTTCAAAATTTTCACATTCGTATAAGGCATGTTTGGCTAAAACAACTGCAAATGACCTCTATTAACATGTCCTCCAATATATACGTTTATGAACCAGTCACCCTGTATATACCGTGTGTCCACAGGAGGACGCACCATAGGGATTACCTAATAGAATAGAAAGATCTGCTAATGCTGTGATCGCCAGCACGCTAAGACGTTGTTTTCTGGCTTCTGACTCCCCACTGTATGAAACAATATTGTTATAAATGGTACAAGAAAAGGGACGGTGGTCACAACACTGGTTGATATTTATATTCTATTAGCATTATCTTATCTCTATGGTGCGTACTCCTGTGGACACACGGTATATATAATATTAATTATTTAAAATGTATATTTATTTTACACTTTATTTATGTAATAATTGTATTTTGATAAAAATCAAGCCTCAAATTCCCTTTTATGCCCGAATTTTAATTTTGAATTAAAATACAATTATTGCAAATAGTGAGATTTTTTATTTAAAAAAAAAACACTGACCTTCAAATAACCTTCACAGTTGACCTAAAGGACAAGATGGTCAAGGTTATTGTCCACCTAAGTCTACTCAAATATTTTTTCGCCCTTAAACCATCGAAATTCGAAAAAAAAACAGCTTCTGGACGAACTTTCAACATTTAACCTTGATTTGACCTATACAAGGTCACTCCAACGAGTTATAAACTATCATTTTGGATATAAAATTTTCCGCTCTATCCGAATCCGGCGTCAAAAATAGAGGTTCCCATTAAAAAAAAATTAATTTTGACCTTCAAATGACCTTGAAATTTGACGCCAAGGTCAAAGTTATTAGTACAGTCAAATGACCCCCATCGTCCTGAATATCTTTTGTCTGCACATTTTTTTTATTTGACTTACCAACGGAGATATTCGCATGCTTTGATTAAAATGGCCCACCCTGTATATAGTGAAAAAAATCTATTCCACAAATTTTAGACCAATAAAGAGTCAGGAACTATTCGATAAAATTCAAAAAAGTTGGGACGAACTATCTCTAGAATATATCTACTCCCTTATTTGTTGAATGCCTAGGCGTTTACAAAATGTAGTAAACACAAATGGAGCAGTTACTAAGTATTGAATTTAGTTTAAACGTTAATATTTCAAAATTAAAATAAAATCTTATTTGAGTAAACAGCTGTTTATTTATTCTTGTTTGACAGTTTAGGGGAAAATTTTAAATAGCTTGTTGATTTCCGGTTGCATTGTTTAACTGTCAATTGCTAACCTAGAAACGCAAAGCCCAATTTACATTACCCAAAAATTGCAAAAATCCTCTACAAGACTCGCCCGGATTTTTTATTCCGCGACTGCACTTTTATTTGGTGTAGCAGGAGCTTGCCGAGGAATGGAATTACTTCAATCGTCAGTGATGTAACCGTTTTGGGAACACAACTCTGGTTACTATTAAAAATTCTAAAAGTTACAGCTGATACAATTTTTGGGCATATCCAGAAAATACCAACAACTTCTAAACCACTATCCAACCAAGGTGCTGGACCAATTCCTGAATTTTCAGCTATAACTTCAACGTCGGGTATATTGGTTCAGTACACCTTTGACGAGAATAATCCTTTATTAAATATTGTGGACTGTGAACGTTAATATAAATAACTGATTTGTAATAAACAAATAAAGGTTATCTAATTTGGAATTTTCTTTGAATATACTTTAGTCCCTTGGGAGTTTCGTCATATTTAGTCCAAAGAGACTAAATGAGTTACTTTAGTCCCCCAAATAAGTGACCGAAGTAAAGACTTTAATCCCGAAGGTGCAAAATAAATATTTATGCATTAAGAGAGATATGAATGTTTTTTCCCTGAGGTTGACATGGTTTTATAAGTTAACTGCAGATAAAAAACACGAACATCTCCAGTGGTTCATCATCATCATTGGTGCTACAGCCCTTTGTGGGTCTTAACCTGCTCAATAGCTTTCCTCCATTCCTTTTTGTCTTTTGCCTTAGTTCTCCAGTGTTGTACCGTTGTACCTCTACTGTCACTAGGTCTGAGGTGAGTTGGTCAATAAATCTGTTTCTCAGGCGTCCAACTGATCTTTGTCCCTCTAGATTGTCTGTGAAAATCTTTAGCGGGAGTGCATCATCCATTCTCAGTATATGTCCTGTCTATTGTATCCTTGCTGCTTTAATGACTCTATGTTTAGTTTGTCGAATAGGTTGTAAAGTTCAAAATTGTATTGTCGTTGCCAGTCGTTCTCCTTCATGGTGCTAAATATTCTTCTAAGGACCTTCCTTTCGAAACTTCCTAGGCCGGTTTCATCATTCTTTTTATCATCCAGGTTCCTGCGCCGTACAGAAGTACCGGTCTAATTAGAGTTTTATACATTGTACAGTTTGTTTTTCTGGATATGTATTTGTGCTGGCAGCCCACAGTACACCTTTTATTCGCTTTTGTATTTCTTCACTATTTATTAACACACCCAAGTACGTAAATCCCTGCACCTGTGCGAAACGGTAACTGTTTATCGCAAGGTATGCGTTTGCTGGGATTTCTTTGCTGTCCTTGTTCCTTTTATGTTCATTTAGTATTAGTCCCATGGTTTTTGCCACACCTTCGAGTGTCCACTGTTGTTCCGCCAATAATATCCAGGTCGTCTGCGTAAGTCACAATTTGGACAGATTTATTAAAAATGGTTCCTGTAGTCTGAATTTCTGATTTCTTTATTACACTTTCCAGCGCTAAGTTATATAGAAGACAGGATAGCACGTCACCTTCTCGTAGTCCTTTATCGATGTAGCGGGTGATGATAACATTTTGTATTCTTACCTGGCTCTGTACTTTATTCATAGTTAGTTTAATAAGTGTGATAAGGTGTTTTTTAACGCCTAACTCTTCTATCGCTTTGTACAGCTCTTTCCTGTTAATATGGTCGTTGTTATGTTTACTTCTCATGTTTTTTCAATAATTTATTGTACTGTGAAAAAATTTTTTGGCTCCGCTTAATTGTTTCACCAGTTAACCAATTTATTTCAGGCCTAACCTGTATATTTTTATTTGAATTATAAATCCTTTGCATTTCGAATTCTTAAATTTTCCAAAGCAGCTTATTTTGTACCTGGATCGACTTTTGACCCGTGCTATCTGTTATCACAGAACGAATTTTTCGCCGAGGCACTTGCTGTTCTCGCCTGAGCCCGCCGTCACCGGCACGGCTGTTAGGTTATCGGTTCCCAGTGATTTTTTATTTTTCTGACATCTAATTGTGTCTTCCACTTCTTTTCTTGTACGTGGCTGACATCTTATCTTCTTGCAAATTCTTTCTATCTCTTCTTGATTTGCGCCTTGGTTTAATGCATCTTCGAAGTATTCTTCCCACCTTTCTAAGATTTTGTTCTTTTCACTTTTTTTTACTTTATGTATTTTCTTTTCCTCTCTTTGTAGGTTCTTGTATTCTTCTTCCGCCGGTTGGTTTTGTTTTTGTAGTATTTTTTGGTATGCTGCATTTTTTTCTCGTAATTTATTCACATTCAGTGTCAAACCAGTGTTTTCTCTTTTTTACTTTATGGGTCCTAGTACATTACTCGTTGTTTAGTTGATTATTTCTTTGCATTTTCTCCACTTCTCATCAATAGTTCTGGGTGACGTGCCAGTGTCTGTTATCATTCTACTTGCTATTTTCCCTGAGAATTCCTTCTCCACTTTTTCTTCTTCGAACGCCATGGTATTATACTTCTTACTTCGTGTCCCTGTTTTTTTTTAAGTTGGAGATCTTTGATCGATATTTTATTACCATCATAAAGTGGTTAGAGTCGATATTGGGTCTTTTGTGTACCCTTACATCCTGCATATTTGAATTATGACGTGTCTATAACACAGTGGTCAATTGCATTCATGGTTTTTCAATCTGGTGAGTTCCAAGTTAGTTTGTGGATGAGCTTATGTTGGAAGCATGTATTTGCAATTATCATATCAAGAGAGGCAGCTAACTCTACAGTCGTTTGCCATTGTCATTGCATACTGTGTGTGGGCTGTATTTCCCTATCGTGGGTTAGTAAATTTATTCCTGTGGCGTTTTGGTCCCCTAATATTATTTTCCCATCATTTTTGGGGCATTTTCTGTATTCCTTCTCTAGCTGCTCATAGAATTCCCCTTTCTCATCCTCTGGGGGGCATACACCAGTGGTTCATACAATATATTATTTACTATTATGTTAGTAAAAATAGTATGAAATACATTTAAAATAAGAATATGTAAGTAACACCAATGATTGCCCGATTGCTAAGACGTTGTTTGTAGTTGCATGGTTACCATGAGATTGAGGGAGAAATAATATTTCATTATTACAGTGCCTTCAGAAATGATAGAACGTTTTTGAATGGTCATTATTTTGGCGCTAGTTATTTTAACTATTTGATGTTGGCTACAAGTGCAGTGCTATATTTTGACGTTGAAATTTATCATTGGCGTTCGTTCGTTGTGCTTTTAGGTGTTGTACGAAGTTTACAGCCAGTTTCAGTTATTGTTCTGTGGTTTCAGCGTACTATATTTTGCAAAAATCACTTTACTAAATAACGTATTTAAGTTTGGTGTAAGTATACACACTAGTTAACCAATTCGAAGAAGTTTTGAGGTTATTGTATTATTTTAGATTACAAATTATAAACATGCCGTTCACACCTGAATAAGATGCTTTTATTCTAATAGATCACTTTCACAGTGGAACCCGAAATTAGGATGATTCATAGTCATATTTCATTCAGTCATGCATCGAGCAATTTACTGAGGCGTTTCATGGTGTGCAAATCAATTACAATGCTTTTACTCATTATTATGCACCGTTTCGAAGACAAACACTATATCTACACTAAAATATACGAAAACCATTTACACACACTAGAAGAATTACAGCAAGCTATTCAACGGGAAATACAAAATATAAATGAGGACTTGCGGGAGAGTATTTGATAATATGAAACGACGGATTAATTTGTGTCTACAATATAATGGTCAACATTTACAACAATTTTTATAGACAATCACTGTATCCTTATTGTGGCGTGTTTTAAGTCGGCTGTATTGATTAATTCACCATAACTTCAGTACAATATGATAAGTGTTTCTTGTTTTCCAGTTAATTTTTAAGTTGTTATTGTTATTTGTTGACGACGGGAGCAGGGTAGTCCCTTAAATAGCATTTAGGGTAGAACAGGCAAATTACTTATCTTAAGTGAAATGTACTATTTTTTCCTAAAACTAACTTTGAAAATTGAATTATTGATGTGATTGAAATTGAAGTTTCCACTTTACATGAAGACACTTGAATAAATTTTGTATCAATAAAATGTATTGTATTAGATTATTCTGATTTACTTTAGTTGATTCCTTGCGAGGTAACATTTTATGATTTTGAAAAATTAAGACTGTTCTCATACGAGCTGCTGTTATTTATTTTCACTTAATGAGAAATTAATAAATGGTGACATAATAAAGTGTTTACCCCCAGTACCCACTCGGAAGCTGCTGCTACGAAAACTGAAGAAGGGTTTTAATGTTATACAGTAATGCCAATTCCTGTTAAATGAGTTGCCTACATATGTCCTTCATCAGCGTTCGGTCATTTCTGAAGACACTGTATATTCTACCAGAAAAAGACAGTTCAAACACATATCACATAACGCCACAGCCGCTTCTGGTATCAAGCTATAGGAACAATATAACAATCAAATGTGGATTGCATTAACAATTAAGACATATATTCAGATATAATAGTCCCAAGCTAGGAGTGGTTTATTAACAATTTATTAGTTATTGTTGTTCGCAACAGCAGCAACCTAAATTACAAGTAAACCATTTCATTAGTAACGTGCAAGGTACAATTTAGAAAATATCCAAGCAGCCAAGTTAGTGTGATTAAGCTTTATAAAATTAGTTGCTTTCATAAAAATTGCACCAAACATTATAAAAATAAATAATAATAACCACCAAAGGCGCGCTCCAACTCTGTATCCCGAATCCGGGGCAAGTTGAGCATTGTACCGCCAGATGCAAGCACACAAAGCACCAGCCTCTACACCGCAAGGTAAATGAGGTTACTGATTATACATACATACATACATACATAAAAATTGCACCAAACATTATAAAAATAAATAATAATAACCATTTAACATACTGACAATGAAATTAATTAATGTTTGCCAATACCATATCATCTTAAAGTATGAGGTGCATAATTTAAAAAAATTGTAGTAGTTTAAAACATACATTCTGTTCACGTTGTTTTGGCATAATAGGAGGCCATGATTTATTTTTTAATGTTGGATACGCTGTTCTACGTGACACAATTTTGCATCACTGAAGTGCCTGACATGCGAAAATATTTACAGTGTTGCTGAATTTACCGCGACTATACACGACTTTAAAACAAGATGGTATTGTTTGATCAAGTCTGGTACAAATGATCAAAATTGGGTGCTTCATCAGGGTATTCCTGCTTTGCGCAAAGCTCGTGTTAAATTAGATTAAACATGCAACATTGCAACTATTGCACTAGACATTGACGCTATGTCTAACCTCAAACTTAGAAAAACATAACCTAATTAAACAGACAGCTTTACTGCCAACTTAAATGCCAAATTTCTATAGCCTCATATTATGCCAAAACAACGTGAACAAAATATAGAAGTGTTTTAACTAGTGTATTTATTACAATATCAATATGATTTAAATAAACTAAATTTTAATAAAACTTAATATCACATATATAACCATTTCTGTATAATTAAATGGTAAACACTAAGGGCCGGTTGCAGAAAGCAATGTTAAGTCTGGTGTTAGCTGACGTCGCGTCAAAATGAACAAAATCACATCAAATTTTGTTTACTAATGTATTAGTTACCATAAACATTTGAGATTTGATTCGTTTTTGTTCACTTTGATGTCGCGTTAGCTAACACCAGACTTAACGTTGCTTTCTGCAACCGGCCCTAACAAGCATAAAGGTACCTCCAATACAAATACGTTCGAGTTTGAAAGTCCCTAAATGATATAAACAGAAAATTTCTGACATTACAAAATGATTATGATTATTACACTTTTTAAGGAACTATTCAAATCTAGTTTTGTTATCCGACATAATAATTTTCATTGCTTGCTTGCTTGACGCCACTTTGAGAGCGAACCCATGGGCCAAATTAGCTGATTTTGGTGTCAATCAACTCAGGGCGAAGCAAGTACGGCAGTAGTAGGGTTTTCAAACTTTTATAAGTGACTTTTTTTATGTGGATTTTCTAACCTCAAAATTAACTCGACATACAAAATGGATCACTCTTGTACAAATTGCATTAAATGGGTTATTTCGCGCACAATTTGGGTGCAGAACGCTAGTTTCTTTGTTTTCACAATTTGTGAGATATTAGTTTTAACCTTCTTATTTTAAATGCACATCAACAATAGCCATGATACCTTTGGAAAAGCGATTATTTTTATCGCTTCGCTGATGTAAGCTTTGCCAACATTATTTTCTAAAACAACCAAAATACCTGCATATGCTACTTTTTTGATAGTAGATCATGACTAATTAATGCAAAAACAAGGAAAATTTTGATTTGCAGTTCTATTCAATTTTAATCCAGTCATAAAAAGTAATTTACGCTATTTAATTGAATTAAAATGTTGTAGAACTGCAATAATTGCTCCTAAATAAATCTTAAAAGCTAAATGAAATGGAATGTTTTGTGGGAAATTGCTGTCTTACGTTCTTTTTTTCAAGAATTCCATACAAAACATCAAAAGGTACATCAATGCTAGTGGCTTATGGTTTTCTCCCATTGGTAGTCCTCGAGAAAGTTGCAGCACTTAAACCATTAATATGGTAATATGAACTGTTTAAAATTTTACAAAAAAAAAACAGAAATGCAATTTCTAGAATATAACGATCACATTAACAAGAGGATAATTAAATTTGACGTCTTTAAAATATAAATGATTAAAAATGCAAACAAAATTCAAAAGATGTTTAAGTAGCTTATTCTCAATATTAATAATCAAAAATATGCACTAATTTAAACAATTAAAATATTGGAAGTTTTAATTTCAAACTGTCTTTCTATATACCATTCCTGATGTTTATGCAACAGGGTCGACTATGAAAAATTTCAATTTTGTTGGTATGACTGAGACCCAGTGTCAATAGTTGCTTATTTAGATTATGTTGAGGAATTAAAATAAAACCAAAATATAAACATTATTGTCACTAGAAGTTACACAAAAATTACCTTTTTTAAAGGAAAAAGTTTAGATCGACATGTAAATAGAATATTTGATTGTATTTTAATAATATTAGAGTACTAACTAGTGTCGTTGAAAATTTTAGCAGAAAGTAACACCCATATGCATAGTCGTTCGCCAGGGGCTCGCCGGAGTTTCGTTATTAATTACAAGAGCCTGCAACAAAAATAGTTACGCCATTTCATTAAGAAAATATTTCATCTTAACGTCGCTGATAACTAATTTGGAAGTCTGCCTGGTTTTAGGTGGTGGAAAGAAGTAGAGATATATCTATTTCTTCTGTTGCTTCGGAAAAGTATGTTTAGTTATGTGAAACTGACTTGACTAAATGTTGCGTAAACTTTTTAAAATTAGGTTATAATTTTTTATTTTTGACAAACATTTTTAGCTATACGTGTAATTGTCAAATGGAAAAAATTATAACCTAATTTTATAAAGTATACGCAACATTTAGTCAAGTCAGTTTCACATAACTAAACATGACCTACTGGAGATACTTTTCCCAAGAAGCATATGAAAACCAAATATCAAGAGATCGAATAAATTTGTAATAAGAGGCTGAAGTTTATTGTTGGTAGCACTGGCAGTCTACGTCAAATTCGAGATTGCCAGGTTAGATTTTGTCAGTTTATGTCAAATAACAAACGAAACCTAACCTGCTAACCTCGAATTGGACATACATCGACAGTGTCACCAACAATACACTTCAGTACTGCCAGATACGTTGATTTCATCTGTCATCTCTAGCACTTTGCGTCCTTGCTGCAGCTTTCTCCACCACCAGAAACCAAGCAGACATCCAAATCAATTATCAGCGATGTTAAGAGAGTATAGTAACATGGGATATTTTCTTAATGAAATGACGTAACTATTTTTGTCGCTGGCTCTCCGTCTATATGAATAGTATGTTGGCGGCACTGTACGTCTATGTCAAATTCGAGGTTATCAGGTTAGGTTTTCAGTCAGTTTTGACATAGACTGACACAAAACCTAACCTGCTAACCTCGAATTTGACATAGATGTACAGTGCCGCCAAGATACTATTCATAACGAAACTCAGGCGAGCCGCTGGCGAACAACTATGCATACGGGTGTAAATGTCGCGTATCAGCTACAGTCCCTCATAAAAAAGTGACAGTGACAAAAGTCACATTAAAATTTAAATATATTTCACAAATGTTATCAGTGTATACAACCTACAGACAAAATATCATAGTTGACCCTGATGCAAAATTATTTGCAATGGCATACAGTGTCCAAGGAGGGCCACTATGAGACTCTCGTTAACAGCAAGAGATATAATTTGATTAAATAAGAAAAAAGTTGTGTAATTAAAGAAACTAACAAAATGACGCCTAGAAATCCTTGGTATGATTTTTCGTTTTTGAGCGTGGCCATGCCATTTGCTGGATTTTTACACAGGAGTTTGACTCGCTGGATATTTATTCACCGGAAAGCTATTCACCGGATTCCGTTTTGCCGAATTGTAGGGTGCGGGTCATATAACAAAATTTCGGCAAAGCTCTCGTGCTAGCCTGCTTAGGTTAGTTGCAGTCTTTGATTATTTTTTTCACTAAAACGATGTGTCCCCACGATCAGCAGTGTCCTCGATCTTGATATCCGGCGAAATGCATTCCGGTCAAAAGACTTCCGGCGAATCAAATTCCGACGTGACGGATTCCGGCATGATGAATTTCGGTGAAAAGAATCCGGCAAATAGAAACGAAGTCTTTTTGAGCTATCTTAAAAAACTAAATTTTCAATTCTATTTTTTTCTGGCGTTGATATTAAAGTTAGAGCAAAACTGACAAAACTTCTTTTTTGGCAACTTTTAATGGACTTGAAGATTGCATTATCAATTTTTTTATCTAACGTTTTGTTTCCCGAGCAACCATCATCTTCATTTTTTTAAAGACAGTCCTTATTTTATTCTATTAAATTTTAGAAGCCCTTTTTGTTATGAATTCAACAATGTATCACACATTATGGTTTAATTACATTTCGAGTCTTTTTTGACCATCATCAAGAAATGTTTGGATACGGACCTGTGTCCTAGAGCATTTCATACGTTCTTTCAGGGTGGGTAATTTAAAGTAAGAAGTAACAGGGTGTCTAGCAGATATGGCATTCAAAATTCCCGTATTTCCCCGGTCATTTTATTAGGATTCCTGGATACTTTCTGGTCTTCCGGTCTGACTTTTTCGGGTACTCATTTAAAAAAAAAAAAAAAAACAACGACCTGTCTTCGCGCGTCCCGTATATTTTTGCAATTATTCCAGATAATCCGAAAATTTTTACGGAAATTTCGCTTAATATTTCCGTAAAATGGCAAAAATTACTGCAAATTCCCTTTGATAAAAAAATTCCCCGTTGCCTAAGAAATTCCCGCATTTTTAAGGGCACTTTCAAATTCCCTTTGATAAAAAAATTCCCCGTTGCCTAAGAAATTCCCGCATTTTCAAGGGCACTTTCAAATTCCCGTATAATCCCGGTTTTCCAGGAATTCCCGGTCGCTAGGCACCCGGAGTTATGAGCCTCACTGAATGTTTTTTATTTATAATTTTAATTATTGTTTATAAATAAGATAAGCAATACATTAATTACTTACTATTGAAAATTATTTGTATCCCAAAACCTTAGTTGATTGTTAAGAATTATAAACATCCAGTGTAGTTCATTACTTCTTTCTTTAAATTATAAAAGCTGAAACGTATGAAATACTTTAGAATCAGTATAATCGAAGGCTCAAGGCCTGTCTTGCAGTGTCAGGCAGTCATCTTAACCGGCAGAGGCCACACCCGTAAAAACACATAAGCAAACATTTGTTGCGCTGTTTAAAACAATTAACATTGTTTTCTTCTATAGTTAAGAAAGTGTTAATTTGTTAAGTTGTTCATTAAAATAACCCCACACTATTTCAATTAGTTGCTTTATGCCATTAAAACTTCCTATTTCTGTGATTGTTAATAGTAATCTGCAAAATTTTTTAAGCAGTGTATACTCTATTCACTATCGTCCCGGATTGTCAAAAATGACATTTTATGGTAGCACTGTTGAATTGCTGTTGGTTCTTTTGTTACTACTATGTTGGACAACACAAAAGCGTAATTTTTAAAATTTACGTTTTTGTTCCCTGGCAACTTTTATTTATTTTTGCTTAAGTCAGTTCGAAGTAAAAAATATTTTGATTTAACCATAACCTATAATTTATAGTTTTGACATTAGTAACTTAATTAATTGTTTCTAGTTACCCATAGTTTGATTTAAAGGTAGTAACCATGATATAAAAGATTGTTTTGAATTGGATTTTGACATTGACAATCCGAAAGGTCTGGACACACATTCTCGGATCGTGCCAGGGCCGGAGAACGACTGTTACCTGCTGAATTAATTGCACAGTGAAATTAAATGTATCTCTTCGTACATAACCGTACCATGTTCGGGCGCCGTCACCGGGCCGGGCGATAATAGTTTTGCTTACATTTTCACCGTGATGGTCCGGTCTCAGTGGTAGATTAGATCTGCTTTCACAGACGTTGTAGCATTTGAAAAACACTTAGTGGATGTATTTTGATCGTAACATTTGAAAATTTTATAATTCTCTGTTTATATACGGCGTGGACATGGAACGACCGATACAAGAGGTTCGAAAATTTTTGCCTACCTCTTACTCTTTTCTTCTCTTCTTCCTCTAACGCTAAAGCTATAATTCCCAATTCACTATTACGAAAATTGGCGAACATTTTTGTGTATATTTCCAACCGATCACGTCAAAGATTTCGAAGCAGACTGACAAAACTTCCAATGTCCGGAAAACACGGCCGGCACACGAACATGTGTGGTTGGTACATGAATGGGCCGAGACTTAACAGGATGACGGCCGTGCTCCGGCCCTGGCACAGTCCGAGAAGTGTGTCCAGACCTTAAACCTCCTCAAAGAGAAAGGGTCGATGCCCCATGAAGTGGGGATGTTAACAAGGCTGACGATATGTTATTTAATACAAAGAAATGAAGCCCTTTTAAAAAATTCTATTCCAACAGTAATCCTCAACTCAAAGCATTGTAAAAACAATGTATACTTGGTCAAATTATCCAATAAAAAGTCAATACATCACTTTATTTTTCCTCTATTTTGTAAATGATAAATCGCCTTCAGTGATACAACAATTAGAACATTTTTTTTTCACCACAGTAGATGGTTTCTTATGATGAACCATCACCAGTATGAAGAAGTTAAATATTTTTAAGTTGCATACTCGCATAGCCATCCAAAAGTTATCAAGCTTGCAAAGTTGCCAATGGTGTAGCAATAGTTTAGTAACAGCACACATAAATCAATAAAAAGTCCAATCTGCTTTCAAATCAGCAAACTTACAAAACAAACTAAATTTCAAATGTAATTTACATTAAATCACTTTATTCATAAATCGAACTAATTATTGATACAAATGTATATACAAACATGTTAAATAATTTAGTGGAGGAAAAATCTGAAAACTTATTTCTAATATGATTTAAGCAGTTACACATAATTCAAAAATTGTCATTGTAGTAAAACTCCACAAATTTTTATTTTGCAGTTTCATTTTAAATTCGCACTGAAACATGCAAACTGTAACAACCCAAGCAGTGAAAGCTGACGTGACACATATGCTAAAGTTAGTAGGAAAACCAGGCCACAGCCACCACAAATGAGAAAATTTAGCAATATTCTACCTTATTAGCAGACTGTACAATCACCTTTGGCTTGGGTTTGGCAGTGGACATGCTGCATACCTGTTGGACAACGGAGGTTGGCTGCATGGCAGAGACGGCTGGCTGAATGGCATTGGTGAGAGCAGTCTGCAATGGATTTGTCTGCTGCACCACCTTGTTCTCTTGGACTGGCACTTGCTGAGTAACAATTTGCTGTACGGGGGCAAGCGGAGGCGGCTGAGAACTGGGAGCAGTCACAGTCTCTGCCCCACCTGGCTGAACAGCAAGATAGATTTTCGTGGGGCCTAGAACCCCTTGCTTTCCAGTGGAAGCTTGAGCTGTAATTGAAAATTCCAATTAAAAAATAAAACCTACAGTAAAAATGTAATATTTATGTAACAAATACAGAACATAGAGTGAAAATGTATTTCCACAATTTTTTCTGTGACCATAAGGAAGAATCTTCCAAAAGAATAACTAAAACAATCAAAATAAAAAAATTGTTGAAATTCAGTTGCATGATAGTTTAAAATCAGGTTATCGAGTGAGGCAAACTTGACTGCGAAGTAAAGGCTACTTTCTACGGTAAAACTAGTGTGAAAGTGCTACTTTCACATGGTCATACAACAAAATTGTATATTTTTATGTTTACTTGTCTATTGTGTATCCTCCTGTCCATCACCATGGATACCCCGTTTACAAATTCAGTCTCAAACGACGATTTTGTCATAAAATTCGTAACTTTTCAACAATTTTGATTCAATTTTAAAATATTTTCCACATATTTAGCAAAAAAATTATCTGAGACTACAGGAAGGTGATCCATTATTGCAACTATTAGAAAGTTTGACACTTCTAGCCTCGAAGACCTGGTAAAATAGTCCAAGGGTAAAATTAGTAATACAGATGAAGAGGGTAAAGCCAGCGTAGATAAATCAAACAAGTAGACACTCATGCCAAATGTTGAATCCTGTCTAGAGTGCCTGGGACAGTAACTCGAGGCGTATTTCTAAGCTTGACTATCAGATGGCAGCACAAAGTTCTACCAATCAGAGCCAGTGTATATAGGAGAGTACCGCCATTCTTTGATCCGTGAAAATTCCGCCATCGCCGCCATTTTTGTTCCCATCAGCAATAACTGATTGAGTTATGTCTAAAATTTTACTTGAAATTGGCAAGACTGTAAGTCTATGTCAAATTCCAGGTTAGCAGGTTATGTTTTGCGTCAGTTTGTGTCAAAACTGAAGCAAAACCTAACCTACTAACCTCAAATTTGACATAAAGTAAACTTTTGGATTGCCAACAAACGTCAAGTTGACGGAATTGTACGCATATGTCAGAGGAATAAACATGGCAGACGTGGCGGTACTCTCCTATATCTACTGGCTCTGCTACCAATCAGAGCCAGTTACTAGCTATGCTACCAATCATGATGTGATTAAGTAGTGGCGCCACCTGTTAGTACTATCGGAAAGTACCCCCCCCCCCCAAAGAGCCGTTCAAGGTCATCCAAATCGGAATTTTTACATCACAGCAACTGACAGTGAGTGTCTCTACTTGTTTGATTTATGTACGCTGGTAAGGCAGATGGTCTGGACTTTAGAAAACAAAATCAAGTAGGGAAATGTCACTCAGAACCTGATGAAGAAGTCAAGGCACCAGGTAATGAAACACAAACACACAAAAGAAGAAAATTAAATGGACAAGAAGACAAGCAGTGGATAATCTGGAACCGGAGCTCCAATGCAGATAAAATTTAAATTTAAATTAAGTGATTTAAATCCAGACTTTTATTAGTTGACTTTTTAAAAAAGTCATGATTTAAATCAACTGAAATAAATTGGCTAAATTTGCACTTACAACACTACTCCCATGCTGCAGAGTAATGCTGGTTGCATAATACTTCTAGTTTGCTTGACCTTGTCTGAATATAATTCAACAAACTTAAGATCTTGGGGAATCCCCTGGAGAAACAATTTAGTTTGCATAACCATAAATAAAACACTTTCGATGGGAAAGCTAAATGAGTGACTTTGGAATAAAAATTTGAGGTATGAACCAGGTGCAAAGCTGGGGTGATAGTCATTTCCCGCAACCGTGTGAATAACGAACGTTACAGTTTAAATTTTTTACACGTGCTGTTGCAGTGTTCTTCTGTTCTTGAATTTGTTCAGAAGCCGGTACGTTATATTCATTGAACATTTTGTCCAAAGTGCGTTCTAAAAGTTTGCGCTGCCCTGTGTGCATTGCGCCAGTTCTGAGTAAGTAGTGTTCTATTGACTTGAGTGATTGGATTAAGAAGTTTTTTTGTCTTTCAGTTTCCACCAATTGCGTTTGAAATGGAAGAGACATCGATTTCCGACTCCGAGAGAACCTGGTTTATTGAAGAAGTAAATAGAAAAAATTAAACAACCTTTTCTGAGGGATTTGCAGCCTGACCAAATCTACCGCACACATTATGTTAGTGATAGGCATTTTGCCCAAGAGTACTTGGTTCCGGGCACAAAAAGAGGGCAATTCCCACACTCTGTTTATCTGGTAAGGAAAAGAACTATTCATGTTTTTTTTTGTCAATGGCAATTGATAAGTTATAGCTATATCGGAAGAAATGGATAGAGATGATGCTCCAGCTGTAGACCTTCCACAAGAAACAGCACCAGATGTGAATGTGATAGGTATGTCACCACAAGAGGGTAGTTCAGTGGAGGTTTGTACTGCTTCGACCAGTTCACAACATTTAATAGACACTAGTGCAAGTTGCAATACTGAAATATCAGCTGTTTAGCTTCCTAACGTAGCAGGAACTTATTAAATTCAGAAATAAAATTGTATTAATTGTACACAGTTACAGACAAAGCTGGTACAGAGATTTAAGAGAAGCCGATCGTCAGGCGTTACAACAACGCAAGAAGGAAGTGAGTCTGGTGTTTGTGCTGCAACTAATTCTTCAGTGAATGTAGGGTTGCCAACACTGTCATTTTGACCCGAAGACTTCGGGTTTGGCAATCATTCTTCGGGCTTCGGGTTTTCAATAAAATTCTTCGGGTTAACTACATAAATGGATTATTAAAAACTTTACTCCTATTTGAAAGCTTCAGAGCAGAACTCATAATTTTAGAAGATATCTTAAATTTTCTTCAGAAAAATGTAGTTTCTTAATAATTTACTTAACTTCTAAGATGGATTTATTCTCCTTAGCATAGATTTTCGGCTTAGACCGCGTAGTATTTGTATATGAACACCCAGCATTTTCTGGCTTAATGTGCCTTGCACCATGTGAAGTCGAGCAAAAACCCCTTCGATGGCCATGCTCTTTGGTGGCTCGTGTTGTTTGAGTATCTTGAGAACGAGGATACTTAGGCTGATTTGGCCGTTTTGCTGTTTGTGCATCCATATTCACTAACGTTTCGCAAGACCTTGCAGCTTGCATCATCAGAGTGAAAGTCGCACCGCGCCATGGCCATGCTCTTTGGTGGCTCGTGTTATTTGAGTATCTTGAGAACGAGGATACTTAGGCAGATTTGGCCGTTTTGCTGTTTGTGCATCCATATTCACTAACGTTTCGCAAGACCTTGCAGCTTGCATCATCAGAGTGAAAGTCGCACCGCGCGATGGCCATGCTCTTTGGTGGCTCGTGTTATTTGACACTGCGACTTTCACTCTGAGGATGCAAGCTGCAAGGTCTTGCGAAACGTTAGTGAATATGGATGCACAAACAGCAAAACGGCCAAATCTGCCTAAGTATCCTCGTTCTCAAGATACTCAAATAACACGAGCCACCAAAGAGCATGGCCATGGCGCGGTGCGACTTTCACTCTGATGATGCAAGCTGCAAGGTCTTGCGAAACGTTAGTGAATATGGATGCACAAACAGCAAAACGGCCAAATCTGCCTAAGTATCCTCGTTCTCAAGATACTCAAATAACACGAGCCACCAAAGAGCATGGCCATCGCGCGGGTTTTTGCTCGACTTCACAAGGTGCAAGGCACATTAAGCCAGAAAATGCTGGGTGTTCATATACAAATACTTCGCGGTCTAAGCCGAAATTCTATGCTAAGGAGAATAATAAGAGAAGATTTTAATAAAGTACAACTCCAGAATAAGCAAGAATTGCAAGCACAAATAAATAAGATTAGTGGTACATTAGGAAGTTATAAAGAAGAACTTAAGAATGAGATCAGAGGAGAAAGACAGGAGGAACACAAACAACTAAAGGAAAATTTAACAAAAATCATGGAAGATAAGTTAGTAAAGAGTAACGAAGAGGTAAATGGAAAACTAAAGGACATACAAGTCAAAATAAAGATGTGCATAAACAAATACAATTGATTGATGATAAGGTAAATAAAAATCAAGCTGAAATGCAAGAGGAAATTAATAATAACGTAAGCAGAGTTAATGTGTTAAACGAAAATCATTTAACAAAAATTAAAGAGGTAGAAGATACATTGAAAAGAAAGCAAGATGGAACGGAAATGTTAAACAGTAGCCAAAGAAGTAATTATATTGGAATACAAACAGATATGTTGCCAATACTTGAAGGAAGACCTGGAGAACAACCTATGAGTTATATTGTCAAATTAGATGATATCATGAAGTCAACAAATGATGAAAATAAAAGGTTACAAGTAATTAACATGACGTTAAGAAATTATGCAGGGACATGGCACAGTATTGTTAAACCAAAATATAAGAATTATGAAGAATTTAGAAAGCTATTCATAAATCAATATTGGAGCAATGCACATCAAGCTCGAGTGAGAACTCAGTTAACAACTAGTAGGTACGCACAATGGGCCTCAGGCCTGAGTGCCGCGGGGTCAACTCCCGCACCGCAAAAGAGGTATTGGGAAAGAGGTAGCACCCGTGAAATGTATGTGATACAGAAATTTAATAAAGCTCAATATTTAACACCTACGTTAGCTGAAGAAGAAATAATTCAACATTTGTCTAGACATTTGGAAAGTGAAATTACCAGAGCAGTAGCTGTACAAAATATTAAAACATTGAAAGACTTTTTAGAAATAGTAAGGAACTACGATATGACTATTGGTAATAATAATAGAGAAAATAACAGGAGAGAAAGTCAGAATTTTCAAAATTCTAGTAAAAGAAAATATGAGGAAGTACAACAAAATCAAGGTCTTGCGAAACGTTAGTGAATATGGATGCACAAACAGCAAAACGGCCAAATCTGCCTAAGTATCCTCGTTCTCAAGATACTCAAACAACACGAGCCACCAAAGAGCATGGCCATCGAAGGGGTTTTTGCTCGACTTCACATGGTGCAAGGCACATTAAGCCAGAAAATGCTGGGTGTTCATATACAAATACTACGCGGTCTAAGCCGAAAATCTATGCTAAGGAGAATAATTCGAGTAACCGCGAAAGCCTCAAACAATACATAAGATGGATTTTGAACGTATTTTTTATGGAATGTAAAAAATAGTTTTCTTCTTTAATTTCTATGATTTACAAGGGTCGAGAATTATTCTAAGTGTAACGTGTCAGTTGGATCCCTTACCGATAATGGTTATTTTCATAGTTAAATGTGGAAGCCAAGTTGTATTTCCTACGTTTAATATTGTATTTTATGTAAGCAAATGCTCGCAAAGCCGGTCCTGCGCTGGACGTGTATTGTGAATGTTTTTTTCGCCAGTGTAGCAAGAAACACACGCTTTATGCGGGATGCGGGGACTTTCAATTCATGCAAATTTAACAAAGAAGGCAGCAATCTCACATAGATTCTTTTGAGCGCTGCATGAGTTTGTTAGATTGGAAAGTATAGTACGTGAATTCGCCCCATGGAGATATAAGTTAATTTGAAGCAGCCTAAAAGAGCTTGGCAGCCAACGTTTGCTGCAAACAGAGTTAAAGTGCAGCGAACCAGCCTTTGCAAATTCCACAAGCGTATTTTCTGAGAGTACCTGTAAGTACACCAATTGTGCTATATTTAAAGGCTTATTTGAAGCGTCAATTTAGAGAGGCGCCAATTCAACTGCCCTTACGAGGCCTGTACGCGATCAGTGGTTCCCAGCATAATGTCCGCCAGGAGCGTGTCATGCAATTAAGGCGTGCCGTTTCAAGAGTATTCAGTAGTCAGTTCCTGGTAAAATGTTTGCAGAGTGGAATAAGGTTGCGTTTAACTGCAACTGCTTTTGCAAACGCGCAATAATGTGTTTTATCAGCGACTCAAATAAGTACCGGCTTTAGGTAATTTTCAAAACTGTTTTATAGAGCTTTTAAAATCAGTTTTGAAGTGGAAAAGTGCGCAAACAGTGCAACAAAACAGAGACAAACAAGTGTGACTAAAAGTAGCGCGGCAAGAGACAAACGAAAAGTATAATAAACTTCCAAAGTTTTGTTTATTGTGGCAACTGATAACATAAGGGCAAGAATAATACCGACCGGCGGCGACGACAGATACCAGTAAACTCGCGCACGCGATACGCGATATAAACTTTTACGCGATTGGAGCATTTTAAGTGCAGGTAAGCAGTGGCGTAGCGCAAACAGGGACAAACAAGTGTGACTAAAAGTAGCGCGGCAAGAGACAAACGAAAAGTGTAATAAACTTAAAAAGGCTTGCTTATTGTAGCAACTGATAACATAAGGGCGAGAATAATACCGACCGACGGCGACAACAGATATCAGTAATTTTGCGCACGCGATATAAACTTTTACGCGATCGGAGCATTTCAAGTGCAGAATAGCTTATTCCTCACCACAAATGGAAGAACAAGAATTAGAGACCTGCATAACAAAGTTAATAGAAGTAAAAACAGAACTGAGCGCAGTATTAGGAGAAAGTAAAGAAGAATTAGAAAAAAGTACAGATGAAATAAAGCGTTGTCTAACCCAGATAACAGAACTAAAAGATGAACTAACAAGAAAGGAAGAAGTAAGAGTCAGAGAAAGGAAATCATTATTACAGGAATTGGAAGACCTGAAGAATAGGATACAGAAACAAAAACCAAAGAATAAAGGAAAAAAGCTGAAGTATACTCCCAAACAACTCAAACAACTGTCAAAGATAGAAGCAAAAGGAATCACAGCAGAAAAATGGTTTAAAAAAATAGACGAGCTGGGAATTAGAACGAGAACAAGAAAAACGAAAATTAGTACGGAAACACAAGGACTAGTAGCTGCCACCTGGAATGTACAAAGCCTAAACGATGATGGAGCGCTAAAGCAATTAATAAGAGAAATGAGAAAATACAAGATAGACCTCATCGCACTGCAAGAAACGAATATAAAAGGAAATCAAATCATGGACATAGAAGAATACACATTGTTTATTAGCGGAGGATCACAAAATAAACTAGGAAATGGTTTCTTAGTAAGAAAATCGATAAGAAACGCATTATTAGAATTCAGAGAAATAAATGACAGACTATGCTACCTAAGGCTAAAAGGAAAATTTAGGAAAATCAGTATACTTAACGTACACGCACCCACTGAGGAAAAAGAAGAAGAGGAAAAACAACAATATTATGAAAAATTAGATATGGAATTTGAAAGATTACCAAGATACGACATAAAAATAGTCTTGGGTGACTTTAACGCGAAGTTGGGACGAGAGGATAGAAACAAACCAATGATTGGCAACTTCAGCAAACACCTAGAAACAAATAAAAATGGCCAAATGCTGATCAACTTTGCAGCGGAAAAAAAGATGGTAGTACGAGCAACATATCTAAACCATAAAGATATCCATAAAGGAACATGGAGAAGCCCGGATGGAAAAACCGTAAATCAAATCGATCATGTCCTCATCGAAGAAATACATGCAACTTGCATAAAAGACGTAAAAAGTTGTAGAGGAGCGGATTTAGATTCCGACCACTATATGGTCCGTATTAACATGAAACACTGGCTACCGAAAGATGAAAATGTAGAAAAAGAAAAAGAAAAAAAGAAGTGGGATTTAGATAAACTAAAAGAGCAAGATACGAGAGAAAAATACAACCAAGAAATTGAAAAACAATTACAACACGCTAAGCAGAACACAGAAACAGAGAACGAATGGAAAGAAATAAAAGGATCAATAATACAGATAGCTCAACAGGAACTTAAGGCAGGAAAGAAGAAAAAAAGAAAACCATGGTTTGATAAAGAGTGCGAGTTAATTATAGAGAAGAGGAAAGAAGCCAAATTAAGAATGGTAGAAAAGGAAACAACGAAAAACCAAGAAATATATAAAAACATAAGGAAAGAGGCGAAAAAGATCTGTAGAAATAAGAAGAGAAATTATCAACTACGAACGTTGGAAGAAATAGAAGAATCCCACAATACCCAACAAATAAGATCATTCTACGGGAAAATTAGAGCAGAAAAACAAGGATATCAACCAAAAATATCCATGTGTAAGGATAAAAATGGCAAAATCATAGGAGGAGAAAAGGAAATTATAGACAGATGGCTCGAATACTTTAAAGAGGTCATGGTGACAACAGATTATGAAATGGAAGAAAAAACAACCGAAAACAGAATACAAAGAAGAGAAGAAATACTACCACCCACAAAAAATGAGATCGAAAAAGTAATAAATGCAATGAAAAACAATAAAAGCCCAGGCAGCGACTGTATACAAGCAGAGCTTATAAAATATGGAGGAGTAAAGCTAACAGAAAGAATTTCTAATTTAATCATTAACGTATGGAAAAGCAAAAACATGCCAGTTGAATGGAAAGAAACATTGATAAGACCTATACACAAAAAAGGAGACCGGCTAAGATGCGAAAATTATAGACCCATTTCACTCCTAAACGCAACATATAAAATACTAGCCACAATAATCAACAGCAGACTAAAGGAGTATGCAGAAAAAATATTAGGAGAATATCAATGCGGTTTCCGACAAAATAGATCTGTGATAGACCAAATACATACTATACGGCAAATACAAGAAAAATGTGGAAAAAAGAACATACAACTCCATATGATCTTCCTGGATTTCAATCAAGCTTACGATAAAATAAACCGAGCCAGTTTACTACAAGCAATGAAAGAATTAAAATTTCCTGAAGAACTAATAAAACTTGTGGGAATGACCTTAGAACAAACAACAAGCCAAGTCAAAATAAAAAGCAACCTGACGGAAAAGTTCTCTACGACAATAGGATTAAGACAAGGTGATCCGATGTCCTCAGTATTATTTAATATTGTCCTAGAGAAAATCATAAGAAATTGCAAAGTCAAACAGAACAGCGATATATTTAATAATCCATATCAATTACTAGCATATGCAGACGACTTAACCATAATAACAAGAACACAAGAAGAGCTAAAAAATCTAGTAAAAAAAGTTAATACAGAGGCAGCAAAGTTTGGCTTAACAATTAATGAAAAGAAATCGAAGTACCTGATAAGTGGCTCAGCAAAAGAACAAACGGAAGTGTATTTAAAAGTGAAAAGTGAAGACAGAAGCAAAGAGGTCATAGTGGAAAAAACCAAAACAATGGTGTATCTAGGCGCTGAGATAACAAGTAACGGAGACCAAACAAATGAAATAGAGAGAAGAATAACAAGTGGCATGAGAAGTGCAGCAGCTCTAAATAAAGTGCTTATATCAAAAAATATCTCCCGCGCGGTAAAATTAAAAGTGTACAAAACCATCATAAGACCAACTGTCATCTACGGAAGTGAAACCTGGGTGTTACGGCAGAAAGACATTAGCAAGCTGTGTATTTTCGAACGGAAAATCCTCAGAAGAATTTACGGATGTATAAGAGAAGGGGACCTCTGGAGACGCAGAACAAATGAGGAAGTATACGAGCAGTACAACGAGCCAAACATAATTAATATAATTAAACAGAACCGTCTTAGATGGTTAGGACACATTATAAGAATGAACCCAGACCGAATACCCAAAACCTTACTCAACAAAGAACCAGAAGGAAAAAACAAAAGAGGAAGACCAAAGAGACAGTGGCTGAACTGCGTGAAGGAGGATCTAAAAGAATTGAAAATAAAAGATTGGGAAAATCTTGCAAAAGACAGAAAGAAGTGGAAGACAATCTGTTTCAAAGCTCTGGGCCTTAAGGGCTTGTAATGCTGAAATATATTTAGGTAATTTTGACATTTGCGTTCTTTGAAAAGATGATTATTTCAACATTATTTTTGGTAATGTTTTACGCTGTTTATGTATGTTTGCAACACGCGTACACTTAGCCTCAACCTATATCGCATGTAGATTGTTTCAGAACTTAATTCTATTTCCTTTTATTTCTTTTGCATTTTTATGCGTGTTTTTTGTTTTTTTATGTTTTTATATGTGTTTTGAAGTCAATAGATGATGTAAACAATTCGGCTTCTTTGTGTATTGTTTAAAGTTAAGTTTCTGTCCAACCAACATTAAAAGGGGAACCACATTTCGGTTTTGGCCGATAGTAATCTTGCATAAGCGACTAACTGAGATATTAATAGAGTTTCATGTTCACTGAGCTAGCTACGGGATAAAATGGGCAAATAATTATTTAAATATTGAGGCGTACGAGATATCTTGTTCAAATTTAATGTATCCACGGAGGGGTAAAGAAATCCCGCATTTCATATGCTACTTAAGAAATATAAAATTATTTTAGGAATTATATCTTTATAATGTAAAAAACTATTTCACCTTGCACTTTTTATTAATTTTATCTTACTTTTTTCTCCTCCAAAAATTATTTTCTTCGGGTCAGCATCGACTCAAAACAGGTAACCCTAGATCTACCTGCTACAAATTCAACTGCTGAAACTGTACATGATCTTTGTCCTCCCAGAATACCAGGTACAAAAAACCAAAAGTTTTTGTTGTTCAACTATAAATACACATTAACTTGCAGAGAAAACGAAAAAAAGAAAACGAGGGACTTTACAAGCAGTGGATGTTACACGCACACAGGATTAAACTCCTCGCTGTAAGAAATTTTACAAAATGTTTGGGGAATGGGGTTGGAAGACCGCTAGATTACAGCACAACATCCGTGATTAGAGAACACGATTGTTGAATGTGGAGAAAGTGGCCAATTGCCCCAACTTTATTAATGTTTTGGAAAACGTTAACGAACCAATGTACACTTTCATCCATCAGCAAGTGCACCTACAACCATTACAACCACGAGCAAGGAGATTTACTCTTAATGAGAAAATAATGTCGTTGGCATTGTTTAAGTCCTGTGGGAGTCGTGCTTACACTACCGGGCTAAAATCTTAATACCGGTATTCGGTATTCAAAATTTTTAATACCGGGATACCGGTATTAATACCGGTATTACTATTAGAATATTTACTTATTAGATTTTTACGGATTTTTAATTAGTTATTTGACATATTTAAAAATAATATAAAAAACAAATACAAACTTATTTTTAAAATTAACATGGACTACAAATGAATTCCATTCACTTAACATTTTTTTCTTTATAAGTAGACAAATAAATAAAGTAGCTGAAAATACAACAAATAAGAAATTTATAAATCTAACAAAAATAAGTTTTTGTGTAGCTAATAAATCAACTAACCAATAAATTAAAATTGTTGACAAAATATTAATTTTCTTTATTAAAATGTGCTCTCAACTACTTTGGAGTAGGAAGGTATTGTTTACTACATCGAGCGCGCCGTCTCACCATGCTTGAGAACTGTCTAAATTCTGAGTTATGTGTATATTTAAATTTTGATTTATTGCTCACATATTTCATTTTTAACTGTATTAAATATTTTATAAAATGCAATTTTTATAGGAACATGTTAATACCGAAATACCGATATTTTCTACATCAATACCGGAATCCCGGTATCGTAAGTACTATGTGGGAGTAAAGGATATCGCCTATTATCAAAAATATTTTGGTTGCCAGTGTCTAAAACTTTAACCAACATGTTAAATAAAATTCCTTATAATCCAGGAATTAATTAAAAGATTTTTAATAGTCTAAATTTGGCAGTTTCAAATTTCAAAAACCTCTACCATTATTTTTGACAATTTTGAAGATAAGAATGTTAATAATTTTTAAAATATATTGGCTGGTACTGGCAACCAAATGTATCTGAAGTGTGTGTTTTATTCCTTTGTACTGTAAATAATTCTGCAGATATTTCTATCTACTAATTTATTTATTATATTTTTATGTAAAATATAACAAGCTATAATTTCATCTTGCAAATATTTTTCAGTAAATGGTCCTATACCTTTGTTGTATAACCTCATTTCGTATAGTATTTTATATAGAGGATCCAACAATAATTCTCTGCTCTATAATAACTCATAAGCTACATGGTTTTATTCTAATTTTTTTTTCAATTTTATTTTAAAATATAATTAGCTTTGATACTAGCAACCAAATGTACGTAATTTAAGTGTTTTTATTCCTTATGTACAGTAGATAATCTTGCACATATTTCTATCTAATAATTTATTTATTGTTTCTGTTTATTGAATATTATTATATAAAATATATTTAACGTGCTGTAAATTTGATTCATTAATTTGTCATTGGCAGTAAATATGGTTAGTATTTACAATTGTGTTTTAACTTAAGTCGAGATTTGTATAAGTATTTCTGTAAAGACAATGTCGACTTAGAAGTTAAATTGCAATTGTGCAATTTATTGGATGAAAAAATATTCATTGCCACGAATTTGAATTTCCCGCCATGTTATACTTCTTTCCAGCAACTGTTGGATGGCGCTAGCATAACCTGCAACTTATAGCCCCTCTATTTACAAATAGTAGCGACAACCTTTGATGTTGCCGCTGGGGCAAAATCCCGTTGGTATCCCTTAAGTCCATAGCATATTTAAAAATTGCCAAGGAAGTTGTATAATTAATTAAAATGTGACATTGACATTTGTCGTGATTTTATTCATTTTTTTCTTCGGGGGCAAATTCTAAGTCGAGGACGTGGAAATGCCACGGTGTTGTGTCGATAAGTGTAAAAATAGTGGCAGAAAAGGATTTCTGGTACTCAGATCAGTTATTTTTCCACCGTTTACACTGAAATTTACCGTTTAGTAACTTTTTCTATTTTCATGTTTGCATCAGGTTTGCCCCAGGATGTCGCTACTATTTGTAAATAGAGGGGCTATACCGCAACTTATAGCACCTCTATTTACAAATAGTAGTGACATCGTGAAGCAAACCTGATGCAAACATGAAAATACAAAAAGTTATTAAACGATAAATTTCAGTGTAAACAGTGAAACAATAACAGATCTGAATACCTGAAATCCTTTTCTGTCACTATTTTTACACTTATCGACACAACACCCTGGCATTTCCACGTCCTCCACTTCGAATTAGCCCCCGAAAAGAAAAATGAATAAAAACATGACAACTGTCAATATCACATTTTAATTAATTATGCAACCTTCTAGGTGATTTTTAAATATGCTAGGGACTTAAGGGATACCAACGTGATTTTGCCCCAGCGGCAACATCAAAGGTTGTAGCTACTATTTGTAAATAGAGGGGCTATACTGCAACTCTTATAAGGAACTTTAGTTTTACTTTGGTCTTTGTGTAAGTGGGAATTGACGCATCAGTCCATTATTGTATTATTTATTAGTAGTTATATGCGTTATAATAATGAGTGGACATAAAAAAGAGGCCATATGGCAATATTTTGAGCCTATTAAGAAAATTAAACATCATAAACGTTGGTTCCGAATACATACCAGATGTCACAAAAGCAGAAATACAAAACGTCCTTCATCGAATGAAAATCTCAAGAGCACCAGGTCACGATGGGTTAATAAGTGAACAGCTAAAATATGGAGGAGAGAAGTTAAAAAATCTAGTAAAAAGATTAATGAACAAATGTTTGTAGACAGGAAAAACCTGGAATACTGCAGTGATCATTCTTATACATAAAAAAGGACCTAAACACGATTTAGAAAACTATACGCCAATCAGCCTAAAGAATAGCCCCAGTGAAGTGGAGCTGGGCGGGACATGTGGCGAGAAGGACAGATGATAGGTAGGCAACAAGACTGCTACAGTGGAGACCAAGAACAACGAGACAAAGGAAGACCAGTAACCAGATGGTTAGATGACGTCCAGAAAGTGGCGGGGAAAAAGTGGATCAGACTGGCAAACCACGGAGAATAATGGAACAGAATTGGGGATAACTATGTCCAATATTGGACCAACAAAGTCTGAAGAAGAGAGAGACAGATTGACAAAGACTCAAAAAATGAAAAATCTACCAGCAAAAAATGTAGAAAAGTTTTGCAAGCGATGGTAAAAAGGATAAATTGCACAGAAGTAAGCGTCAGCAAGAAGAAACATTAGATTTAGAACTGGAAGTTGTTTCTGATACCGATGAAGACATTAGCTACCTAACCTTAAGAAATAACATTAAAGCATCTAATAATCCTAATATTGTTGCTACTACAGATCGACAAGAAAATTAAAATGTTAATTCTGGTATGTTGTTTGTAACCTGTAAGAATATTTTTTTGTTTTAACCTTCACTGTTCTATATTACATTAGGATGTTCAGTAGCAAGTTGCTTTAGTGCTGTACAGAAACCGAAATCCAAAATAGCACAAGCAGTGTCTACCCAGAAAACACTACAGTGCTTCGTTGTCAGAACAAACATGCAGGAAAGGTAAGAGGTAAACAAACAAGGCGCAAGATTTATATTCATTATAAATTCATCGTTTTGAATAGCAGAAAATATCGAGTTCATAAAATTTATGGATACGTTCCGTCCAGGCTACAAACTACCTAATCGAAAGCAAGTTTCAGGTTAGTCATTTATCAAGAAGAAAATCCAAAAAATTATATGTTCCTGCATAATAAACGAACATGGCAGTAAGCATCACACTAATGATTACTTGACTGAACTGGCTGTGGAAGTAATAATTCAAACTCGAAGTCAATTTAATTGTTATGAAAGAAGTGTCGTAAGTAACTGATAGCGCTCCGAATATGGCTAAAATTTGACGAATGTTGCAAGAAAAGGAAAAGGGCAGTGACATTGATGTTATTGTCTATGGATGCTCAGCACATTTAATAAATTTATTGGTCCAAGATTCAAATATAGAAACTCTCACAAATCAGGTGTTGCGAATTATAAAATATTATCGTAATAACCACAGCGCTAAAGCATATCTTTCTGCAGAGGCAGAATTGCTTTAGTTATGCCGCTTGAAGTCAGATGGAGCAGCACTAGTGACGCATTAAAATCATATTTAAAGAACTGGGATATAATTTTGAAAATTTGTGAAGAACACAGAAAGACTATTGATAATGATATTTACAATTTAGCTTAAAAGAAACACCGAAGATTTATTGAAGTGTTTGAAACCAATTTCGGAAGCAATTGATAAGTTACAAAAGGACAATTGCAACATAGCACGCTGTGTTGTAATATGGAAAGATCTATTACTTAAACTAGAAGAAATTGTGAACGTCAGGTTTAAAGAAAGTAAAAGAACGGTACAAACAAGCTGGACGCCGTACCATATCAATGCATTTATGCTGAGTCCATCATGTATAGTAAAAATCTGGTGTGATGCACTCACACAACTTCCTTTTACAGTGATCTTATAATAATTAGTCAAAAATTTCATTTTTAATTTCTAAGCATTTGTCAAAAATTTTCAAAAATTACAAATTCTATAAAAACGGTACAAAATAGAGCGTTAGTTAAAGAGACAAATTTTCTCTAAAATTTTAAGCTGAATTCAAAAATGTAATAATATACCGGGTGTTCTATTTAAAATAGGAGTTAATAAAAAAAAATTGAAAAAAAAAACAAGAGAAGCCCACTTTAGAAGTATTCAACTGGAAAATAACCTAGCTCACATCAAGACACATTAAAAATGTAATAAAAATTTAAAGTTTTAAAAAAATCGTTAAAACCGTTTTTGAAAAAATCGAAAAAAACTGAAAAATTACAAGAGTAAACACCTACTTCCGGTTATGCGATTTTCTTCAAAAGCTTGCTGTCTCATCTACATTGTTTAATCTTGTCTTTAACAGATTAACCAGATATAAATTTATAATTATTCATTTAAATTGTACGAAACATTCTAAAAGTTAAAAGCCACCAAAAACGCAATATTGCATTATGCAAGCGCGGCGACCTACTCACAGTCAAGTTTAAACACCTCGCAGTCGCCGCTCAGCATTTTTACACAGCTTCGCGTACACAATTACGCAAGGCCGTGACAAGGTTTAAATGCCTACAATCGCAGCTCAGCATAAAAGACGCTCGAGTTCATGGAGTCCATATCATATCACGGAAGCAAAACCGCTGAGTATTGTTTTGCAATACTAGTAAATTAACCTACTGAAATAATACATTGCACCTGTTATTAGAAATGAACTTTGTATATTACTATGATCTAAGCAAATTTGTTTGTATATATAGAACAATTATTTTTGTAATAAACCAGTCTGCATTTACTTGTTAGATTCACTTACTGCGTCGCTGTGGGTCCAAGCCTATAAATAATTAAGGGATGTGAGGCTGCATCTCACACAGTGACGAATTATCATCCCGTTAAGTGGCATGACTAAGCTGTCTTAAAGCGGAAACTGCTGTCTCAGTTCTGCGCTTAACATAAGGGATGGAACCAGCAAAATAACGTAACGGACGCCTGATTTCCACAGCCTCCAGGCGAATCTGTTCATGGTCCTTCGAGCCGGATCTGTCTACAACTAAGAAGAGGTACATCCCGAGAAGAAAACAACATCTACCAACCCACCCGGTTCCCCGAAAATGGCAAACAATATGGAGGAATTCAATCAGCTAGCTGTCGCCCAAGAAGAACTCGGCCAGAAGATCACGCAGGTATTTTCAAACAGCAAAAAGGACCCTGCCAGCCGAAAAACAGAAGCTTACATCGCCAGCCGAAACAAGACGCTGGACGAAACTTGGAACGCCGTGACCAAAAATCACGCCAAAATGGTGCAGCTAAGTATTCCTACACATAATTATTTTACCACAGGGTATTACGAACAAATTAAAGCCATCTACTGCGAAGCAAAAAGTTATTTGCAGAGCTGTTTAAAGGCAACTGAAAATCCCGACCCCTCTGAAACTAGGAGGCGAGAGGAAACAGTTGTAAATCCCGAGCAAAAGGTTCGTATCCGAAAACTGCAGATTCGGATGCAGAATTTTAAGCAATCTTTGGACGACGCCGAACTGGAACAAGCACTCGGAAGGCCCGCCATCACAAAGAGGGAATTAAAGGAAGAATGGGACCGGGTGATCGAGATGGACGAAGAAGTCATGTCTAACGAGATGGATTCAAACCAGACGCACTTCAGTCCTGAATTTACTACGTTGAAAGACAGGTACCGAAATTTAATTAATTTGTTACAAGCACCAACAAGGAACGAGCAAGCATCAGCCATCTCGCTTCCTCAAGTTAAAATCCCCATATACGAGGGAAATTATGAGGAATGGGCCACTTTTAAGGACCTATTCACCAAATTAGTAGATGACAACCAAAACATGGATGATGTCATCAAAATGCAGTATTTAAAAACGCATGTCAAGGGAGAGCCCAGCCGACTAATCCAGCATCTCGCAGTGACTCAAGCCAACTACAACACCGCTTGGAATTTGCTGCAACAAAGGTATCAAAATAATCGCCTTATTCTAACCAAATTGCTAGACACCATCTTCGATCAGCCGGTCCTCTCCAAGGAATCAGCCCAAGGGTTGAAAAGATTGCATGACTCCACTAAGGAATGTGTGGAAGCAATCAAAAATTTGGGCATTTCCACCGACAGCTGGGGTCCGTGGATTAACCGAGTTATTACTCGAAAATGGGATCCTGAAACTAACAAATTATATGAGCAGTCGCTTCAGTGCCCAAATGAAGTTCAGGATCACCAAACTCTAATGGCCTTCTTACAAATGCGGTTCCAATCCTTGGAATCCATTGATGGAGCTCGAAAACCAACTCAGGACAAGCCACAGAAAAATTACGCTGCCGGATATCTCAACTGCAAGATGTGCAATGGGGATCATTACATCGATAACTGTGGTCAATTCCAGAGGCTCTCCACCCACGAAAAGCAAGAAGTGGTAAGAACCTACCGATTGTGCTTTCGATGTTTGCGACACGATTCTAATATACAATGTCGTTCGTATTATAACTGCAAAATCTGCCGCTTTCCACACCATACTCTGCTTCACAAGGCACAGCCGCCATCAAAGCCGATACCTGCTCCGAAGATGAAGACGTTTTCTCACGCAGCAGCCATGCAGACCTCCAACGCTCCAGAGAAGAAGCCAAAACCCACAATCATTGCCGCCAACCTAGGCGCAAAGAAGAGCCAAGTGCTACTGGCCACAGCAACGGTTCAAGTTAAGGCAGCATCCGGGATGACTCATCTCTTGAGGGTCTTGATAGATCCAGGGTCTCAAGGTTCCTTCATCACCGAAGCCGCAGCCGAATTATTAGCGCTACCCAGGACCAAGGTTCGAGCAGAAATCTCCGGAATTGGGAACAGCGAAACAAAAGTCGCAAAATGGAAAATCACAGGTTTGATTACGCCAAGATTTCCAAGTAAATTTTCCTTACCTGTTACTTTACTGGTACTTCCCAAACTTACAAAAACCATGCCTTCAGCACCCATTCCGAACATAAAAATGGATGCCTGGAAACATGTCTTCATCGCCGATCCAACCTTCAACCGACCTGGCCCCATAGATATACTTCTAGGCGCTGAAGAATATTCCCAAATAATTCTCAAAGGAATCAAGAAATCCAAAGATGGCATCCTAGGACAGAATACCGAATTGGGATGGATCTTATCAGGAACCATTGGAAGACGACCTCCCACCAGCCTTAAGGTCAACACCATGGTTGCCAAAATTGAAGAGGATGAGCAGTTGCAGAAATTCTGGAACATTGAAGAGGCTTCTCCTCAAAGGAAACTTTCCCCAGATGATCAGGTATGTGAAAATAAATTCACAGACACAGTCCAGCGAGACGTAGATGGAAGATACGTAGTAAGGATTCCATTCAAACAAACTCCAGTACACATGGGAAGGTCCAAACTCTCAGCATTGGCACGATTCATACATCTGGAGAAGAAATTAGGACAAGATCAAGATCTAGCAGTCCAATACAAGAAATTCATGCAAGAATACTTGGATTTAGGACATATGGAAAAGGTGGCAAAGGAAGATGAGAATAACGGCAAGTATTACATTCCCCACCATGGCGTCATCCGAGAAGCAAGTTCATCAACCAGACTTCGTGTCGTTTTCGATGCTTCTAGCAAGGCCTCTCACGGAAAATCCTTAAATGAGATGATGTACGCTGGACCTAAACTTCAGCAAGAACTGGTCGACATTCTACTTCGATGGAGGACACACAGGATTGTTTTTTCTGCAGACATTGAAAAAATGTACCGACAAATCAGAATGAACAACCAAGACCAGGAGTACCAAAGAGTCCTATGGAGATTCGACAAATCACAGCCAATCAGGGAATATAAGCTGTGCACCGTCACTTATGGAACCGCATCAGCTCCCTATCTTGCCATTCGAACCTTGCATCAACTCGCAGAGGACGAAAAGGTCTCATTTCCATTAGCTTCAGAAGCAGTGAAGAAAGATTTCTACGTGGACGACGTGCTTTCTGGGGCCGACACTGTGGAAGAAGCGATCCAACAACAAGGTCAGCTCATTTCCTTACTAAAGCGTGGAGGCTTTACTCTACATAAATGGTGCAGTAATGAGTCAGCCATCATTCAAGAACTCCCAGAAGAGTTAAAGGAACAAACATACCTCGAAATAAGTGAAGACGGCGTAAAAAAGTCCTTGGGCATTCACTGGTCTCCATATGAAGATGTTTTCTGTTTTAAGGTAGACGTTAAGCAACAGGAATCCACCAAACGCACCATACTATCCGAAGTTGCCAAAATTTTCGACCCATTGGGATGGTTAGCACCCGTCATCATCACTGCCAAGCTACTCATCCAAGAACTATGGCTCGAAAATATCAAATGGGATGACCCAGTGTCTGAAAATATCCAAGGCAAATGGGAGACGCTCAGGTCTCAACTCAAGGCAGTGGAAGAAATTACCTTACCAAGGTGGTTGTTTATCAAAAGGGAATCTCTAGTAGAGCTGCATGGATTCTGTGACGCCTCCGAAAGAGCTTTCGGGGCCGCGATTTATACCAGAGTCACCACATCATCCGGCCAAGTCAAGGTATCCTTATTAATAGCCAAATCCAAGGTGGCACCAGCCCGAGCCAAGACGACATTACCAAGACTGGAACTCTGCGCAGCAGTACTCCTTTCCAATCTACTTCAAAGGGTAATTGCAGCATTAGACCTTCCTAAGGTGTCTATCTTCGCATGGACCGACTCCATGGTTACATTAGGATGGATAAAAGGAGACCCGGTACGATGGAAGACGTTCGTCGCGAATCGAGTAGCCGAAATCAACAATCAAATTCCGGCTCAACATTGGAACCACGTCAAATCCGAAGAGAATCCTGCAGACGTCATCTCCCGAGGCACTAGTCCAGAAAAACTAAAGAATCATCTCCTATGGTGGGACGGACCGAGCTGGCTAGTTAACAAGAGTTCATGGCCGTGTCAACCAGACACCGCAACCACCGAGGAAGAAGCAAGAAGTTACACTGTGCATCAAACTACCATTCATCAAGACGAGAACCAAGTCGTTCATCGTTTTTCTTCTCTAACAAGAATGGTACGAGTCATGTCACATTGCCGAAGATTCATCAACAAGTGTAAGCGACTTCCCACCCAATCAGGATGCCTATCAGTGAAGGAAATGGATGACACCATCCTCCTACTCGTTAAGGTCATCCAAGGAAGTGATCCTATTTTGAGGGCAACAGGATCTCAACTCCGGCAGAACAAATATGTGAGTTCCAGTAACAAGCTTGCCAACCTCAATCCCTTCATCGATCAGCATGGAATAATCCGTGTTGGAGGAAGATTAGAAAATTCCACCTTGTCCTTCAATGAAAAACACCCAATCATACTCCCGTACTCCAGTCATATTTCCAAACTAATAATCCAAGAGGCGCATCTACGCACGCTGCACGGTGGCACCCAACTCACTCTCTCATATATCCGAAGAAAATATTGGATCATCAACGCGAAGAAAGCAGTCAGCTCCAGCATCCAGAAGTGTTTCCGATGTCTACGATACAAAGCAGAGGCAGCACAGCAACTGATGGGAAATCTTCCATCAACCAGAGTGAATTCAACTCCTCCATTCTTCCATTCCGGAGTGGACTACGCCGGCCCAATACAGATCCGAACATCCAAGGGAAGAGGGCATTCTTCGCACAAAGGGTACATTGCTGTTTTTGTCTGTCTATCAACCAAGGCAATCCACCTAGAGGCCGTCAGCGACATGACAACCAACAGCTTCCTAGCAGTCTTCAGGAGGTTTACTGCCCGAAGAGGACGCTGTGCACACCTATACAGCGACAACGGAACAAACTTCGTTGGCGCAAGAAAAGTGTTGGACAAGGAGACCCGCCAAACAATTGAAGGTCCAGTTGTCCAAGAAACCTTAGCAACCGGTGGTACCCAATGGCACTTCATCCCTCCAATAGCCCCTCACTTCAGAGGGATATGGGAAGCAGGGGTAAAATCAATGAAGCATCATCTGAAGAGAACTATTGGCCACGCTACTCTCACCTTTGAAGAGTTAACAACTCTTCTCTGCCAAATTGAGGCCTGCCTAAACTCACGTCCTCTATGTCCACAAGGCAACGATATTGAGGACACAACTGCTCTGACGCCAGGCCATTTCCTAATAGGGAGGGAAATCATATCGCCACCAGACCCAATCAACACTCCAATATCTTCAAATCTATCGAATCGTTGGAGGATAATCCAAAAGATCAAGCAAGATTTTTGGAAATCATGGAGCTCGGACTACCTTCATGGACTACAGCAACGAAACAAATGGAAGAAACCATTGGAGAACACTAAAGTTGGAGATTTAGTGTTAATCAAAGAAGATAGTATCAATCCTAGTAAGTGGCCTTTAGCAAGAGTCACTGCAACTCATCCAGCAGCCGATGGATCAGTACGAGTAGTGACGCTCCAGAAATCAGGAGGACATCAGCTAAAACGATCCATAGGCAGCATCATTCCATTACCAGCAACTACCGAGGAATCGCAGGAACCAGAGGCAGAAGATAAAATTTCAACTAACATTATCCAGACACGATCATCCCCAGCACCAAGGAAATCTGTCGCGTCCAAATGGAAACTGCTGTTACTCATCTTTACCCTTCTTACCACCAATACATTAAGTAAAGCAGAATTTAATATCCAAAAACCAGACAGCGGGTACTATGTAGAACACATTGGACACGGGAAGATTGAGAGAGGAACATTCCGGATCGAAATCCAGTTCGAGAGGGGGAAGATCGAAGAAGACTTCGAAACAGTCACAGACATGGTAGACAAATTCGACAATCTCTGCGACTCTGCAAAAGAACTGTCCGAAGACACATTATGCAAGACACTGGTGCATCATCTTCTGGAACAGAAAAAGCATATGGAATGGATTAGAGATGGTATGGAAGAAATAATAACAAGACGAGAAAAAAGAGGAGTCCTTGGCACAGTATTAACATCAATTTTTGGAGTCAACGATGAAGTCTATCAAGATATAGACAGGCTAGACAAGAATCAACAGGAACTAATAAAAATGGACAGTCAACAATCCAAATTCTTGCTATCAGCACTTTCCAGGTTTAATGAAACCGAAGAACGAATCGACAAGAAGCTGGAACATTTCCAAGAAAAATTAAACCAAGGAATCCGGGCCATTAACAACATGGACAAATGGTATAAAGCAACCGACTCCAACCGACTAAATATTCACATCATCAGTGTGTACCAAGTCGCCACAAATGTAATTAGTGAACTGTGCAACTACCATATTCACATCTTAAACGTTCACTTTCAGCAAGGTAATCTGTACGAGCTAATAACACCTGCTCAAATTAAACAGATCCTCGCTAATGCAACCAGTAAACTTTCACCAAATTTGGAGATATTACCAACGCCAATTCTAAAGGTTGACATTGGGCATGACGACATCTACATCAACGTCCAAGGGTATTTCATCATAGTGGAAAAAACGGAATACTCCTTAATTAAAGTGACACCAATTCCTCTCCAAATCAGCAATGGATCCTACTGGATGATCGATGTGCCGAAAGGAATCTTCGCTGTGGATTACAACCTACAAATGTACTTCCACGAAACAGATGAAGAATTCAAAGAAGAGCTACAAATTTCTCCCACTACCTATGTTTGCAGTCCAACGGTAGTTAAAGGAATTGAAAACAACCCAAACTGCATCATTGACGATATATATCACCGAGTAGAAACCAGTCAATGTCTCCTACGAAGACATCGCATCCAGTCCATTATTTGGAAACAATTGTACATGGAAAACACCTGGCTATTTGTAGTCAGTAAGCCAACCCGCATAGCAATCACTTGTAGTGGAAACAGGGAAGAAGTCACCGTCAACACTACAGGTGTCATTCAAATTTCATCGGATTGCATCATCCAAACTGCGAGGAATACATTAACCCCAAGGCACAACAGAAAATACAAGATCCTGGCTGGATACTCCAAGGCTATCAGTATCAATATTACCAACCCAATCACAACAAACTCATTTTCAGAAATCGCAGAGGAACCTGTACTAACTCAGTCAGACCACTTCGAAGACCTACAAGCATCGCAGTTAGATTTCCAGGAGCATATAAAAAACTTCACCTGGAAAGCCATCCGACATCATTCTCACCTGTCTATTGGGGTCACAGGCAGCCTTTTGGGAACCGCTGCCCTACTAGGAGCTATCTACTACATTCGGCAACGAATAACACGAAGGAAGCCACCACCCGCACAACCCCAGGCAGAAGAATATCCTCTCAAAACGCTCAATCTCGAAGAAACAATATAATTTATCGGTTTGCTTTTTTGTGGCTTAAAATTGGCAATATGTTTAATCTTGTCTTTAACAGATTAACCAGATATAAATTTATAATTATTCATTTAAATTGTACGAAACATTCTAAAAGTTAAAAGCCACCAAGATTCAGTTCTCATTTGAATCTTGAAAAGTAAAGACGTGCTGTTTTGCTTAGATAAGATATCAAGTGTAACATGACATGTGCATGGCTATATGCCAAGTGTTCTGTGATAAGTGTTTAAAAGCTTAAAATTAACCAATACAAAATTCCAATTTATTATAATTTGAATAACTAGAATTGACTCTTAAGACTGTTTCATAACAAATTGAACCAGTGATAACTTACTAAATAAAATGTTCCCCTCGGGGAACTTTCTCGGATTTGACAAAAGTGGACAACCAGTTTATCAACAAACCAATATAACACAGGGTCTTCCAACAACAAGCAACCACATTTCACCCCTAACACAATTAAACTTAACTCAAGCGCCTACACAATGGCCCCCACAATCAAGCTTTTTGACTCCTATGCAAATACAGGCGCCACCTAACCAATATAATCCCTACCTAATACAACCACAAAGCCAGCAGGAAATAGTAACGCCAATGCAAACAAACAATGAATCGGAATGGCAGACACAAAATTCTAGAAAACAAAAACGTAACTCAGAACAGCAACATTCAAATAAACAAAAAAAACTGGACGACCACTGGTTAAGTGCTCCAACAACCTCAAATAGATTTCAGCCACTTTCAGAAGAGGAAAGCAAGGAAAATGACGAAACAACCGAAGTAGTAAGGCCACCTCCAATTTTCATACACCAGGTAAATAACTTGAAACCCCTCACAGATGTGCTTAACGAACATGCTAAAGACAAGTACACTATTAAACTTGTGGGGAATAGTCAAGCCAAAGTCCAACTAACTTGTGATAAACTCTATGGTACCATTATCAAAATCTTAAAAGAAAAAAACACAGAATTTCACTCATTTCAACCAAAACAAAACAGGACATTCAAGGTAGTTCTACGGGACATGCACCCTACAGTTGATATAAAAAGTCTCACCGAGGAAATTACTAAACAAGGACATACTGTAATCAGTATAAGCAACATCAGACATAGAGTCCAGAAAACCCCATTGCCTATGTTTTACGTCCAATTACAGCAAAATGAAAATAACAAAAAAATATACGACATACAATACCTTCTAAATTTAAAAATAAAATTCGAACCGCCACATGTTAAAAGAGAAGTGCTTCAGTGCCTAAACTGTCAGAGATATGGCCACACAAGAAATTTCTGCCACAGAACTGCAAGATGCGTTAAGTGTGCAGGGGACCATTTAACAAAGAACTGTGAAAGAAAACAAAGAAGCAGCGATGTCAAGTGTGTTAACTGCCAGGGAAACCATCCGGCAAACTACAGGGGCTGCATAGTAGCCAAGGAAATACAAAAACGAATGTATCCACCCCTAAGAAGTAAACAGATGGTTCAACCTGGAATTTCCTACTCCCAAAAAGTAACAGAACAAAACCAACAACAAGCTAATAACTACCAACAAAATCAGAACACCAACAGTAATCAAACTAACAGCAACCTAGAAACAATGATGATGAAACTCATGGAAAGGATGGATACCATGCTAAATTTACTCACGACCGTCATTTCAAAAATCTCTTAATGGATCTATTTCTTAAGATGGCACTCTGGAATGCCAATGGCTTGGCACAGCATTGCCAAGAAGTCACAACATTTTTAAAACAACACAATATTGATATCATGTTAATATCAGAATCACGCTTCACTAATCTAAATTACTTTAAAATCCCCAATTATGTTGTTTATACAACGAACCATCCAGACGGCACTGCACACGCCGGCACTGCAATCATCATTAAATCAGCTATAAAACACTACGAAGTACAAAAATATCAAAAAGAACAAATTCAAGCGACAAACATTTCAGTAGTACTAAACAACAAAGAGGTCATCATTTCAGCGGTTTACTGCCCACCCAAACATTCTATTAAGAAAGAACAATTTCAATCCTTCTTCAACACACTTGGACCCAGATTTATAGCAGGAGGTGATTTTAATTCAAAGCACCAGGAATGGGGATCTAGAGTGACTCTAACCCGCGGCAGAAATTTACTCTCCGCAATGGGAGAAAATAACCTACAACACCTCTCAACTGGAGAACCTACATACTGGCCATCAGACCCCCAAAAAACTCCAGACTTATTAGATTTCTGTGTCATCAAAGGTATATCTAAAAATTACTTAAAAGCAGCCTCATGCTTAGACCTGTCCTCAGACCATTCTCCGGTGCTCATCACATATTGTACCCAAATTGTCAAACTTCTAAAACCTCCCAAACTCCACAACAAGAAAACAAACTGGGATTATTTCAGAGAACTTGTGAACGAGAGAGTGAATTTAAAAATACCACTGCAAACAATCGCAGATATATATGAAGCCACTGAACACATTAACACCGTAATACAACAATCGTCATGGGATTCCACACCTGACTCGCAAGAATCGATGATTCAAGAATCTGTCCCCATACTTGTCAAACAGAAAGTTGCAGAGAAGAGAAAATTAAGACGGACTTGGCAAAGCACTAGGCATCCTAGAGATAAAAAAGTGGACGTGACTACCTCCCTGGACTTTCCCATACTGGAAACTGTTCATATCGTCTTTATTCAACAGTCTTTACAACATATCAAAATTTCAACTCGATGACTCACGTCTTCACCGTGATAAGCGTTTACACTTTCACGTAAATTGCGGGTAAATATAAAAGAACTAGTGAGTCACCCGAACTACGTTTCAGTTCGCAAAATTAAGAGAGATTCATTAATATAAATTAAAAAAAAAGATGCATCGACGGGATCGAACTCGGGGCTCCCGCGTGATAGGCCAGCACGCTTACCGCAGAACCACACTCTCCTGTTTGAATAATGCGCGCACCCGAGCTAATACTAGACAGCGATAGGCGCTCCGCTCTGCTGCCTAGAGAAGTTAATTAAATTATACTGCTGCCTAGAGAAGTTAATTAAATAAGTCTGAAAATTAGCAAACTTTTAAGCCATCGTACAACTTAATCGGTCCAGTATCTTCGGAGGAGATAGCGAACAAACATAGTTACACGCAAACAAAGAGAGCTACGATTTTATGTTATAAGATGTGTAGTTCAAAACGTGACCACCGAGCTTCTGTAGATGGCGCCAAGTGGACAAGCCGCCACTGTGCTATTTATGTGTTATTTTATTCAAAACGGCTGTAGCACCGAGGTGAAATTTTCTAAGTACCTGGAAATTATATTTTCTAGGGCATACAAAATCGATTTTTTTATTTTCGCGGAAAAAGATTCTTTGACGCAAAAATATAACAACCGTTAGAATAAAAAAAATTATTTTTCAAAAATAGAGGGGGGAGGGGGCCGGTGCGCTTACATATATCCACGAGTGTAATATTTTTTTGCATATTCATATGCTCCATTATGCACTGAACAATCCAGTGAAAACCCCAGCTACCTATCTTGTTTTGTTTATTAATTAAAGGGGTTTAAATTTTCAAACTTCAAAGCTTCGTAGAGGGCGCCACAGATAATTCATGAGATTCTTTAAAAAACAGATCGATAGCCCTTTTCGGGGTCTATCAGTGTATGAAGTTTATACAAATTCCTGTGGGCAGTTTTTGAGAAATGATTTTTAGAAAATTTCCAAAATTTTGAAAATTTGTAATTTAGGCCCCTTAATATTTTTCAAAACACTTTTTATATCACCTCATGTTAGCCTTCATATACTATTCAGAAAACAAAAATCAATTGAATCGATTCATCCGTTTTTGAGTAATAGGGCGTTAAACTCAAAATTTTCAAAAAATCCTAGCGCCCTTCATTTTAAACCTAACGAGTTCGGAAAAAAACTAACAGATTTGTCTTATGACCCTCTATCGTTATCCGCGATAAAATTTTCAAAATTTTAATCACGAAAACAGTGATACCAAAAAAACATGCGTAACTTCCGCTTCCGGTTTCAGATTTTTTTGAAAAGCTTATTTTGTCGATGAATTTTCGATACACCCCCGCATTCCAAAGTGCATAAAAATCGGAGCAATACTTTCGGCTGTAGGAGCGTCACCCACCCACACACACACACACACACACCCACACACACACCCACACACACACCCACACACAGACAGACATTTTTTAAAAACCACTTTTTTGGGTTCCTAGAGTCCCAAAACGGATATTTCTGTGAAAATCTCGATTTCCAAAATTTTCATGATTCCAATACTTCCCTATACCTATGGGTATGGGAAAGTAAAAAAGCTCAACGCTGCAGCACGTGAACTGAAATCACTACTACATAGACTGAAAAACCAGGGAATTCAAGACTACTTGTCAAAACTAACACCTACTGCCGATACTAACTACTCACTATGGAAGGCCACAACAAAGCTAAAAAGACCCCAACTAGCTATCCCGCCAATCCGCACGCCAAATGGTACCTGGGCAAGGAACTCAGCCGAAAAAGTAAATACTTTTGCGAATTACCTGAAAAATGTTTTCCAACCTTACCCCTCAACCATCCCAAATGAAGAGGAAGAAGAAATTCGGCAATTTATTGAAGCACCAAACCAAGCCTCAGAAAAACTTAAAAAAATTAAAATGGAGGAAGTAAAAAACGTAATAAATAATTTAAAAATAAATAAGTCTCCTGGTTATGATCTGATAACAGCTAAAACACTAAAGGAACTACCTGAAAACGGTCTCAGAGCTTTACTGTTTTTATTTAATGCTATTTTGAAACTGGAAACCATCCCAGATCAATGGAAAATTGCCCAAATAATTATGATTTTAAAGCCAGGGAAAGACCCTAACGTCATATCATCTTACCGACCTATCAGCCTCCTCCCGATACTTTCCAAAGTCTTTGAGAAGCTCATCCTGCAAAGATTAAAACCAGTCATTGAGGAAAAAAACCTACTACCAAAACACCAGTTTGGTTTCAGAGACCAACACAATACAATACAGCAAGTACACAGAGTAGTGACCAAAATAAACCACGACCTACACTTAAAAAACTACTGCTCCGCAGCATTTCTCGATGTTAGCCAGGCCTTCGACAAAGTCTGGCTAACTGGCTTGCTATACAAAATTAAAAGAACCCTACCACTCAGTTTCTTCAATATACTTAAATCCTATCTAAGCAATCGATTTTTCCAAGTGAAACTTGAAGAAGAGCTGTCAGCTCTGTATCCCATCCAGTCAGGTGTACCACAAGGCAGCGTTCTAGGTCCCACACTCTACCTGATATATACATCAGATATCCCAACTACCAGACAAACCATGACAGCCACCTTCGCGGATGACACCGCTGTGCTTGCTTCCCACAATGATCAGCGTATTGCATCACAACTTCTTCAAAATAACCTAAACAAAATAGAAACCTGGATGAAAACCTGGAGAATTAGAGTCAATGAAGACAAATCTGTGCATGTGACGTTCACACTGCGCAAGGAAACCTGCCCTCCTGTCACATTCAACACAAAACAACTACCACAGGCAGATAATGCTAAATACCTGGGCTTGCACCTCGATAAACGATTAACCTGGAGAACACATATCTGGAAAAAACGTAAACAGTTAGATCTAAAGTACCGAAAAATGTACTGGCTCCTTGGTAGAACTTCCCAACTTTCTGTAGACAGCAAGCTACTACTGTATAAGGCCATTCTAAAGCCGGTGTGGACATATGGGATCCAGCTGTGGGGATCAGCCAGCAATTCTAATCTTGAGATCCTCCAGAGATTCCAAAACAAGGTCATCAGGAACATCATCAACGCACCAAGATATGTACCCAATTGGGTCATACAACAGGATATCCCTATACCAACAATAAAAAATGAAATAGTGACCCACAGTGTTAAGCATCGTGATAAGCTCAGTGCGCACACTAATGAACTCGCAGCAAATCTACTGGACAGACCATATGTTAAAAGACTCAAAAGACTCGATCCACTTGATCTGCCTAACAGGTTCAACTAGACCAAACTTCCAAATGTTACAACCATAACAGCTTTATATGTTAAATTCAATTAAGGTAGAGTGCTCTCACTGGAGTGTTCTCTCACATGTTATTAATGCATTAAACAAACCATTTACTGAATATTATTTTGTATAATAGATTGTAAATATTCATTGATGTTAATAAAAAAAAAAAAAAAAAGCCACCAAAAACGCAATATTGCATTATGCAAGCGCGGCGACCTACTCACAGTCAAGTTTAAACACCTCGCAGTCGCCGCTCAGCATTTTTACACAGCTTCGCGTACACAATTACGCAAGGCCGTGACAAGGTTTAAATGCCTACAATCGCAGCTCAGCATAAAAGACGCTCGAGTTCATGGAGTCCATATCATATCACGGAAGCAAAACCGCTGAGTATTGTTTTGCAATACTAGTAAATTAACCTACTGAAATAATACATTGCACCTGTTATTAGAAATGAACTTTGTATATTACTATGATCTAAGCAAATTTGTTTGTATATATAGAACAATTATTTTTGTAATAAACCAGTCTGCATTTACTTGTTAGATTCACTTACTGCGTCGCTGTGGGTCCAAGCCTATAAATAATTAAGGGATGTGAGGCTGCATCTCACACAGTGACGAATTATCATCCCGTTAAGTGGCATGACTAAGCTGTCTTAAAGCGGAAACTGCTGTCTCAGTTCTGCGCTTAACATAAGGGATGGAACCAGCAAAATAACGTAACGGACGCCTGATTTCCACAGCCTCCAGGCGAATCTGTTCATACATACTACACAAAACTTATATATGAAGTTTCAACACCATACCTCTTTTCATTTTTGAGATATTCTGTTCACAGACAGACAGACAGACACACACACAGACAGACAGACACACACACAGACAGACAGACCAATGAAAAAAAATATGTTTTTTGGAATCAGGGGACTCTAAAACGTGAAGATCTGTTGAAAACTCAATTTCGAATTTTTGAGGTGAATCCAATACTTCCTTTATAGTAAAAGGAAGTAAAAAGGGAAAGGGTAAGTATGTTAGTAACACTACAAGAACAGGAAACTGCAATGAATAAGTGTGAAGAAGAATTTCCGGAATATCCGGAATAAAGGGCCAACTATGAGTGAAAATGTAATAAATAATATGAACGATATAGAGTGGTGGCCTTTAACCTTTTCTTTAGTTGATGTAACTACAGACCAGACACATGCCATTACGCAGCTCATGACGGCTATTGTTTCATCAGCTGGGATTGAAAGAATTTTTTCTAGCTTTGGGTTGGTTCACTCTGAGTTTCGGAATAGACTAAGTTCAGAAAAGACCACGAAATTGACATTTCTAATGAAATCTTTAAATAAGTAACTACAGTGCAGTACTTACTTATTGCAAAAGGAGAAAAACAGGATTTTTATTTTTATATATTATTTTTTGCATTCGCCATACATATTTATATTATTTTGTTTATTACAATGAAAAATAAGGTTGTTGGATGTGTTTTTTTTATCAAAAAAGTCTCATTTAAATAAAAAAATCCCAACTTGAAATTTTTTTATAAGAGTCACAACTTTTTCCAACTGTGAATGAGAATAACTTGCCATTACGTGTCTCCATACATTTTAAGAAGTATCCAACGAATCCCCAATAAAGGGCAAATGTTCCAAAGATAAGTCTAAAAACACCAGCTAAGCCAAAGTTTAGTTGGAAAAATATGATATTTTCTCTAACATCAAATTCACAACACAAGAAGATGAAGATACCAGCGACACAAAAAGAAGGTATGTACACAAGTATTCAATTATTTGGATGAGCATCAGTGTGGCCAGATGTAATTTTCCCTCCAAAGATCGACATACAAAAAATGGAATTTGCAATGAAATTATTCTGACAAATAATTTTGTTCGTTAACCATTATAATTTCTGGAATTTATATAACATTTTTTGAGGTTGTGCACTCAACAAAGTGTAAAATTATTGAATATATTTGCTTATTGCTCATGAAGTTTTATGGAGTTGCTTAGTGAGCCCTATATGCATTATTCTACTACATTATTATTATTATTATTACAAAACTTTACATGCTGAGGATAAACCTATAAGCACAGTACAAAAAATAAATATTACGGTTATGCATTAAAGTATTAAAAAAAAATTGAAAAATTAGAAAAAATTAGGGAAAATTAGAGAAAATTAGTATGGATTCCAAAGTAACATTATATAAACAATCACAAATACTAAAATAAATATTCGAAACACGCTTTAAATGACCATACAATAAACCTATTATGAAATATAACCAAATTAAACAAATCTTCCTAAATTAAAACAATTTTCCAAGAGACATATGAATTTAAAATGTATCTAGTGTATACATCAATGAACAACAAACCCCGAGAGGCACTTCACTCCGGATTCAAGTATGAGTCGACTTAACGACGGTGCAGTCACTATATCATCACTAAGATCGTTCCATCGTTGAAAAGTTCTGTTCGAGATGAAATGTTGGCGGTGAGATGTCCTAAAGGGTTCTTTTTTGAGTTTGAAACTGTGGCCACGTAAGCGGGGGTCTGAAGATAGTTCTACCATGATTTTTTAAAATACATTGCTTGCGTTCTTAATAACTTGTCATTTACGTTAGTTGTAAATACATCGATTAAAAGAAAGTTAGTGTAACTTACATTGTACTATAGTTCTTCCAATGAAATTTTCGTTGCAAGTATTCCGAATTCCGAATTTCTACAAGGCTCTACTCAAGATATGATAAGTGACCAATTAAAGGACAAACCCCAGATTTTTGACTAATATACATGAAAACCCCAAAATCAAAACAATCTCCGATATACAAATAGAACCCTCTTGACGGAATCGACAATAATTCTGATACGTTTACACAACATTCAAATTTTACTTAAACAACAAATGATGGAATCAAAATTTATGACAAAATCCTTTATCTAATAGACTTGTCCGTCCGTCCGTCCGGGACGCTGTTTCAGCAGCAAAACCGTAAGAGATAGAGAAAAAAGTTATGAAAGTTATATGTTTGGAATGGTCATGTCAGCTCAGGAACACAATTTCAGTCACGTGACACTTCCGGTTTTTGAGAAATCACAAAAAAGACCATTTTTCAAATAGAACGCGTATTAAATAAAAATGTTTCAGCAGCCAAACGGAGCTGCGACCCTCTGCGCCTTAAAACGTCGATCGGTTAGGCAACCACTTTGACACCTTCCAGGTCTGGGTACAGTTTTTATTTAATACGCGTTCTATTTGAAAAACGGTCTTTTTTGTTTTTTTAAATGAGACATTTGTCTCACTGGATTGCTTGTAATTAATAATAAAACAAACCAAATTTTAGTATTTCCAAACGTATATCATAAATTAGAAATTAAACGCAAAACGTATGACATTAAAAAAATAATAACAATAAAAATTCCAAGTTAGTAATGAAAATTTAATTTTAGAATTTTGAACGGAAAATACTGACCCAAAAAAGTTTTACTGTTTATATTTTCATAAAGACTCATTATATAGAGATTTTTGTAAAGTTTATTTTGAAACAGTTCTCAGAACATGGACCGAAATTAATTAGATGTCTTAAACGAGTCAACACTGTTACAGATCAAGAAGAACAAATTGTGTTAGTTAAGAACCATTATGAAGGAAAAGCGAACCACAGAGGTGTTAATAAAACGTTAAAATACTTAAAACGAGTTTATTATTGGAAAAACATGAAACTTACCATTTCAAATTAAATTAACTCTTGTGACATTTATCAACGTTCTATGCTAGAAAGAAACCCTACGTACCCTTAATATTAACAGAAACAGCAACCAAACCATTTCAAATTGTTCATATGGATGTTCTTACATTTAATAACCGAAATTTTTTAACTTTAGTTAACTCATTCACAAAATTTACACAAGCTCTATTTATCAAAGGAAAAACAACTATTCATATTAGTAATGTTTTAATAAAATATTTTGCATCTTTTGGAGTACCTCAAACCTTAGTTGTCGATAAAGGCACAGAGTTTAATAATGAAACTATTAAGGAGATATTGAAATTGCATAAAATTAACGTTCATTTTACAATGGTGGCCCATCGTGAATCTCTAACTCCATTGTTGAAAGATTTCATTCTAGAATTATTGAACATTTAAGCATCTTAAAAGAAATTCACCCAAATGAAAATGATAACCTACGGACTATGCAATTATTGGCTATAATAGTTCAATACACAGTGCAACAAATTACACACCTTTCGAACTAACATTCGGACAACACACTGGAAATACAAATGAAATTTTTATAGCCACTTCGTTCTATATAGTATTTGCTCAAAATTACAAACATCGATTAGAACATGTATGCCAAAACGTTAGGAAATAGTTACAAGCAGATAAAGAAAAGGTAGTTTCTAAATTAAATTCACAAGGAAACTCAAATAATGAATTTTCCTTAGGGAAAACTGTATATAAGCAAAACCCCGATTGTAGGAATAAAAAGGATCGCAAATTTTTAGGATCATACGAATACACAAAAATTACTAATAAACATAATAAAAATTAAAAAGAAGTAGTTCATATAAAGAAACTTAAAAACCTTCTATCGTTACAAATTTGCCATCTGTATCGTTGCAGCGAAATTAGATCTTCCAAAATTCCACAACCTCAATAGTCTTAAGAGCTGGTGACATTTTTTAGTGATCATTTAGTTAAGGCCTATTATTTGAAAGAATGTTGCTGGAGGCATGTATAAGTGTCATCTGTAAGGATTATCCTTGATAGCGGTATCGGAGGGCGGCAGAACACCCCCACTTTTCACTGTAAGTATATGTCAGATTTGAGGTTAGCAGGTTAGGTTTTATGTGCCAGTCTGTGTCAAATTTGATGTTAGCGGGTTAGGTGTTGCGTCAGTTTTGACACAGACTGACACCGCTATCAAGGATAATCCTTACAGATGACACTTACACATGCCTCCAGCAACATTCTCTCAAAAAAATAGGCCTTAACTAAATGATCACTAAAAAATGTTACCAGCTCTCCTAATACAATATTAATCCTGGACTTCTTCCATTAAAATCGGGTAATGTTCAAAACACAGTTAATTATTGGTCTTTTATACAGGCATATGATATTTCTAAAATAGTAGAGGTATTTAATGTACTTCAAATGTCTTTTTCTCAAACTAAAAGCACAATTAAAAATGCAACTCAGAATCCTAGCGATGAAAAAGAATATTATGATTCATATAGTCTTGTAAATTTATTAGAAAATAAAATAAAAAGTCAAATTTATCAGCTTAACCCACTTGCTATGCAAAAATCTAAACGTAGCCTTATCGATGGATAGGGATCAATAATAAAGTCAATAACAGGAAATTTAGTTCATACCGATGCAGAAAGATACGATAAAGCCACAACCGCACTTTCCAATAATAAAAAACAAATGAAAACTTATTAAGGAGCAAATTACTTTACTTCAAAAATCAATTTTAACATTTAAAAACAGTACTGAAGAGCTTGCTCATAATCAAATGACGTTACAATGTCGAATCTTACTATTAGAGCAGGTCATCAAAACCATGGTGTAAAGAATAAAAGGTGTAACGTTCCACAGAATGTGGGCGGACCTCAAATTCAACCAATAGGACATGGGCCCACAAATGGCACGATCGGTAGTACTGAAGTGTATTGTTGAAGACGCTGTCGATGTCAAATTGGAGGTTAGGTTCTGCATCAGTTGGTGATAGACTGACGAAAAACCTAACCTGCTAATCTCGAATTTGACATCGACTGACAGTGCAAGCAACAATATACGATCACGGCCATGTTTACACCATGATCGAGACCATGATGGATTTCGTTGTGTAGGCCCATGGGGGATTGGTTGACATCTCCCCTCTACTTTCTGAACGACTGCGCATCTCAGGGAACGTTTCACCTTGTATTCTTTACACCATGATCAAAACTACACATTTGCCAGCGATCGATACGCAATTTGCAAATTAGTTTCCAAATTATTTACGATATGTTGGAGAGAATTGAAGTAGCAATCAGTTCTTCAAAATTGAATACATTCCACAACTCTTTAGTTGAACCTAAAGATTTACTTTCCGAGCTGTTAAGTATGATTACCAAGATTAAAAAACATAAGCTTCCTTTTGAACCAGTTGCGAAGAAAATTTTGTTATATGAAAAAATTATAGAAATGAAAAGTTACAGTAAAGGAAATCAAATCGTCTTTTATTCTAGAAATTCCAATTGTTAAAGCTGAAACCTATGATTATTATCATCTATATTCCGTGCCAGTCCCATTTGCCAAAATATTTAAAACTATAATACCTATTTCGAAATTCCTCCTATATAACGGGCAAAGCTATGCATATTTCGACAACGAATGTCAAGAGGTAGAACCCGAAGAATTCATATGCTATGAACTTCGTACGACAGAAATCAAAACGGAACTCCGTGTGAGATCTAATTATTCAAATATTCAGAAAACACAACCAAATGCCTTCAGGTACAGGCAACACATTCGAAGTGAAAATTCAACCATTAGAAAAAGATAAGTGGATCATCACACCCAGAAGCATAGTGGATAAACAAATTTGTAAAAAAAGAATTTTATAATATCGAATTGTGAATTTTACGCCCGGGTGAAACTAATATAGCAACTGATACTTTCAATTTTAAACCTTTACAGTTAGAAACTATCGTTTTAGATGGAATTAATAATAGTAATTTTTGTATTAATTTCGTGCTCACAATATAAACAATGTTTTTTCTACAACCGTCAAACAAGAATATCAATATCGTTTCGCGCGTAGTGCACGAAAATTTTTGGCGCTCTACTGTGCGAAAAACCTTTTTTCACGTCGTCAATGGTAACGTAAATAAATATCCCATTTTTTAACACGTTAAAAAATGGCAAACTTAGTGCATTGATAGCGATGCGCAAATATCCCCTTTTTTTGACGATTGTCGAAAAAATTTATAAATCATTACATGAGTAGAAAAGTCAATTAAATAGTATTGACGATATTTCGATTCATTGTAACAAAATTTAGCGTTTATATTGTTATATTGTATATTTTAATAGTAATGATGGCCGTATATACGCTGTACAAAAATTTTTGTGTAAATAAACTTAAGAGGTCCCATAACGAAACATCGTTGTCGAGAAAGCAACTTCAGGAGGTCCCATATCAATTTTTCGTCAAACTCTGGTTTAGATCATAGTTCTTGCTAAACAACAGAGAAGTTACGGTTACTAACCTGCTGACTACCGCTAAATAAGGCACGTCTCGCGCGATATCAGCACTTAAGAGATAAATACATCTATTTTAACAATGTATCTTGTCTTTTTGTACGCTCACTGCTTGCAACCAAGTCCATGTGTGACTTCTGTAGTAGTTTTATTTCTTTTGAAACGAATTTTTGTTCGCCCGGACCAAATTTTGCCTATCGATATGATAACTATTCGTGTTCATGTTCACATAAACTGCGATGGTCGACAGGGACGGAAGTGTAACCAAATTTTAAAAATAAATAAGGAATTACTTTATGTACGTAAGAAGGAACATAATATTTCACTTCAGTGTTTTAGGGAAAAATTTCAACATTTTTCTGGTCAGCAAACCTGTTAATTACATCACTATTTTTTTAAATTTATTATATGCAGAGTATAAAATAGAAAATCTTAATACTGAGAATTTTACAAATGTCACTGCTGCTTCCACATTTTTCTTTTAGCAAAAATGCCTTTGAACTACTTAGCAGTAGTGAGATGGGGAGTAAATGTTCGCTAACATTTCATAGCTTACCATAGTTAGCTCGAAAAACAAATGTAATAGTTTCAAAGTTGGTTATTTAAATTTCAACTTAATATTAGAAATGTCAAATAACAATCCAAAACGCAGTCAAATCACAGACCGTTTAATTAACAAACATATCTTGATTGAGCAGTTCAGTGTAGAACCATGTAACCCATATAGGCATCCCAACATACAGCATGGTAGTACATAAACATACAAAAACAGACACCCACCTTTTAGTAACTGCTGTTTAACTTGATGCTGAACAGCAGAAAGCTGTTGAGGTGTGAAATCGGCGCCCTGCAGCCCCTGCAATACAATTCTGGGCCCTTGTTGTGTCTGTATGACCTGAGCAGTGACGCATTTAATAACGGTTCCAGGAGGTTGTCCGATAAGCAACTGTTCCATGGTAGCTTGGTCGATTTGATTGGCGTTGTCTTGCACAGGTTTTTGGGCTACCTGCTCTTGATTGACCGGCTGTTGTGGTTGTTGCTGTATAACTTGCCTCACAGGTGTCGCAGTTTGCAAGACGGGCTGGGCCTGAGACACTTGGTTTTGAAGTTGTGAGTGAGCAATGTTCCCGGGCGTTATTTGAGCCACTACTTGAGCCTGCCCGTTTCCAGTTGGCCTTATTAGCACTTGCTGGCCGTTCACTGATGCTACTTGAAGTTTGCCAGATGCCAACTGCTGCGCCAGTGTTGGATTATTGACTATGATTTGATTAGTGACGATCTAAAATAAAATGCATTACTAAACAATAAAGTTCAACAAGACTTTTTTACCACAGGTTTTATGTAATGTTTTTGTATTGACGTAGTGAAAATACTTAAAATATGTTATTAATATTACAATCAATAACCCCACATACCCGAAGGTGTAGACTAAAACAAATTTTTGTGCATTTGTTCACATGTATCACCCAACCAAAAATCAAGTAATAATGTTTCGGTAGTGGCTAATTGGAAAACAATCCGTAGTAACTATATTATATTCAAATGGCATAATAAAAAACCAAACAGAACTAACCACTTTTATATGAATTTTGCCGTTAGTTAACTATTGAAAGATCTAGTTATATCTCAATTTTTTACAATTACACAAAAATAAAAAACTGGTCAAATTCTGTCTCATTTAATGCTTACCAGGACGAGATAAAATAACTCAAAAAGAGATGATTACGTTAAAAATAGAATATTTAATCACTCTAGTCTTACATACATTTTTAAATTTATTTTTGAATATGAAATAGAACAGCAGGAAAAATTTTTACTGTAAACACTTCTCCCAACAACATAAAAATTGCAATTTACCTGCTGCTGACCAGAAGATCCAATAACTTGCTGGCCACTAACTACAACTTGTTGCTGTAAAACTTGACCACCACTAACAACGACAGCAGTGTTGGGGGTTCCAATTTTCTGTAGAACAGGCGTCCCTTGCTGCTTAACGATGATCTGCTGTCCTTTGCTGGGGCTCTGAGGCTGTGCTTGCTGGACAGTCTTGATTTGGTTGCTTTGTAACAGCAATTTGCCTGTTGAAGTGTTAGGGGTAGTTTTAATGATGGTTTTAGTGGGTGTAATTGATGGAGCCTTGGGCGTTGTTGGTGTGGCTGTGGTTGTTTGTATCTGAGCCGTTGTGAGCACTTGCAACTTGCCGTCGGGCATTTGAACAAGTTGCTGACCGGGCATGAGACCCTTTACTGTAAGTCGTCCATCGGGAGAACGCATTATTTGAACCCGCTGAGGTGTTTCGTTGGGTTTTGCTGTGGCAGTTGTTGTAACTGCAGAATATTAGTTAATTAATAAGCAATTAAGTAAATTGAAAAATAATAATAAATGGAAAAAGTGATGACGGAGTGGGGAACGTGTGGTAAATGTCAAATTTTTAACTACTGACCTGGTTGCTGAAGTTGAATCTGCTGCACATTTTGAACACCAGTCGTCTGCACTTTAATGAGCGACTGCTGATTTGCTGCTCCCTTAGGGAGGATATTTGCAGCTCCTGCGATGACCCTAGTTGTACCGTCAGCAGCTTTCGTCATGAAAATACGTCTTCCTGCAAACTTGTTGCCAGTTGGGGTGGTATTTGCGGTCAGCAATGAAGTTAGAGTTGATTTCCCCGCTACAGACTGAGTGGGCACCATGACGTTCTTCACAATTTTCATTTGGCCATCTGCAGTTGTTACTGAAATCGAATCGTTTTTACAATGGCGCACACAGAAACAAATACCCACACGACTCCAACAAAACCTACCTTTCGGTTGGATCGGTGTAGGAATGGTAGTTTTAGTAGTAACAGAAGTAGTGTTAGTAGTAGCAGTAGTAGAAGCAGCTTATAGGAAAAAATACGCCATATTTAATTACTATTTTTGAGAACTACAACCACAACCAAATTTAGCTTCACGCTGACAAACTAACCTTGTGCAGTGCTTCCGACCATTTTGATGATCTGGCCCTGGGGGTTCTTTAGTTCTAAAGCCCTCTTCTGCTGATGAGCAGCTCGTTGCAGCCGCAGTTGCTGCTCCATTTTCTCCTTGATTTCTTCAGGGGTGGCTTTGCTGGTAACGGCCACCTTGTTGGGCGAATCTATGGACACTTCAGTGATTGCACGAGCTGGTGGGAGGTTGCCCGTTCGGCTCCTAGTTATAACTTGCACATTAGCCTTCTCTAGCCTGCAGGTACACACAAATGCAAGCAGTTAGTGGAAAACATGCACAGGTCTGAGGAAATAACGCTCTTAAATGTAACGTGTTTGTTCAATAAAGAGATTAACATGTATTCATTGGCAAAATTGAAGTGATTAAAGTAATTTTAAATGGCGTGTCCAAAACACTTGATGCAACATTAACATGTTGATTTAGATTTTAAATCTCACAGACAAAATTTAAATTATTCATGTCCCTTACATTAGCCAATTAATATTAAAATGTAGCGGTACTACATAAATCACAATAGAAATGTTATTGATACACTATTTAAAAAAATTTAAAAAAATCTCTTGAAATACAGTTTGCATATATCAATTGTCACCTTTTACTATAAATATATGGTATTCATTCAAGATACTATTTATGTAACATTAACTAATTAGTAATGTAGCACTTTCAAGGTTTTGGAAAAATATCTTATTGGAGTTTGTGTATTTAATAAAAAAGTTGTCGTTCTACAGGATAGTATGACATTAAAGTAAGGACAATTTAAAGAGAAATTTAGTGTTTTTTATTCATTTCGGCATATCCCTCGTGGTTTACTGCATGTATTAATTTAACATTCCCAATACATTTGAGACTTACATTTTCCACTATAATTAATATGAATTTGATTTGAATTTACCTGAACTTACTACTTACTTAGATCTGGCAGTATGTTGGAACTATAGTGATGCGACATAGAGTTATTTAAATACCTAAATCATTTACACAAAACGGGTTGTTTTTAATATTTTTTAAAGATACGCCATTAAATTTTGCAAAGAACATCATAAATGGCACTTTTTCCATTTTTGAGATAGTTGAACTAATATAAACCCACGAAAAACATCGGCTGTAATTTACAAAAAATTACACAATTCTACGAGAGGCACAAGATCAGGTAATGCACATTCATCAATGAAGTAATTGGAAATTTTACAAACTTTACAAAAGCAACCAAATAGGTTTTCAATAAACAATAGGTTTAAAATGAAAATTCACAAAATGTAGCTCTGTATCTTCTGTAAATATACATATCTACATCCCTGAATGTTATCCCTGAATATAAAGCATCTTAACAGGCTTAAATTGTTTTTATATATTCAAACTAATATCTGAAAAACAGTTGACTTATAGGTATGAAGTAACCTAATTAGAAGCGCTTTTCAAAAATACAAAAATATTCATGTTCCATTAAAAAAAATTCTGAAATTATTAAATTTCTAAATGTTGAGCATGCACTCAGAGCCAACATTTTACACTTGAAAGGTAATTCACGAAAAACAATTTTTTTGGTCAAGTTTTCTTTCATTCGATTGTTCTGTTATTTACAGCAGCCGCCTGAAAACAGTTGACGTTAGACCCGTACAACTTCATATTACAATTGTTAATATTTCAATGCTAAACGTGTAAGCCACTTAAAATATTGGGCATTATTCTGTTTTTTCATAGAAACCCTGTCCTGTGTTACATTTATCATTCTTTTTGTAGCAGTGTAGCACTGAATTCAATTATGCTACTTCGGGTACTTCCAGTGTAGTCGATACTCAGTCCCCGAGCACATTTTTAAAAATGTACTCTAGTAGGTGTTCTTGAGTACAACATATGTGTGTACCGTAAGGGTCCCTTATTTCAGACGTTTTTGAAGGCAATCTAATTGTAGCTATTTAACCGTAGGCAATTTTTTTTATCGAATTTCAGTGATGCTGCTGTGGGTTAATAGGTAGGTGATTTTACAACAAAATTATTAATAGTATACTTATTTAATAATATAAAAAATATAAATACGACTGTCCGAAATTACAACTACTTGCCCTAATTTCAGACAAAGACAGTTAGTGCCCTCTTTCTTGCGTATTTAAGTGTCCTATAATAATAGTAGGAGAGCTGGTGACATTTTTTGGTGATCATTTAGTTAAGGCCTATTTTTTGAGAGAATGTTGCTGGAGGCATGTATAAGTGTCATCTGTAAGGATTCTCCTAGATAGCGGTATCGGAAGGAGGCAGAACACCCCCAATTTGCACTGTCAGTATATGTCAAATTCGAGGTGAGCCGGTTAGGTTTTGTGTCAGTTTGTGTCAAAACTGACGGAAAACCTAACCTGCTAAGCTCAAATTTGACATAACTTACACTAAAAAAAGTCCATAAGGGGCGGCTGTGGAAATTGAAACGTATGAATAATAGGTTGGTGGCATTGTAAGTCTATGTCAAATTCGAGTTTAGCAGGTTAGGTTTTCCGTCAGTTTTGACACAAAGTGACACAAAACCTAACCGGCTCACCTCGAATTTGACATATACTGACAGTGCAAATTGGGGGTGTTCTGCCTCCCTCCAATACCGCTATCTAGGAGAATCCTTACAGATGACACTTATACATGCCTCCAGCAACATTTTCTGAAAAAATAGGCCTTAACTAAATGATCACCAAAAATTGTCACCAGCTCTTAGACTATAAGCAAGCAATGGCCTAACTTCGATAAAAAAATTGAATTCAACCATATAGCACAATAGCGCCAGCGTGGCTCAGATGGTTAGAGCATCGGACTGCGGCGCGGAAGTCTGGAGTTCAAATCCCAGATCGATGCCTGGCGGGCGGCCTACCCAGTCGCTTTAAATAATTGGGAACCTGCGTTCGAAAGAACAAGGGGTAATAATGCGGCTGTCTAATGCGTGGTGCTCACCACATCACCACGTGTCATGAATTTGACACGCGACAGTCGGGTGTGAGAGCGAGGATACGGAAGCTCTAACCTTCCGCCTTGCAGGCCAAGCTCCTTCATGGGGTGTTAGTGCCTCACCATATAGCACAATAGGACTACAAAATAATGTAAATGTTTTATTCCTCCAACAAAGTAGAAAATATACGGAGATATTTTTTTATGCAAAAATAATGCCGTATGTAGAGCACAATTCATAGAGTAAACGAAGTATCTTGCTTAATCATATACAGTCCTCTTTCAAGTACCGGCTTGAAAGTAATATGTATTTGACCCCTCGCTATAAGGTCAATGTCTGGGATGTCCGCAATCCCAAAACTATAGTATGTATTAATCATTTTTTGAAGTCACTGTTTGTCTTCTCGCCGATTTCTGGCTACAATATCTGCTTTATATTTATCATGTAAAGTTGATAGCGGGACGACATATATTTCTGTCGCTTGCCTTATTAACGAATTGTTACGTAAAACATCCTAGGGGGCATCTTCTAGCATATTTCGCGTAAAAGCCTTTCTTCTCTTTCGTTGGCGTCATTTGTACTACTACACTTATTCACAGTGCAACAACATGGATGTTCAAAATTAGAACCCAAGTGCATGGTTTTGCAAACAATCGCTTGTTTAAATTAATGTGCACTGTAAAACGTTTAAAATGTTACGTATTAGGTTGCACACTATATACTACTTACATACCTAATTACTATCTGTATACGTATAGTGAATATCTTTGTATTCATTACACAAACTTTGAAGCATATGCTAAAATATCGTTCTCTTCCCGCTACATTGAAATTAATACTGTGAAGTCAAAGATTACTAGTTTCAGATATATTCTGCAAATTGAAACGTAAATGCCTATAGAACAAGTGATGTTCGCTAACTAAAAGAAGATTCATATATGTCCGAAATTAGGAACTTTTAAAAGTACTTTCATAGACACTACAATTTGTGCTTTCTATGAAAACGGTTTTGTATATTCTTTTCAAAATAAACCTAAATATAACCTACAGTGAAATAGACAATTTTTTTAAAAATTTTTACTCCACAAATAAATACGCTTTACTAATGAAAATATTAAAGTATAGGATCCCCATGCCCCACCTTAGCAGTTCTAGGGTTAATAACCAGACTTTGGAGAGTTCAGATTATCGTTATACGAAGTTCACTGGAGTGGTAACGAGTGAAACAATGAATATGAACACAACTTTTGATGTCTATAATACATGTTTGCCATCATCGGCTGCAATAGAATATTTATTTTCATTTACGACACTGGTGAACGCACAGCATTACCATGTATTTTTATTATTGTCCTTAGGTAACTACTCCATCCTCCTTCTGTACGCGGTATTACGTACTTGTATAGGTACTTAAGTACTTACTGTTGCGTAATTGTACCAGGTGTCATAAATTTCTGTGATCACATTACATTACGAAAGAACGCTTTAAAAACTTTAATCCAACTACCTAACCTACATATCAAACGTCATTCTTATCATCGCAACTGACATTCCTAGTTATCAAAATTATTACAGATTCCTGTAATTTATTACATGGTCTTAAACATCGACGAGGTCTCATGGAATTGAACATATTTCTTTATAACGTTTAAGTTTTTTGGAGCCTCATCAGCCAAGAAGCATTGTATCAAATGGTATTTTTGGATGAGACATGGATATTCCAAAATGGCACTATAGGAGGCTCTTGGCAAATGAATTTGCGAATTTCCTTTATTAAACTTTTTACTTTATTGAATAAATTTAGGAGAAAATTAGTCAAAAAAACGACACATTGTCGTGAAATATAGTTTAATTAAAGTTTGAAATGAAATTTTAAACAATTAGACGTTTCGCCATTTTTCACGACATTTTTCAAAGTGTGTAAGGTAAAAACTTAATTAATAAACACAGTCATTATTAAGTGCAATCCATATTTAGGGTTTAATTAATAAAAAAACAGAAAGCGAGCTCTTATGAAGGCAGAGTTCAAATGAATAAAGATAAAAAAACGTCTAATTGTTTAAAATTTCATTTCAAACTTCAATGTTTGTTTGACTAATTTCCCCTAAATTTATTCATCAAATTTTACCCAAGTCTAATTATAAAAATTTTTATTGATTTTTCATTTTTAACAAAATTTGGTTAAAATTCTGCTCACATATTGGCAACACCGCACACATATGGCATCATGAAAGCTTATGACTGCAACGAAAATTTCTTTAGAAGAACTATAAACATAGCTACAGGGATCACAGATATTTATAGCAGCGTACATACATCAAACAAGTAGACACTCATGCCAAATGATGAAACCTGTCTAGAGTGCCTGGGACGGTTTTAGTTGAAAGAAGTATGCATAAAGTTTAAAATCGGCAAAAATCAGGTACTCCATTGTTTCTTGGATCCAAAGCAACTCACACTAAATGTCCCAACTCTTTCATATACAGGTACTCTATATGTGACAAAGTAGTGGCGCCATCTGTTAGTACCATCAGGAAGTACTCCCCCCCCCCCCCAGGAGCCGTTCAAGGTCATCCAAATCGGTATTTTGACATCAAAAGCTGTTTATAGCCACCCAGTAGTTACTAATCGATTACATTTCGTGTAAATGTATTTGTACTCAGTACTACTCCAGTACTTTCTGTCTGTACTCAAAACAACTCTGTATGCAACCCACTGTACATATCTTTAAACATTAGCATACGCATTAATAAATCTTTTCAGAAACAATTGTGACGTCAATATTGCATTGATGATGAGCAATGGAACTAGTAGCAGTACTCCTTTACAAACTAATTATGCGACGTCATCTTTGCCGTTAAGACATGCATTACCGGATCTTTTGCCTCAGTTATATTGCTAATAAGAAAAATTAATCGAAAAATAAATGCTATATGCGTGAGACAATATGTATATCCATAATCAATTCAAAAAGAAATCAAAATGATACAATAAAAAAATTACGGATTAAAAATGTTCCTCTTCAGGCAAGTGTAATAAGACAGCGTATTATTTCACGTCGTACCTTCACACCCTTGCATCTTCCTAATTTATTTTACGATCGATTTCAGATTTTGATCAAATATACTATCTTTTAGAAGAATTATTTTTACAATTTTTAAACAATTTTACTGCAAACCAACAGGCTACTGCAATAAAAAAATAAATACTAAGAATTGAAACATTGTATCTCTAAATTTCAAATAAGCATGCAGTACATGGAACTAAGTAGTAATCATAACTATGTCAATTTGAATTCGTTGTGAATCCTAAAACAATCAAAGGAAAACCCATAAATAGTGGACAAAATAGAATATTTATTTGAATTATGTAAGACAAAATTAGTGTAAAACACGAGCAGTCAAACAAATTTATATTTTCCTAGTGTAAATCTGCATTTGAATTTAGAGCACCGCCTACTGCACTCTTCTTAGAAAGTTAGTATAATTTTATTAATTTTGTTTTACAAAAGTCAATCACAACACTAGTCAAAATCCAAATTTTTACTGAAAAATTTATATTTATTTTTCACCAACTGAAGGCACTTCTGTAGCGATTATCTGTATTCCAGCTATCATTTAACTTATTAAATTTTCATAATCCCTACATGTTACTGTACTATATCAGTACTGTCTGCTTAATCAAAATGTCATCCTTAACAGCCACAGCCGCTACAACCGTTGCTACACGGCGAAGTTATGTCCATTGTTTTAATTTATTTAAATGGGAATTTGTAAACATCCGTTGCTGCACTACCAAATTACATGTGGGACTTAGGTTACTCATAAGTTACATTATATTATTTTTCTATGACTACTACTGTAAGTGATCAAAATTGTACAACTTACAAGATGTAAGCATGTTCTTACACACAGCGTGCGTAAAATAGGTCGATCACACGATTAGGGATTTAGCCACTTATTATGTTGGTAGCAACAATGCTTTTTCGCTTTGGTTACTATAGTTACGGATATTATTCAGTTGTTTGTACTAAGCGGTGTAGAGCTGTGACTGCAGCCGCCTAATTTTTTAAGATGGTGTGACAGCAATGATTTGACAGTTAATACAACATTTTTTTCATTTCTCACCGCTACACGGTTCGTGCACAACTTTTCCAGTCCTTAATTGACAGTTCATAAGCTTTTTATTGCCATGGCACTCTTTATTATGACAATAATGGAATTTTGGCTAATAATGTGAAAGTTTGTTGCGAGGTGAGGACAGTTATTTAAAAGCAACACACTTGAGGGTATATTATTAGACAAAATTATACGAATTTATCAGAGCCGGAGGTAAATTCAGACAGATAATTAATTATAATACTTTCACGATGTTTCCTCCTCCCAGCAGGCTATGTTAGGGTGACATTTTTGTTGGTACGAATGCGAAATAACTAGAAATGACAAAATAGAGTTGTGTTGTTTTCAATTTGTGGTTGCACTGTTGCCAGTTAAATTTTTGTCCCCTGTAAAATTCTCAGCATTTTGACATTAAAATTGCAACAATGTAAATAAAGCAGTTGTAAAAAATGTGATTTTTTTCATGTCACAGTGTGACTTCTACCACAATTTGTGCATGCAACTGTATTTCTGTAATTTTGGCCTAATATAAAGACATTTTGTTGTTTTCAACGTAAAAATGATGCATATACTCGTACTAGTTGCATTATGAGATTTTGTATTGACACTAAGTAGTGCTAATATGAAAATTTTGAAAAACTTTGAAGACTGAAGTAAATTTATTTACTATAAAAATGTATGGCTCAAAATTACATAAAATCTTGTAAGCAACACGTTGCAAAATTAGTGTTTTTTCATACACAATGTGTTGCCCAACTCGGCAGCAGTCGTAGGGCAAACTTCACGTCTAGTGTAAATAGCTATTTATTACGGCCATGTTTACGAGTTTTGAACAACCCAACCTGTCATTGTTTTCTAATTACCGCAATCTATCTCAGGTTCAAATTTCTACAGACCTTCCAAACTCACCCTGTATATGTAAGAACTTATCATTTATCATTACTTACAATTATGAATTAACAATACAAATTCTTCAATAAAAATTTGGATTTCAACTAGTTTTGCGATTAAGTAACTTTTAGCTTTTTTCGATAAAATTAAGCTTATAACTATTTCCATTTTTAGCATTTATTTTTTATTGCAATAGTCTGCTGGTTTAGAAATTGTAAAAATAACTATTTTGAAAGGTAGTATAAGGGTCGATCCACACTATCGGGCTGCTCACGGTTCGATCACGATACGCTCTCGGTCCAGTCAAATGTTCTTCTACTCATACTGATTGTGCTGCTCACCATTCGATCACACTCAAAAATGGTCGCATAATTATAATTTAATCAGACCAATAATTTAGATATTCGGTCAGTGTGAATTCCATGATCGTCCAGTTCGGACTAAATGTCGTTTAATTTTTCTATTGAAGAATTAGCTGTCATTGCACTTCTTTTAAATGAAGATGATAATAAGAAAACTATTCAAAATTCAGGTTCCATAATTAAATTATCATATAAATGCTACGTAGCACCATCGGTGCAAGTTGCGACACGTCCGCTCTCGCTCTAGTAAAATATTCTTGTTGACGAAGCTGTCTTGGAGCGTGATTGGACCTGAGCTTGAACGTTACCTATAGTGTGAATGTGCCCATTTTGCTAACAATGTATAAATATTTGAGCGAAGTGAGTGTGGATCGTGATCGAACCGTGAGCAGCCCAATAGTGTGGATTGAGCCTAATTGACCAATACGATTACAAAATAAATACAGAAAATACAGAGGTTAGAAGGTGAGAAGTGAAACACACTGTATGTATATTTTATTGGGAACTGCGGTACAACGGTTGCATCAATACGTTTGAAGTCTGTAATGTTTTCTTTTAAATTAAAGTTTCAAATTTGCATGTAAAAAACCTTTGCAATCCAATTCAAGTGTTGTCAACCATTACAAAATATACAATTTTCAAATGTAATAATTTGTAACATTATCTCTAATAAAACTACCTGCCGAACAAAGCATATAAAACTAAATTACAGATAGTAGGCAGAGTGTAATAATCACTGGTTGAACATATAAAATTGCGATAAACTTTGGTAATTTTTATTACAAGAAAATCTACTCTACGCTTGCTACATTCTACAGCAACTTTGATTGAAAAATAGAGAATTTTGACAGCGTACATAAATCAAACAAGTAGAGACACTCACTGTCAGCTCCTTTGATGTAAAAATACCGACTTGAATGACCTTGAACGGCTCTTGGGGGGTACTTTCCAATACTACTAACAGATGGTGCCACTACTTTGCCACATATGATTACAGTGCCTTTATATAGACAGTGGCAACAATACAACTAAGCCACACCCCCGCCGCCATATTTAGGAAAATTTCTGACGGGTGTTCATTTAAATCCGTAATCAAGAGTCGACTGTGATACGTGTTTTACGTTTGGCAGTACTGAAGTGTATAGTCAGTCTATGTCAAATTCGAGGTTAGTAGGTTAGGATTTGTTTATTATTTGACACAGACTGACGCAAATCTTAACCTGCAAATCTCGAATGTTTTCAGTACTGCCAAACGTAAAACACGTATCACAGTCGACTCTGATTACGGATTTAAATAAACACCCGTTAGAAATTTGCCTAAATATGGCGGTGGGGGTGTGGCTTAGTTGTATTGTCGCCACTGTCTGTATAAAGGCACTGTACATATGATTGGTAGCAGAGCTAGTAACTGGCTCCGATTGGTAGAATTTTGTGCTGCCATCTGACAGTCAAGCTTAGAAATACCCCCCAAGGCACTGTCCCACGCACTCTAGACAGGTTTCAACATTTGGCATGAGTGTCTCTACTTGTTTGATGTATGTACGCTGGTTTTGAATAGTAACCCAATTCAACACTTGCATTACAGAAATTTTAATTCGTCAAATCATATAAATTTGCTACTAAAACAAAGTAATTCAATAATTTGTAATAAAGAACTTTTTAGTTTTTGAATGTTAAATAATAGTGCTTCATTACTGTCGAGAAGTTAACTTTATCTCGAAACAGAAATGAAACTTTTCACAGTGGTATATATACAATGGCTCGCTTTCCTACTGTTTTGAAGGTTAGAAACGTACCTATTATTAACCGATTGTGAGTTAACACTTTTACCATCAAGGTTTCTTTAGAAAAATATACCTTTGGTGATAATTTTTAGTTACATACATAGTTAACTTTAATCACTGCAATTGAAGGTATGAAATTGTACCAGGTATCTTAATTACATCTAGTCTACATTGAATTTCCCAGAATGCAATAACGTGCGTTAAAAAAAAACATTATCGAGAGGGCTTTGAACTAGATTTTGTCTTACGACTGCATGTCGGTGATTATTACATCGCTCTACCGCGAATTCAGCGCGCTGAGTCACTTGAGTTGTTTGTCAAAGTGAGGTTACGTGTTTATACGTAAATTATTACACCGCTCTACCCAGAATTCAACATGCTCGATCACTTGAGTTGTCAGTTGCCAAAGTGAGGTTGTGTACATACGCAATCCATGAATTAAGAAGCGATATTACTTTCAAAATCTACTGTTTGACACAAGGCCACTTGATAACGATTTTTTTTAATGCACTTTCAATACCAATCTAGCGGAACAAAAATTTACATGCAAACAAAATTCAAAACCTACTAGATGTAATTCTTTTTAAGATGCCCGGTATATGGAAAAAGTTAATATGACAGGCAGCTACAACAATGCAAATGAAAAGAAGCACTGCACTCGCGCAAGTAAAAATTTCAAAAATACCAAAATCTGAAACACAAACTCAACTTACTTTTCTCCATATTGTTTTATTTCCCACAGTTCTAATTTATCTTCATCTACCCACTCTTCCGTCACTTGTGGATCGGTGCACTGAGGAGACTCGGGCCTCTTACGCTTACGTAAACCACTTCGAATTGAAGTAACTTCTACAAAACGTAACAATTTAAAGTTTAAACATACCTCACAATATCTCCTCACTACTCACCTCTAATAGTCTTTGGAAGTTCTAGCGGGATAACAACCTTCCGCCTAAGGTACTGAGATTTCTCCATGAACTGCCCAACGTGTCTATGCTTCAAAAGTTCAAGGGACAGAATTTCAGTCTCGGTTGTGATCTGATGTTTACCATCTGAATTTGGGGCTTTAGTCTGCATGTCATCCCACCTCAGACAAGCCCAAAGAATTCGCAACTGTAAAGCAACAGAAGCCAGGGAGCGTAAATTAACGGTGCGGTAAAGCCAGCAGGTCTTGAACATTGGCCGAGCACAAGGATACGGCCAAGCAATATTATTCGGTTTAGCCATATGATGAAAACCAGTGATGGTGATGCGGCCACCACTTCTTGCCAGTTTACGAACTTCATGCTGTGGTAAAACCAGTAGCGATTTGCAGCCTTTTCTAGTTTGGAATGTAGAACATACGGGATACTTCACAGTCTGGCGCTTTTTCCGTTTCTCAATTAGAGTGGACGGTAATTTTTTTAGATATAATTTGCCTTGGGAAGAGGATGTGGAATAAACACGTTCAGTGCCATCTTCGGCACGTTCAGCTTTCAACAACTTTTCTTCACGCTTAGCCATGGTCCGATATGTACAAAATCTTCGATTTTGCTGTGCACTGTACAACGTTGATTTTGCATTTAAAGTCTGTATAGTACGTCCTGTGCTATTTACAGTTGTAGAAACATTCACAGTATTGGTTGTCGATGCACTTGTCTCGATAGTCTTCACAACTCCATCCACAACTGTTGCTTGGGTCGTCAAAGTCGTCGTTGTGGTAACTTGACTGGTCACGGTGGTGACCACTGCAGGTGGTCGAAATTCTGAAAAGGTCACTCCTGGATCTTTTGATTTATCTCCATTTTTAGACTTTGTGGTCCCCAAAATCATCTCTTTTATGGCGTCGGGCGTCATGCTTTCCATATCAACATCCTCGCTTTCGCTATATTTTTTATCCTTTGCAGGTTGAGGTGGAGAATCAACCTCCATACTATTAGGAGTTTCCACATCGACCAGCACCTCTTCCTTCTTTGGTTCAACGTCTACTTCCATCTTTTGAATAGAGTTAATTTCTCCATCCTTTATAACGTCCATATTTGATTCCTCACTTTTGATTTCTTGCTTTGGTTCTTCTAATTTAACAGGTGGTTGTATAGTGCCTTTCACGTACGCAGTTGCTGTTTCGTCTTTACACAAAGAAGCAGATTTGATGATATTAACTAATTCCCTATGAACAGAAGCTTCATCCAATCGATCGTTTTCCTTAGATGTTTGTGCTGCTGTCAGTTTTTGTTCTAAAATTGAAGGCTTCTTAATTGGTAATCCCAAAATGTTGGGTAGCTTCAACGGACTAGTAGCATTAGTATGCAAATTTGCTTTACGTAAAAGAGCTAGCAATTCCCTGCGCACCTTATTTCGTTGCAAACACAGAGATGAATAACAATTGCTCTGAAGAACAGTCGAGTTTGTATTGCAACCCTTAGAGTAGCATTGGTAGTCTTTCCCAAATTTCGAAATGGAAGTGTAGTGTAACCTCAATGCTTGTATTTTCTTCGCAATCGTGTTTAACATTTCACGGTTAACTTGCGTTTGTTGTGGGTTTAGTGGCACGACTACTTTCCCGCTCATCATATTATTTAGCTGCTTCTCAAGTCCACCTTCAACATCAACGTCTACATCGTCATTTTCCACATCCACCGTTTCGTCTTCATTCTGGGATTCTTCTGGTTTCAATTTATGAGCTATTTTTCGTTCCTCCAACACCTTCAGTTGAATTCGCCTTGCGAGCAGATCATCCAAAGATGATTTCTTCGCAACTTTTGGATATAGCAAGCGGCCAGATACAGTAAGGGCTTTTGAAACGTCTATTTCCTCAATATTACTTATAGGGGGTACTACTTTCAGATTTTTTAGGATTGTAGGTCCTGTAGAAATAATAAGTTTGTTAGTTAATTGCAAAAGAAAATTTTAATGAAATTAAAAATAGGAAATATTGGATTCAGAACCAATTTTAAGTATTTTTTTTTTAAATCAATTGCTCCTGGCATTTACATGATAAAAGTGGTTTAGGTGCATATGTTAGTTATATTACTAAAAAAAGTTCCCTTACCTTCTTTATCTATTTTACAATCTCCACCAGCACCTTCATCAACTACTTCAGTCGGAGTTTCAATTTTCATTTGATCATCCCTTTCAAACTTCTCATTCAAGTATGTGTATGTATTACTATCGACGGCAACAATCTTCAAACCACCATTATCTCGAACTTGCACCATAAACACACTTGGTCCAGCAGCTAGACCCATTTTCTGGCAATTTTCAATTCTCAGATTTCTGGTGGACGACAACCAAAGCCAACCCCACCTGCCGTGAATTCGATATTCTTCTCCCTTTTGCTTCCATAGCTGATGTTTAAATCCCATCGTATATTTGACATAACCAGTGATCATCATACGATTGCGTTCTTCCTCCTCCTCACGTTCCTTCTTCTCTCGCTTTTCTAATTTTTTCCGTTCTTCTCGTTCTGCCGCTGTTATCCTAGACAGTTTTGTGTGACCTAACTGCTCGTGCCAAACGGTAGCAAATACAACGGGCTTCATGCAAGCTTGCAAAACAATCAAAGCACGAGCAAAGTCCTTTGGCTGCTGACATGCTCCGACAGCGGTCAACCAGTGTTTTCGTATCAAATGCCAATTGGGATGCATAAAAGGTGTTTGAATTGTCTGCTCCAACTGTAGTATAGTTTGCCGTAAAGTATTGAGGACTAAAGTTTTACTTCCATTTACAGTACCAATCCATTTGAACTCTGATGCAGTCGTGAGAGAAAACTTATGAGATAAATGCCGCTTTTTATCACGTTCTTCGTTTCTTTGGGGTTTGTTTAAAGCTATAGGATTAGTGGTATATTGATTTATGTAAGACTTGAATTGATTGTCTAAACCTAACTTAAATAAGTAGGTTCCATTGGCGATCTGGCTAGATTTTAACCGTGTCATACGGGAACTGTCTAACACGTCCTTATCTTTCTTATCAAGATCGTCTCGATTTAAGAGGGCAGTTGTTTTTCGGCGCAAGTCCTCTATATTAAACGTCCTGGGAGTCAGCGATCCAGTTTTTGATCTAGTTAAGATATCCTTTTCCTTCTTTTTCTCTGGATCTAGATCGTCTAAATCTAGTAGATCTTCAATTTTTGTATCATTTAAGGAATCAACGGTAGTTTTTGTATAATTAGTGGTAGTTACAGAGGCTGTACTCGTTGCGAGTAATTCAGTAATACTGTTTTCCGTGCTGGTCGTTATCGTTTCTACTACTGAAGTATTAGTACTTGTAGTAAGTATCTCTGGATTTTTTGTACTGATATTGGTACTGACACTGGTGAGAATAGAATTTGAGTCTGAGTTTGAGCAGTCTTCATGCATTTTTGCTACCATGTCCTCTGCAGCTTGCCTATCTCTCTCTTTACGTTCTTCTTCAAGTTTTTCTTCCTGTTCTTTGAGAGTTTGAATTATTTTAGCTGTAAAATTAAAGAAGACACTTAGTAATTTGTCTTAAGTGGTTATACAATTAAATTAATACAACACCCAGAAATATTGATATGATAATTACAATATACAAGATAAATTTATGATGCAAAGTTTATACGAACGACTTAGCTTTTGAAATTCAGCGTGTTCAAGTTTCCAAGTTACGATTACAAGTTACACTATCAACTGAATCGTTTTTTGAAATATTATTATCAATAGACTACTAGTGAATGAAACATGGGTGTCACAACATGTATCAGACAATAACTCTTTAACCCGAGTGTAGTCGCACGTCCCAAACTTCCGTTAGTGGTCGCGCCCCAGTCGGTTCAACCATTGTTAGTTTCTTTATTTTATCCTATTATGCTTTTATGACAATAACTCGTTACGAACGAGTTGCATTAAGATGCATTTAACAGCATAGTGTTGTTAAGAAAAATAACATAACGATACTTTATTAGCATTTAATCACATATTAACAGCACTGAAGTGTATTGTCAGTCTATGTCAAATTCGATGTTAGTAGGTTAGGTTGTGTTTGTTATTTGACACAAACTGATGCAAAAGATAACCTGAAAATCTCAAATTTAACATAACCTGACAGTGCTACCAACAATACAGTATTGAGTTTTTATCTTACTAGTGATACTACTACTCGTGTCATTAATAACCATTTTTCCTATTTTATAAAACGATTAGTATTTTAGGATAAAATAAACCGTATTACGATATACGTAATGTTATCTGCTTTCTACATTACTCGAGAATTTTAAAGAACTCGCTCCTAACGTTGCTAGTTCATTCAAACTATTCTATCGTAATGTAAAAAGCTTGATAACATTACTTGCATCGTAAATTACTATTAACAGAATGTTTGTAAATTAATAAAAACCTTTTTCATAACACCTACTTATTATTTGTCAATAACAGAACTGTCAACCTGAATGAAAAGTTCCTCGTAACAGCAGTGGTCATAGCACGGATAAATTCGTTAGCCTCGGCCACAAATTTATCCCCGTTTGTTAGATGCTTACTAACGGCCGTATGTCGTTAATAACTATAGCATTTCTCTTGCACTTTATTAGGAAAGCATAATAAACAATTTTACAGAGTAGCATTAATTTATAACACCAGATAAATGAAAAAATGATTAAGTTACGTTAGAGGTCGCGCCTTGGTCGAATCAACTGCATTAACAAAAAAAAACGGTTTTAACATTTTTTTTATTATACCTGCATCAGAATCGCCGTTTAAAGCATGCCTGAGCGTGTGAAAACAGGCGATTAAAGCACGCCGAGCTTTAAAGGTTGTCAAGGAAATGACTGAATGCAACAACGGACGTGGACGCGACAAAAACGTACACAATTCTCGTAACTATAGTAGCAATATTATTATGGCCTCTCGATTTACCACGACAAAAATTATTTCTAAGTTTTTAGTGCGTAACTTATTTCCAGTATTGTAGGTATAATAAAAAATAGCGTTAAGTATTCGTGGATAACTGGTCTTTAAAACACTTGCTCTATTTCGAGCACTCCGGTTACGCCGTCGTGCTCGAAAACTAAAAATAGCAAATATGAATTTTAGGAGAATTTTTAAAAGCACAAGTCGCAAAGTAGCTGCATTACAAAGCTACAGCAATTTTTTAAAATGTGCGGTTGAATTGACCATAGCGCGACCACTGCCAGGTTAATGACAAGACCGATAACTATTAGATTTTTTTCCGCAGGAGGCATTCATTAATACGCTTGTTATGTATTTATAATTTTTAATATTTCGATTGATTTCGACACAAAAAATTAATCTGTGCGACTATGCCAGACTCTTTGAAAACAGGTGTATACCATGAGATAAAAAAAAATGATTGTGAGCAGGCCTTGATATGTGTTATACGTTTGGCAGTACTGAGTGTATTGTCAGTCTATGTCAAATTCGAGATTATTAGGTTACCTAGGTTTTGTTTGTTATTTGACACAGACTGACGTAAAACTTAACCTGCAAATCTCAAATTTGACAATACACTTCAGTACTGCCAAACGTATAACACATATCAAGGCCTGCTCAGAATCATTTTTTTTTTATCTCATGGTAGTAAGGCAGCTGACTTTTCAACCGTACCATTTTTTACTTATATCTGATGCACTAATAAAAGAAAACCTTAGAATATACCGATGAAATAATAAAAAGTTCAAGTACATATTATAATGTTATTATGAAATTTTAGTTATTATTGAACTGAGCATTTATTGCATGGAAGCTATTGATTCTTTATTTGCTGTACGCTCTACCAGCAGATATTTCAGAGTTACCAACTATGAGCATCAAAAGTTTTATTCTTTTATCGCCACTAAAGTTTTATGACTGCAATAGTCGAGAAAATTGTAAAGGAATAGTAGTACTAAAATGTTCCATATTATGGTAAAAAATTGTAAGACAATAAAATTGCATTTATTCGAGCCTTCTCACAGTAGATAAAATGCTAGTAGACTTGCCAGGTTGTAATAGCTTCCATATGTATATAATAAAAAGTAAACCAGCGCAATATGTATGGTTTGATCATTATGTTTGTGTGACACAAACCGCTCATTATATATCAACAGATCCAAAAACAAAACTGATCCTCAGCAGGCTGTGCAAATTCAAATGTATGAATAATTATGTTGGCGGCACTGTAAGTCTATGTCAAATTCGAGGTTAGCAGGTTAGGTTTTCCGTCAGCTTTGACACAGACTAACGCAAAACCTAACCTGCTAACTTCGAATTTGACATACACTTACAGTGCCACCAACATATTATTCATACATTTGAATTTCCACAGCCCGCTGAGGATCAGTTTTTTTTTTTTTTTGGATCTCTTGATTATTACCCATATTTATTTATTCTAGAAATTAGGAATAAATAATCGTAAGAAACTTAATATACCCATTATAAACCTGTTATTTTTAATTCCAGCATCATTTGTAGATTACACCACAACTTATAATCAAATTGAAACGCCAGAAACTGACATGTGTTAATTATAGCAAAAACAGGAGACATACACCTTTAGAGTTTTTTCCAAGTAAAATGTGCTGCTTGAATTCTTTAATTTTTGTGAGTCAGATAATAGAGCAACCTCGATAATCCGGAACTTCATTTTACCGGATTCTGCAACAATCCGGCCAAGCATTTCAATTGCATTGTGTACTTTATAATCCGGATTTGATAGTACTCTGTAATCTGGACCTGCGTTTTTAGACGTCTCCGTCGTTGATCGCGAGAGATTCCCCTAACTTCTTTAATTCAGCCTGATCTGATATCTGGAGGTTCATATAAGCAGTGTGTGCCTTCGTTTTGGCTGCTACGTATCGCGGATTAATAATTGCTTAGGTGTTGGTTGTTACATAGTCTGTACGTTTGTATGCATGGTTCAGTACGCAACAATCAAAGCACGTCCCAATTTCCTATGACATTGTATCTGCTAAAGCAAAACGGTTTTATAACGAAACCTATAGAAATGATAATTTTAGAGCTAGCAGGGGCTGGATTTCTAACTTCAGAAAAAGGCATGATCTGCGTGCTTTAAAAGTGTGTGGCGAAAAACTATCCAATGATCAAAGTGCCGTCAATCCTTTCCGAACCGAATTTGCAGAGAAGATAAATCAATTAAACCTCGCACCTACTCAAATATACAATGCAGATGAATCTGCTCTGTATTGGAAAATGTTGCCTGAAGAAATGGTGGTTCGTTCTCAGGAGAAGACCGCACCAGATACCATGCTGATGGTTTACAAAAATTAAAGGTGTTAGTGATACGAAAGGCAAAAAAATGTGAACATACCTGCTGAATACAAATCATCTGCCAATGCATGATGGATGACTACAGCAGCTTTTTTAAACTGGTTTCAATCCCCATTTATTCATCAAATTAGAAGTCATTTAAGAAGTCTCAATTTTCCTGAACGAGCCCTTGTTAATCATCGATAATCCATCGAGCCATGAAACTATAGAAGAGCTCACTCACTAGTGAGGATGAACAATCTACAACATTATTTCTTCCACCCAATTGTATAGCACTTTTGTAACCTATGGATCCAAATGCCATCAGACTGACGAAATTAATCATTAACTTGAACGACGCTGTTTTGTCTACTATGCAATGCTTGGGAAAAAGTCTTCCCCGAAGTCTTGCAGAAATGCTGGCACAAAATTATGGCTCGTGTGGCAAATAACGACCCAGACATTGAATTTCTGTCAATTGCGCATTTGTTAAGCACGAAATTCTTCGTTTAGTTTTTTTTTGTATAAATTCATAAATATTTAACAGATGTTTCAGATATCCTCAATGTTCTCAATGAGCAAAATCTCACAAACGTGAAAATACGTAACTGGCTTGAAAATGATGAAAATTTGTTACCATTGGAAGACATAGATGCTACAGACAAACATGATACTGACAATGAAGGTCCAGAGTTAAATAATACAAACCAGACTGTTAAGAATGACGAGGCAGTTAAAAGGTTCAATGTGTGCATAAAGTGGGCAGAAGAAACTAATATCCCACTACATGATGTTCTTGTACTTCCAAGATTAAAAGAAACAGCTTTTATAATGAACAAGATCAAGCAAATCCAAGATTTCTTACGACTGTCTTTTATGCATTGCCGAATATTGCTAGGGTGAAGCCTTGTATGCTTCTTAAATATCTCAAAAAATTAGGAAAATATGCAAATTTACAATTCACGTAAGTCAAGCCTACAACTTTTTCATTTGTAATTCAGATTAATAAATTGTAATTCAGAAAATATAAATTTAATTCAGAAAGTGTTAATTGATATTCAGCCAGCATTAATTGTAATTCAGAAATAAAGAGATGGCCTGTATGTAGAGTTACTAAAGTACGTTTTTTTTTCTATAATACCTGTCAAAGTGTTACAATGTTGGTAGATATGGGATTAAAACGCTAGGAAATTTTTATACCTCGTGCCGGTAGAACGTTTTCAAAATTATGGTTATGTGTCAATTTTGAATGTCAAAATTTATCATTCTTTCAATTTGTCGTTTAATTACAACTACCTTTAATTTTGCAAACATTCATTATGTTTATTTTCAAATATTGTAAGTTTAATAATTAATATTAAATTTGCAATATTTTACTATACTGTTCGTTTTACCCACTATTATGACATATCTGTAGTGTTGTGCCTTGGTCAATTGACCGGTCAATTTGACCACGGTCAAAAACTGTGTGGTCAAATTCGCTGTCAAATGCTCTTTTAGCCTTAAAATTGCTTATATTAAATTACACTATCAATCAACGTTTTTTTTGTAGAAGGTCTTTATTATTGGCTGTAAGCCTGTAACTCTTCAAACATTTACTGAAATTGCAAAAATGCAGGGGATTTACATATTTAGCGAGGGAATTCACACAGCGACCAATGTTTCTTGGGGGGTTTCCTAATACATTTTAGTTTGTTATTATTCTCTTTCTTTGCTGTACTTGCAGTAATGATTTGTTTTTATTGAAGCATAAATATATGGCCAATAAATGGTGTATTATTTTAGTTACCGAGAGTATAAAATGAAATAATTGTTAAAACTGTTAATTATATGCACTTATAAATACTAATCAAAAGGGTGGTGGTAATATGATACTAGTTAACTTTGTGATTTGCTTAAACTTACAGAACTATCAATACAATTGATTTAAAAAAGGTTAATTAAAAAATTAAAATGGTCAAATGAGCGGTCAATTGGCTGGTCAATTGACCAAAAAGTTGTTGACCGGTCAAAGGCACAACCCTACATATCTGTCAAAATGACAATCATCTTTTTAGTCGAAAAAAAGAACTAAAAATCTATGTACCACCATTATTAAAACTAGGGACCCTGCAGGAATGTAACTTATCCCCTAGAAAGTTGACCTTGAAAATTATTAGTGAAAAAAAAGTACTCTATCTACGACCACTACTAAAAGTAGGCCTTTTAGCGCTAGCTTTTTTCACTAAAAGTGACGTTTTATAGTTTACCGTGTTTAAAGAAATCAGCTGTTTACTTTTAGCACATGTGCTAAAAGTGAATCGAGTTCAAAACTACAATTTCGAACTGCAAGTGAAGTTGTAAAGCTATTCTAGTTGCTTCTTGCGTTACAGGTAAAGCGTTTTTGAAATAATTAAAACGTTATGTAATAAATACAGTCATATGTGGAGTATCAATAATTAAATTTCGTAATTAACCTTGACAGCACGGGCGTGGCCAAACAATCGCCACCGCGGCGCAGGCCTACTATTCATTATGACATAAATTAAAAACGTCGCAGATGCTAACCTTTCTTAAATCGATATTTATGGATTAATAACGGTAAAATAAGGTTGTAGATAAAATATTGTATGCCACGCGTGCTAAAAGTCGTTTATGCGCGAGACATGTTATGAAACTCAGCCTTCGGCTTCGTTCATAATTTTCATGTCTCGCGCATAAAAGTCGACTTTTAGCACTTGTTGCATAAATAGCTATTATGTAGATATACCGGGTGGTTGGTCATACCTCTGAATATAGGCAATTTACATGGCTTATCACGGTTATGCATATTCCTGCTCACCATTTTTATGGAAAAATATGGTGGTGGTACTAAATTAAAGAGAATAATTTTCCTCATCGTTTAGTATTAAATATTTATTGGATAATGCTAATTGGGCATAAAAATATTAATTTTAAAATTTCGATATTCCTCTCACTTATATTTGGGAACATCTAAATTTTAAAATTAATATTTTTATGCCCAATTAGCATTATTCAATAAATATTTAATACTAAACGACGTGGAAAATGATTTTCTTTAATTTAGTACCACTACCATTTTTTTCCATAAAAATTGTGAGCAGGAATATGCATAACCGTGATAAGCCATGTAAATTGCCTATATTCAGATGTATGACCAACCACCCGCTATAAAGGATGTGTATAAAGTTTGCAACAAATTTAATATTTCGTCTTCTTCTTCTTCATCTTATATTAAGCCTTTGGCTTGTATTTTTAAACAGCTTATTGTTATTCTTGAAAGGTGGATAGCCAGCTATCCCACCATCGTTTATTTGGCCTCCCTCTGTGTCTTTGTCCTGTTGGGATTTGTGCCATTACTGCATGCGTGATCCTTCTTGTTTCCATACGCTGTACATGGTCTGTCCAGCATCTTCTTCTTTCACGTCCCCATCTTACAATATCTTGTACTTGACATCTCTTTAGTGGTCTCGTTTCTTATCCTATCTTGTCATGTTTTACCCGTTATCATTCGCACGACTTTCATTTCGTTAGCTCGTAATAATTGTTTTGTGGTGTTTCTTTCAGCTCTCGTTTCGATGGCATAAGTCATTACTGGCCTAACAGAAGTTCTGTAAATTTTGACTTTGCTCTCTATATTCATATCAACTACATTTCAAAAATTCACTATGCCATTTAAGGGTGAACAATGTTCCTCTAAAATACTTTTGGATTATTGATACCACTATAAAAAGTAAACAAACCAATGCAGTTTTCAGTTCGTTGAAAGTTTAATTAAATAAGAGTAATATATGTAATAGTTCATTCTGTAATAGGGAAGGATCTATGTTACAATTGAAGAAAACTGAATTGACAGATTTTTTGAGTTCTCATCTAGTTCAAGATAAAACAGAATGGTAAAAATAAAATTGGCACATAACTTGAAGCAAAATATCAAGTATATTTTTGCTGATACTTGCAACTTTTGAATTATGAATTACAGTTAGTTTTAAATGCAAATATCAGTTAACTGAGAAATTTCAAATGAGAAAAGAAAAAATCATGTCTCTATGAAGCGTTTAACAAGTTATAGCTTCCTTTTTCAAATATCTATAATCTGTTACAGTTTCAGAAGTACTTCAACATAAAACCCTTAAAAATACGCACTTTTTTAATGTGATTTTGTAAAATAATTCAATTATTGCAACTATTATATCGAGAGATCCAAAAAAAAACTGTTCCTCAGCAGGCTGTGGAAATTCAACGTATGAATAATATGTTGGTGACACTGTACGTCAATGTCAAATTCGAGGATAGCAGGTTAGGATTTGCGTCATTTTGTGTCATAACTGACGGAAAACCTAACCTGATAACCTCGAATTTGACATTGACGTACAGTGTCACCAACATATTATTCATACGTTGGATTTCCACAGCCCGCTGAGGAACAGTTTTTTTTGGATCTCTCGATACAAGAGGAGGTTAATAAATTTAAACGTTTTAAAAACAATAGTATCATACCAACAAAATATTTTGAACAAGTAGTTGAAATAGGTAATAAGATATTACATAAATGTAATTAAAGTGGCTACTTTAATTGCTTTCCATACTTTACAATTCTATATATGATATCATACAACAGTGCTAATATTAACACACACAAAAATACTGTAATACAGATAAAATAAAAAATAGTATCTTCTAGAAAACGTTTTACCGCAATTGGGTACTTTTAATCACTTTCCTAGCAGCCATAGACCCTAGTTGTGGCGTCGTTCATATTTGTTTAATTAGGTACTTATACTTTTTATGGTATGATTAGTCAATATTTTCTGTTTTCTTTATAGCTATATGTAGAAGTATCGTTAAAGTTCCATCATAAAAAGTCCACATTAATTTTTTATATAAAGTACACTAAACAGAATCTATACAACAATCGAACTGTAAAGCGACTAAAATTATCAATTAACATTGTTTTTTTAAATTGGACTAATCTGAACAAATAATTAATGATTTTTTATTGGCTACTTCAGGTTGAACGACTCATATTGTATTTTTACTAGGCAACTTGAATCGTATAGAGAATAAAGTGTACTAATTGTATCATAAAATATACAGGTTGCTATTCAAAACAAAGAATGCCGATATTGTAACTAAAATGTATGATACTACTATAAATGTTTACTTTTTATTCATTATATATCAAAAATACAGTAATAAATATTTAATGGCATCAAAGCTATCTGATTACTTAAAAGGCACTAAAATATTACCGTTCAAAATTCATTGAATTGAAAATATTTGTTGTTCAATAGTAAATCTATGAGAGTTAAACAATTACACTTACCATTTTCTACATCCAAGTACGTTTTCTTGTTGCCTTTATACTGACTAGTTAATTTTTCAGTCAACTCCATCTGCCGCACAATTTCCTCCTTATAATCTTGCAACTCCCTGCACAAACTAGCTTCCATTTCACTGGAATCCAAGCATTTCAAGAGTTCCTCCAGCTGTACGCTGGTTGTGTAGTACCACACCTCTCCTTGATCATTTTCACTGCAGCAACAAAATATCCCATTACAGTAACATACAATTGCAATAGCTTTTAAAGTAACTTACACTAATAGTCTGCGGCACAGAAAGTAGTACTTCCTGCCGTGCCGGTCGCAGCCAAGGCTCTCTTGTCGGCACAACTGGCCCTGTTTTTCTATATCCAAAATGCAGTCAACGACTCCAGACACCTTGTGGGACCGGCAAATGCCGCACTGCCAGTCCTCCTCTGGCACATCGTTGAGGGGCGGATCGACACATTCCAAGTGGTACACAGCTGGACATGTCTCACAGCACAGAAGGTCCCCGAGTTTATGGCATACCCTGCAGTGATCATCGTAGTGCATGGGAACTGAAAATAGTACATTCGTTTGTTATACATTTCCAAGTGAAAAATTTCATTTTGCTTTCTGTTTTAATGGGTTGGGTAGTTTTTGTGTTTATTTATGAGTTAGGTACAGCTGCGGAAATATAAAGCGGGACACTAAAATGTTCCTAAGTTAAATTGTCTGAATGAATTCATTGTTGGTGCTATCCCAAGTTGCTTATATTGCATCAACAAGTTCTTTTTGGTTCATTGGTATGTGGTAGATAGGATTTCATGAACAATTAGGAAGACAAAATTGCAATATTCAAATTGTGAAAAATTGTCTTACATGACTTGTCCCGGTTTATGTTTCCGCAGCTGTACATAAGAATATTCCAAACGTTACAGATTGAAGCAGATTTATGTAATCTGAAACTGTTGCTAAGCAACATGGATATATATTACATATATACAGCGAGGAATACATTTCCCTATATTTTGTTTAAAAAACTGCCGATCTTCATTTGAATTAACCCAATTTCACCCATACTATTTTCAGCACAGTTAAATCTATTACTTATTCTAACTTGATTACTCGATGATGGATTACTGAGGTTTTAAATTACTTAATTTATATTGCTTTTAATAGTAAAAGCGGAAACTTTCATTAAATCCGCGGAGTAACAGCAATCAGTTTCCACAAGATAATAGGAATATAATTTAGATGTTTTTTGTAATTTAATATATTCTGTACAATAGATGAAGATAAGGGTTGATTATTCTACAACTGCAAAATATTTTAGTTATAATAAATTAATTACTCTCTGATAGACTGAAAGACAAAAAAAAAACAACTTCAAACGAAGTTTATTTTACTAATTAATACAAATATATTTTATATGGGTTGAAATTGAAATATTATAGCCAATTATGAAACTAATTCTTTGATTGAGAAAGCACAAATAATTGAAGTTTGAAATGTATTTGTTTATTAGTTTTGATTGGATTTTTTCTTGTTTTACACTGTGGTATTTTTTTCATTAAAGGGTTGTAAAGATGGCTAATAATAGTTTTCATGTTAGGTTTGCAATAATCTTTATTTTTAAGGCTCATGTTGAGCTATTGAAAAACAGTTAACATCGCATGCAAGCTGTTATGGTTTACAGACTAAAATTTATTAGTTAATGCTTTATTTCTGGATTACCCTATAAATTATAAATCAACTAAAACAATCGTTTGATGAATAAATGAAATTATATCCAATAATTGCTGTATAATAGTATAAAACAAATGATTAATCAAATGCTAGTGAAAATTAAATCAAATACTGCCAATATTATTTTTATTTGTACAGTAACTATATGTCAAAAATGTCGGTACAAAGTACTTCTGAAGAGAATTACCTTCGCTGAGTAAGTCTTCCCGCACCGGATTAGTGGTCAAAAATTGGTCAGTCAAGAATTGCAGAACTTTAACACGGTCTTCGACGACTGTAAACGGATAATCCGTCATAGTTAAGATGTTGTGCACTTCCGAGTCAAAATTCTTGTCACTCTCCACATAAGCTCGCAGCACTTCGGCATAGGTAACATAATCTAATAGATACAACGAAATATTAACACTGTCCTTTTGGTCCAAAGGACCAAAGTGTGTCTGCTGAGAATCCTCCTCACGCAGTAAAGCTTTTAGCAGCATGATGTGAACCTCCGCTAGCAAAGCGTTTTGATCTTCACACACGAGAGCCGCACAGAAGTCCTCTATTCGAAACGGCGATAACCTCACTAAATTACGGAAATGTCTAAGCACTTCGTATATGCTAATAACTGGCATTATATGTTCGCGAGGCACAAGCAAATCGTCAGATGATTTTGGCAGCTCTAGCAGAGGTAACTCACGATTCTGCAGCCAAAGCGGTTCCGGGCTGGGTGGACGAACAACGCCAGGCCTTCGCGGCGTGCCACTTAACGTACTATAGCTACTAAGCGAAAAATCACTATCACTGGACCGATCCCCATCGTCTACCGTTGCACCAGACTCGCTTCCACTAAACCCCAATTCGTCTTCCACCTCACTTTTGTTGTCGCTGGAATCGTCACCGAAATCTGAGCCATAATGGTATTCCGAGTCGTGGTAGTCCGCATTGGGATTATAACCTCTCCTCGGGTAGGCCGAGCCTGCCAATCCTCCCTTCCGGCTTGTGCGGTGCCCATCCTTCCCTCGAGTTCGTGAGCTGCCTCGTCTGCTGGTCTCGCTCTCCTGCGGCGAGCATGGTCTGGATGTCGTTGGGGTGCTAGATTGGGAATCGGAGCCCTTGTTTAAATTTTGCAGATATTTGGGCTTTTTAAGTAGATGGTACTGAAACTTTTTGGTTCTTTCAGCAACCTGGACTTTAGGGGGTCGTCCCCTCTTCTTTGCACCTCTCGTGGACATCCCGCGTCCTAGCTGTCAATCACATCACACTACACGTGGTGGTATTACGAAAACAAGCTTGTATACAAATACGAATGTCACAACTGCACTTAATACGATTCATGGTCGTTGCTCGGTCTTTTCTCCATTCTGTTGGCTACGTCACGTGACAAACAACAGAAAACACATTTTCGGCGCCACTTGAACACACATAGAACGTGTATTGTTTTTGCCACCACACACCTATCACACTAGAAGGTGATTTCGGGCTGAAACACTCGCTTAGCCAGAAGGACGCATAAAAATATCTGACTGACGCGAACTACGAGGCGAAAAAGAACACCTAACAACGTTGGAAACGAGCGATCCCATTGGCTGCTGCCGTCGCCGCCATGACAACTTGCGACTGCAAAAGTCAGCTTGCTCAAATGGAGACGCGATTTTCGCCGTGACAAAATGATTTAACCAAGTGACTAAACTGCAACTGCAACAATCGAATGCAAACATTAAGCACAAGCGAGTAATTATCGATTTTTCTATGAATTACTCGCATCCAATCCAAGGGCTTCTGGCGCGCGCTGCCACACGTTTGCACTAGATGGCGCTGACGCGCCTAATCCAAAATTTATTATAAAGATATAAACATTGGGGAAAAAATCTAAACTTTTCCCCGCTCAATCCAATAAAACATCCCCATAATTAAGCTGCAAAAAACCAGGCCGCTTTGCATCCCCTCAATTTTACCCAATCATTTCCGGATAATGGATTCGCAACGGAAGCACTAGCGCGAGTGCGGGAAATTTAAACTTTAAGCGCTTTACTAATAATATTTAAATCTAATTAATGCCTGCATTAGGCATATTTAACGCATCATTAACGATTGAAAAATATTCATTACATCAGTTCAGATATTAATGCGAAAATTGTATGAACACATGAATTTAAAAACCCCTGCGACGTACGCCCATGGTTGACACCTGCCCATCGAAAGTGCAATTTCTGGCGACCCCAGTTTTTATACGGGAGGATCGAAACGATACGATATTCGAAAAGTAACCTAAGATGAACGGCCCGGTGAAAATGTACCGAACTCGGCAAATTATACGACACGATGCCGCGGTGTCTCTGCCCAGCTGCATGTACAAAATGAAAAATATCCACGCAGCCAGTGACCCAACGGGCCCGTTGGACGATCACGTTTCGCCATTCAAGAAAATTGTGGATATTTCCAAGCAGGTTAAGCAGTTTTTAAAGGTTTTCTTCATTTCCTTTATTTAGCGTAGTGTGACTAACGCCTGGGCGCAAAAATCGCGGTTAGGAGAGCCCTACTCACCATTATTTTTTCCAAATTTGATTGCATGACACACAACACTTATCACTTTTTGTGAACAACTGTCAAAGCACTAATGAAAATGAAGGAAGAAAGAGGTCCACATCGTTATGCACGTATTTCTTTGTCACTATGCACTTAATATTTTTCGGTAACCTCAAAAAAACCACTTATTTCGCCCCATATTAACCATATCAGCTCATTCTGTAATATAGCTTAAATTTAGAGCTTAATACTTGTTTTTCCTAAAAATATCCAAACTTATTTAAGATATCCCGTACAGAATTTTCAACATCTACCCGAGATGAGCGCATTGATAAACCGCCAGCAAAAAATTCTACAACAACTCGACGAGCTTCGACAGCAGATGATCACTCTTAAAACCGATCTCAGTGCAACCAGTAGTCCAGCCGCCACGAACATGTTAAAAGTGTCGCCCGCCTGCCCCTTAAAGGTACGTAAAAACAACATATAAATCCACATAATGCTTAATAATTTATATGCAGATTAGTAATTTGCCAAAGATCATCGTCAACGCAAGTCCCTCCTATCCACCATACTGTTTGCTGCTTATTCAGAAGCTATGCAGCAGCGACTTCCAATTACAAGTTACGTCACATCTCCATTCGACAGTTACCTCCTTACCAGAGAAAGCTGGCGCCTTTTCAAAAGCATTGGAAAATTGTCAAGTGCAACCGCACCAACCAGCTATTAAATTGAGGCTCATTTGGAAAGATGGTAAGTTGATATAGGGCAGGAACAAGAGTTACCTACTAACCCACATTCTCATTTCAGTTGGGCCTGATCCAGAGTTAATTGTGTCACAGACAGCGATAGTTGGTGAAGTAAATATTCTACGGTATTTGTCAAGAATAAGTCCAAATTTGCTACCATATGAAACTCTAGCCAATGTTTTTGAAATTGATTCAGTTCTTGATACTGCCTATTGTATTATTAGGTCAAGAACTAAAACGGAACGAGGTAGCTTAATACAAACTTTAAATAAAAAATTAGGGAAATCTGACTGGTTGTGTGGGCACTCTAAAATTACTATTGCGGACATTGCTGCTTGCTCAGCTATAAAACAAGTAGCAGAAAATGAAATCAACCAAAACATGACTAAGTGGTTGCAGAGATGTAATGCTATAATTACGTTGTTTTTGAAGTAGATTTGTATATAATTTAAGCATCAATTTCCCATCGTATTTTTTTATTTTTGCTTGGAATTATAAAGTTGATTCGAAATATAAATGTTCCTACAAAAACAGTGTTTTATTTCTGTATTTGGACCTTTCTCGAAGGGTCTCAACACTTTATCTGATGTTACCATACTTTGAATAAGCATTTACATACATACATTATCTTTAGCGTCTTTTACTGTGATAATAGGTCGCACTATCGAAATGGGTTTAGCTTCAATTAAGTTAAGCAACTGTCTAGTGCAGCACCATCTTAATATTGCTACAGCATTGTAAAAAAATGTTGATAAAGCTGAAGCTCCAGAATATGCAGTGGACAAAGTAGTGTATAAAGCATTAGCCTCTACACCGCAAAGTAAAATGAAGTTACTGACAATACATACTCAATTCTTTGAGTTTTTTTTAGAAATTGATGTACATCTACTTTATCTGGTGAGAAAACCTGCAAGAGTTGCTGTCTGACAATACTAAATACCACTGCGAGTCAATTTTGAAGGCTCACGGAAGTTCTTGCAACAGACAATAACTTGCTTATCTAAACAGCTCTCAACGCGCTCGTGCGATATTTCACATCATATCCACTGGGTTTTGATATTTGTACGAGTGCAGTTGCGATTTATACCAGTCATTTGATGTTTTTGAGAAGTAGAATGTCAAAAATTACATTTAGTAACTAATGCGGCGTTAATACAATATTCGTAGCTAACAAGACATGGTGTGAAAGTGGAATTAAATTTCTTATAAGTCACTATAAACAATGCCCTTAGTTATGGGATGTTCAATCATTCCATATCGATACAGAGATAAAAAATTAGACTCTGGAACTTATAGCTACTAAATGACCTACAAACTAATACAAATGAAATTACAAGAAAACTACATAATTTGAAGAGCCAATTCATATAAGAGTTAAAGAAAATAAAATATAAAAACAGGAGTCTGGGGCAGATGAGACGTTCGTTTCTAGTCGGCAATATTTTTCTATCTTCTATCCCTAATTTACTAAGCAAATTATTGTATCCTATCTCTAATCCTAACTTTTGTCTTCTTTTTCTCGCGATATTTTTCATAAAAAATTAATAATGCAGCAGCTTTGTGAACTTGCTTTAACGTCAAGAGTCATTATTTTAAAACTAATGAAACTTGCACGACTACAAACCAGCAAGCCAAAGTCTAAACGCTTAACGCGAGTTATCAAGGAAGTTGAAAACGCGAAAAATTGCACGACATTTATTGTGGATAGTATAAACACAGTAGCAATACACTTGCACGATATTTATCACAAGTAACTCGCCAGTCTATCTGCACCTTTAAGTTCAAACATTCTATTCGTTGAACCTATATGCTATAAGGTAAGCAGATTTCAATTTATACAAACCCTGAGATCGTTTGTAAGTAAAAAAAAAGGATTTCTTCAATGAGAAATGCAGAATGTTTATAGAAAAAAAGCAAGCAAATAAAAACAATGTTTTTTTATTCCTTTCTATTAATGGTTAGCCAATAGGTATGATGTAACTGAAATATTTGTCCATATTTTAATGCAGAGCAGGATTGGGAGGCCGGGCGTTAGCCAGTGGTCCTCGGGGTCGGTAGTCTGTAGGTTAATCACTACCACGTATGAACATGATAAATACTTAAGTAAAACATATACACAAGGCTGGAACAGCATGAGTCAACCAAGGCACATATTATTCAGTACTGGAAAAGCAGAAAAATAAAGATGTATAGAGTTCTTTTTAAGTGTTGATTGAAAACAACAGGCATATGCTGTAAAAGTTGCTTGAAATAAAAAAATTAATTGGTAAATATGGTCTAAGGCAGTGCTTCTCAAACTATTTAATGTGGCGGACCGGTATTATTTTTACTAATGTATGACGGACCGCTACATTTATCAACTAATGAAACATAACTATTTTATTCATAAAATTGTAAAAAACTGTATATAAACTTCAGCCATTCAATCAGTTTCGTACAACGCTGCCTTAAAATGATAAATGGACTTGCTTATTCTTAGTCAATTTCCCTATCCGTGGTTCAATTGATGACAGCGCACGCGAAATGGGGGATAAATCTTCATGAATTCCTATATTTTTTGGTTTTATTACACTCATTGTTGAAAAGCCAATCTCACAGAGGTAAGTGGTGACGAAGGGAATAAGTTTTTTTAGGCAATATCGGAGAGATCTGGATAATATGTCTCGATTTTATCCAAAAAGATGCGAGTGACATATTTTCGAAGTTGACCTTCAGTCTTTCATCAGCAGCGAGCTCCAACAATTTATTTTCCATAATGAAGGTAAGTCAACTGTAAGTTGAACGGACCCATACATTTTTCTTCTTCTGTTGGGAAATAAAATCCGAAACGTTCTGTCAAGTTAGTCAAGTGTTCGCTGATGACATTTCTTAGAGATATAACATCAAGCTCTTCTCTTCTCTCTTCATTCATCGTTGATGAATGCTGATAAGTTGTGAAATATATCGTAACAACTTCTTGATTTAGACTTCCACGCTTCTAGTTTTCGTTTCTCTGCATCAATCTTGTCTGCAATAGTGAAACAGTAACTCATCGTTCCTTGCATTGAGGCATTGAGATCATTGAAGATGGAAAAATATCAGCTAAGTAGGCAAGCTTGGCCACCCAATTTACCTCGAGGAAAGGTTGCGCCAATTTGGTTTTTTGCTTTGAAGAAACCAGTTCGGTCCGAAGCTCGAATACCCTTGAGAACACTTTCCCCCTTGATAACCAATACATTCAGCATGTAATAAGAACTACTTATGATTAGCTCCTATTTCGTTGCATCGCGGACCGGCAACATCTTGCTCACGGACCGGCACAGATGGTTAAAAATTAAAAATGAAATTTTTGACTAATTATAAGATCACTGTAAAAGGAAGTTGTGTGAGTGTATCACACCAGATTTTTTAGTAACTGTCCTTATACAAAACAATAAAACAACTAACTATTAACAAACATGATACAACATAATGCAATATCATGTATTTATATGTAGATATATCAGCTTAAAGCTGCCTTTGTACTACCAATAATAATAATAATAATATTTCGATACTTAATCCTTTGTTGTGAAACCATGTTGAAGAAGTAGCCAAAAAGAGCTAAAAACGTCTTCAAAGAGTAGGTATTCAAAAAGCAGAGGTAATTTAGTTACTTTTTTCCATTCAACTGCTAATACGTATAATAGTAACAGAAATATCAAACCTCATTAATGAAAAAATTGCTGATGAGTGAAAAACGCCAAAATATATTCTATTCAAATTGACACTGCGCAAGACATAAATGTTGTTGACGAATGTTCAGTAATAATTCGTTATGTGAAGGACAAGGTATATACACAATTTATTAGACTAATCAACTGTACTTCTGGAAAGGGGGGAAATGACATACATGAAGTTGTAGTCAAGTGCATATGTGAATTGGAGTATGATATAGCCAATTATATTGGTAACCCAAACAATTGGGTAGCGAATATGCAGGACCAGTAAAATGGTTTCACTACATGACATTCAAAAGACTTGTGGCCAAACCCATGTTTAGTGCTATGCACATGTACTAAATTTGGTTATAGAGGATGTGATAAAACTAATAGCCTTGGTTGTTATTTTTTTGGGGTCATACAAAAGCAGATATCTTTGTCAAAGAGTCTCATTTAAGAATAGATATGTGGAAGCAGCATCAACGAGCAATTTATAAATATTAACGTAGAAACCAGATTGTGGACCAAAGACGAGACTATTTAAAATGTTTTACAACAATAGCGGTTTCTTCGTTATATCAAACTTTGTAGGAAATAGCACAATCACAAGACTTTAACACAGAGCTATGATTCAAAACAGAATATTTTCTTGATGGTTTCTTGAAGTATAAGAGCGTTTTCACACGGCGCTATAACCATACCATATATCGCGAGCAATTTATGGTGAAGTATTTTCACATGGCACCATAGTCAGCGACCATGGTGGCCATTTAAAATAAACACAATATGCAGTGATGCCACAGTGGACCGTGAAGTACCATGGAGAGAAGACGTCAATTACTGCTATTAATTTTGAATCGACGAAGGAGACAACGAAAAAGGCAAATTCAGACGCCTACAGATTAGAGATTTCCACCGTCGCTGGAATTGTACGCACCGTCTGCCAACAGTTGTGGCAGAATTTGAAAAAAGACTACATTGGCAAGCCATGTCGATTGGTTATCCATTGCACAACATTTCCAGACTATGTCTCATTTCCCTCATTGCATTGGAGCGGTTGACGGGAAACATATACGCGTTCAAAAATTTCGACACAGCGGCTCAATGAACTTAAATTACAAACACTATTTTTCCATAGTACTAATGGCAATAGTCGACTCCGATTATAAGTTTGTTTATGTGGACGTAGGAGCGTACGGGAAAGATTGCAATTCGTCCATATTTCAAGAAACTGTGTTTTGGAAAATGATGTACAATGGCACATTAGATATTCCCGCTAGCTCCATGTTAGAGGCAACTGGTGCTAACTTGCCATTTGTCCTGGTTGGAGATGAGGGGTTTGCTTTAAGTGAGAATCTCTTACGGCCATTTGGAGGGCAAAACCTTAGTGTGACCAAACGAGTTTTTAATTACCGTTTAACACGGGCTCGAAGGTTCGTGGAATGCGCGTTTGGCTTAATGGCCAACAAATGGCAAATTTGCCACAGAGCTTTAAATGTTTCGAAAGGATTCGCCAAAGATATTGTAAAACCTGTTGTAATTTTACACAATGTGGTTCGCCACAGAGATGGTTATCGAAGTAATGACATGGACATTACTGCTAATGTACATCCAACAGGGTTGCAAAGCATACCTAAGGGTTTACAGCTCGTGGTGTGAAAACACGCATAGACTTGCATAGGACAGTGCAATCGCGACGATACATTATGGTTGCGATTTCAGTAGAACATATTGCGTGTGCAGACCATATCGCGCTATGGTTACCATGTATCGCGTATGTGTGAAAATACCTCATTTAAAAGTACATATTATTGGTATTGCAACCATATATTGCTCGCAATATATTGCATGGTTATAGCGCCGTGTGAAAACGATCTTAGACAATTATGGCCGCAATATTGTTGAGAAGAATTTGTATGCTTATTTCCACTCACTCAAAGTATTTGCAAACATCAGGTGTGGCTTTATTGCAAGGATTTATGGTCAGGACATTTTAGAATTCCTAAAGGAATTTTTCGGATAATTTTATAAAATTGCTGAAGAAACTGAAGAGAAGGTAAATGAGCAATTTCTTAAAAATGAAATCCCACTATACAGAGTGTCCAAAAAATGGCGGATTAACTCTACGGTGTGTTACTTGGGAATGCCTAATGAACCCTGGAAAAATATGAAAAAAATTCCCCGGACCGTATTTTTCGAAATACTTCTGGTCAAAGGTGGGTAATAAAATCCATTTATTTAAATAACTAGTGTATAATTATTATACTGTCAAATATATCTAGCACTTATTAAAATATCTGTTTTTTTAATATTCTTTGGATTTAACTAAATTGTTTTCAATATTTAAGTATTTTAAAAAACTGACTTCCTATTGAGTTTGTCAATAACTAAATATGGCAAACAGGCTTTGTACAATAATAATATACGAAATCAAGCTTG
>OW679196.1:86083354-86170303 GCA_940337035.1 Agriotes lineatus | reverse complement strand
TAATAAAAATAATACAGCTCTAGTTGAACTTACTTTAGAAAACTTTCACAATTTTAATTTTTCTACACCAAAAATCCTTCAGAGGGAAAAAAACCTTAAAAACGGCTCATTTATGAAATGATTGCTATAAAAAAAAGTCCAAAAGCTGTTAATTATAGAACTGACATAGAAAACTTGAACTTGATTTATCATAATTTATTATAATATTGTTATTTAAGATGTTTTTATACTATTAATTTATAACTTAATAATAATTTAATCTTTATGCTTAACAAAACATTGGAACTAATAAAAATTTTGGAACTCTTGATGACAAACTTTTTGCGCATGCGCTATTGCCTTCGTTTCTTCGTCTTGCTACATCTGTCATGGCCGCAACACGGCAGAAATAATTTGCTCTCAAACAAATTAATAATTCTAATACAATAAATACTGCTATTATTCAAAAACCATCTAAAAATTAATTTGTAAGTATATTCATCATAATCAATGCATTTTAAATTATCCAGCTTGATTTAGTTACAGGAGATTCTGTTTTGAGATTACTTCAGCAATTTTGGAATAAATCGGTCATGGCCGAGATCGGCGGGTGACCCTGAAAATTGATATTTGCATAAAACTCTTAAAACCTTATGAATAATATCTAAACTGTTAAGTAAGTATTTTCTTCAAATTATCATGCTCTCAATATAAAGTGATACATATTTTTACAGGAATACACCTCTTTTAAAAAATTTTCAAACATGGCTGTAATAGTAATTCTGCCATTTTTATAAATAAAAATTAATATTTCTAAAATGAAATTTCAACCAAATATTATCTGGATAAAATAACTAAAGTGAGTAAGTTGTCAAACTCTTAAGTGCAATTATTAATTTTAACAAAATCTTACAGAAAAATCGTTTATTATAAAAAAATACAAAATTCATAATTAAAAAAATTTTTATGGCTGATCATTGCTGATATATAAACTCAATTAAAGTAAGTACTGTTTTCAGTTTTCTTTCAAAGGTAAAGTAATCACACAATTTCATTATAGGTGCTCCTTATATATTTATATACCCATTAACAATAACATAAAATAAAGATGGTTTCATTACTTTTTGAAGTGGTGGTTATCTTAAATATGACACAGATTTGACAGAAGCAAAAAGAAACAATTTTTCTCGAATAAAAAACGACAGCACTTAATAATAAAATTTTTATCAGTATTTTTAACGTGAGTACTTTTATCAGTTTTTAAAATTATTTATAACTAATACGTATGACTTCCTATAGGTAATTTTTAAATTTCTCCCAATATTTAAAAAAATCTTTAAAAAGCAACTAACTTCATAAATGGATTTATACATAGAATGGCAATCTTTGAATAACAAAAAAGGGAAAATTTTAACAGTTTTAGAGTGAGTATTCGTATTGTTTCCTTATTACTTTGGTTTTTAATATAGTATTTCATTTACAGAATAAACAACAGAATGTTAAAAACTTACAATATATAATTGGAGAATGTTTCTGTACTTAATTTTTATCGCCAAATGAATAACAGGTAACTATTTGAGAGGGTTGATTTCTTCACTTATTTATTATTTTCATAAATATTCTTGTAATACTGTGTTTTTATTTTACAGAATGTTATCTAAAACTTATTTTTAAACTGTTTGTAATTGTACACTGAAGAAGGCACCAGGTGCTGAAATATATATGTTGTTATTTATGTTAATTGTAAAACAACAAAAAAATTTAGCTGCTCTTTCCTTTTACTACTAAATTAATAATAATTATTGTTTCTGTCGGTTTAATTTCTCGCACTTTATTAGTTTCATACAGTGTTCTTAACCCTGCCGAATTAATTATTCTTATTTTATTGTATCTTTCTTGTATCTTTATCTCATATTTTTGTATCTTCTGTAACTATTTAATTTTTCTATATCTTTTAGTTTTGTGTTATTTTTAGTATTTCCTCTATTTTATGATTGTTACTGGTTTAATATTGTTTTTACTTTTGTCTATTAATTTATCCGTAATTTTATATTTGTTTAATCTTATTGTGTCACTTCTACTGAATGAGACCTTTCAAATGAGGTGTCACATGACCCTCTTTTGCATTAAAAAAATATGTATTATTGCTTCACTTTTTAATTGATTTTTTACCTTGTAAAAAATCTGTCCCCGGTATAAGCATTTTCTAAACAGCTTCTTTACAGTTGCAGCTTCCCTAAAATAAACACTGACATTACTTTTTATTGATAATTTCGGAGATAACTACAGTGGAATCTTCGGTTTTTGTAAACACGAAGTATCACAGACATTCAAGTAACTCTAGTTGCTTAACATTAAACTCTATTCAACAAACGAGCTTTTGATTTTAGAACTGGTGTCTCATTTTTAAAAGAAATTATCGCATTTTTAGACTTGCAGCAAGTGGAATAGTGTTTTTGTGTGTTATTATATGAGGAATGAGCGACCTAATTATTATTATATAAAAAAATAAGTGACTTGAATGCTTCGAATTCCACATACTTTAACTCTGCAGCGAAGCTGTTCTGAATTTTTAATTATAAGAATTTGTGTCTTATGTGAATAGAACATACTTTATACAGGGTGTCTCTGAAAAGTGCGGAAAAAAATTAAGCACATATGCTAAAGCTTAAAAATAGCCGATTTAACCCACATACCTACATACAAATGTCCACACCTGAGGAGTAAAAGCCATCTAAAGATGAAAAGTGCTGTACCGTGTCTCTTGTATTAAATTAAAATAACAGATCATTTATTTGAAAACTGCACACTAAACAACATCAATGGAAAATCATAGGAAATTTCAAAATGGCCATCATCCACATATATAATAGACTTGTCTGTCCGTCCGTCCGTCCGGGACGCTGTTTCAGCAGCCAAACCGTAAGAGATAGAGAAAAAAGTTATTAAAGTTATATGTTTGGAATGGTCATGTCAGGTCAGGAACCGAATTTCAGTCACGTGACACTTTCGGTTTTCGAGAAATCACAAAAAAGACCGTTTTTCAAATAGAACGCGTATTAAATAAAAACTGGTTCACCAGCCAAACGGAACTGCGACCCTCTGCGCCTTAAAACCTCGATCGGTTAGGCAACCACTTTGACAGCTTCCAGGTCTGGGTGGTTGCCTAACCGATCGAGGTTTTAAGGCTGAAACAGTTTTTATTTAATACGCGTTCTATTTGAAAAACGGTCTTTTTTGTTTTTTTAAATGAGACATTTGTCTCACTGGATTGCTAGTTTTTACTAATACGTAAACGCATCTTTTGCTGTAGAGTTTCTGAGACGCTTAAATATTCCAGGGCTTGCACGGATGTCATTTTTTGCATGAAATTAAAATAATAGGTCGACTGTGGTAGTGTTAATTTCATTGTTTGTTAAATGTCAAAAATATATGTTAGTTTTGAGTTTCTTAAGGTACTATCTTTGTTACAGGAATAGCAAAATTAGTTTTTGATTATGTTTAGATAGGTGGACTTTTGTATATGGATAATTTGGGTTAAATCGGCTTATTCTGAGCTATAGTATATGTAGTTAATTTTTTTCGCACTTTTCAAGGACACCCTATATATCCAGCGCACTTTTTATTACACTTTGTATATAACATCTACAACTAAATTAATTCTATTACACTATATTGCTTGAAAAATCATGCAATGAGTTCAAATTCTTATTGTTTACATTCAACAATAAAAACAGTTCCCAGCTTTTATGTGCTTGAAGGAGTTGACGGTTGGCACTTAGAAACTTTAGTAACGTACGAAGCATAGCAGCGGCGAAATTTAGGCAAATTTAATGCACTTTTTGCGTCCTAAATTAAAGTCGTGTCACGCCACTCGCACATTTAGTTTAATTTTGACTTACATCGACTCAAAATGGGGTATAGCAGCAAATGAACAAACACCTGTAGGTGAAAGCAAATGAAACGACTTCAATAAATTGATGCGAATTTACAGCGTTAACGGTGGGGTTTGTGATTTCAATTTACTCAAAGAATTGTTTCTGTTCTCGCGGGATAAAGCTGCGATAAAACTAGGATGAGATTGTTTCGTTAGAATATTATTTAAATCGCGCCGGCGAAATTCCGCAGAACGGAAAACGGCTGCACGCTCTCCACTTCTAGATTAAATTATAGCAAGTAGAATGGGCTTAACTTATTCCGCGGCTCTTAAAATTAATAGCTTTCTGCCCTTGTTGTAGGCTAGTATTGATTATCGACTTTGATGCGTCCATTGTCACGTACGTACAATAAGATTTTGATTTATGAATGTATCAGGTATTGATTCCTTTGTCAGTGAACGGCGGTTGAGGCCCACTAATTTAGTTACTACTTAATTCCACGTCCCAGCTCAAAATTGCGTTCGATAATATAATCATTTTGAAGATTCAACCAGAGAATTTTTAAATAATTAGGTAAGAGTAAGATAATTTTAAACAAATGCCGCCATTTTCAGGGGAGCTTAACAAAGAACCCATTAAATACAACTGAAGTTATCATTAATATTTATTACACTCCCAAAGGGAACAACCGTAATATTTACTATTCTCACTTGTCAACGCATTCAAACAGGAACGTTTTATCGTTTGTCTTTAAAGATTATTAAAATAATGCTCTACTTGCAATAGGCTGTTGTATATCTGTTTGTGACATATTGAAATCAGAATATTTTATGTTTTTCACGGTAATATAACAAATTAAACTACAATTGGAAGGTACGTATTATGTATTATTTCGATCTATTAAAAATAGTTTTTACTATAATCTAGTATTTTGCAATTATGTATATCTAATTTTTGGTTAATGGGTTGCGGTATGCCCCTACTATTTTTTTCATTCCATTAATAGCATTATCATTTTGTGGTTTTTGACTTCTTAAACTAAAACTGCTTACACTAGCAAAACTTCAAAACGTTGTTACATTTGGCATAAAAGTGTATATCAACATCTATTGTCACAAAATATTAAGTCACCGCAACATTTTTCAATCCAAACAATTAAGTGTGTAAATAAATAGCACCCACTAAACACCTGAAAACAGCCCGTAAACAATCAGCTACTTCAAAATAATGTCGCCTTTCTGCAGTAATACGTCTCTGTAATAATGTTAGAAAATCGTAGAAAATAGTGGTCCAAGAATAGATCCGTGTGCCACTCCCTTATAATTGTATTGTTTTATAGAATAGCTTCATGTTCTATCATCCTCAGTTTTATCTTCTTTTTTGTATAACACGGATTTTACATCAAAATTGCAACAACGTGGAATTATAGGTTTATTCCAAAATTATTATTAGTTTGGCTCAGTCGTACAGAATTAAAAGTTTATTAAAACATCTGAGTTTAAGAAAACTAGAATTTTCAGAATATGTGAATCTTGTTGTGCAGAGAAGATATAGGTACGTATGTCAATGCTACAGGAATGTGGGGAAAATTATGTATATCTAGTTTCATTGGAATAGGCCTTAATTTGTATTAATAAAGAAGGGTAAAACACTAATTACCATAGATTTATGATCAAAATCATGAAAACATGTTACTTATCTAGTATTTTAAAAATATTTGGCCCTTTATCAGGGCAATTGTCATTCATTGTGGATTGCAGTTCTAAGAATAGGATAGCGAATTTGCATAAATTAATACCTTAATTGAAGGGGTAAGTGGATAAAGGTGGTATGTCACAAAAACTGTATTTTGAGTAATTAGCACTTAAACATAACAGCTTTATCCATTAATACGTTTCATAAAAACTATTTTGAAATAATGAGTGAAGGTTTTAAAGGTTGTTTTTTTATTTTTATTCTAACAAAAGTACAAAAAACGTAAGTAATTTAATTAGTTTGTCTTCGTTTCTTCGTAGGTTCGTCACTTCCAACTATATTTTGATAAAAATATTTCTATTCATCTTTCACAAAAGTTAACTGTTCTCGTAAATTTGATATTTTTTCTACGCTAAAACTTCTTTTATTCTCTGCGACTATGCTTAAAGTAATGTTGCTTGCATCGACTTCTTTGTGACCATTTTTTAAGATGTCAACTTTTAAAAATGGAGTCATTTCATCAAGACTTTCCTTGTAGTAGTATGATCCGTAAGATTCCACACGAATCCATTTAATTCCGTCTAGAAAATTTACTTTTTGGTTTAATACATTTTTTTTCTTATTATAAAAATGTAGTCTTACATCAATCTCATCGATTTCTTTAAAGTGATGCTCCATGTTTATTACACCAATGCTTTTGTTACTGCTTCTTATAATGTCTCGATATTGCTCGGGAATATAAATATTTTCATGTTTTCTAAGTATTTTTTCGATCCTACCAAAATCTCTGTCAGAATCTAGGTAAGAATGCCCGACTTCCGGAAATTTGTGGTCAATCGATTTGAAACAGCCCTTTAATATTAACAACTGGTAAAGCGTGATCAAATTGAAATTTGTGTTTTGACCAGCACAAGAATCTGACCAAATAAGTAAATGGTCAATTTTGTCATCAAAATGTTCGTTATCGATTTCAGCAAATGTGTGTAAGCAACTGCTATTTCAGTGCTGCCTCTGTTGGCAACGTCTTCTGTCCACGTAAAGAAAAGAGCCTTATTTCCAGATTTTCTTACGGTGTGGATTCCAAAATTGTAGAACCACATTTGCCTTAAATAAAACGCTTTAGGAGTGCTTAATTTTGGTAGTGGCATGGTTTGTTGTAGGTCCATCCTAAGATAACAAATGTTATCAGCATGCCAAGCCTTTTCTCTCTCACGTTTCTGTTGTTCAAATGCTAGTCTATAATTTTCTTTGTGTATGTCGTTCCCTATTCCAGCATCACACGTAGAACACGTATCGCTTCTTGGCAAATCAGTCAATAAATTAAATAGAGTGTCGAAAATTTTTCTATAGGGACATGTTTTATTATTCTGACAGTCTTCTATATACAACTTGTACATTATATTTACATTTAGTAAGGGCGACAAAAACATCTTATGTGGGTTAATATTTCGAGAATAGTGAGAGGCTTCCGTTGGAAATTTTTTAATATGATTAATTACATATTCAACTACATTATCAGATATTTTGTGTGGTCTATTTGTGTGTTTACCCCTTTTATCAGGGGTGGGTGCTGACTCTCCTGCCTTAAGTTTTTGTTGAATCAAATCAACTTTTTTATTACTGAACTGGTATAGTGAACATAATGCAGTTTTTCAACAAGGAATTTCTGTCCGTAGGTAATAACGTATTTAAAGGAATGACTTTTATTCTGTTTGGCACCAACTCTATGACGTTTGACTTAAAGAATAATGCTTTTAAATAATAACACGTTTTTGGAATTTATGTCAACTCGATAGTACTTATGGAAAATATTCTTTCTTGCATCTTCATCAAAATTTTCATTGCACTTAAGCCTACAATTTTCTTTGCGCAACATACCCAAATTTACTTTTTTTGCGGTGATTACCTTTCCAGTTTGTGATAAATTACTTTCACCCTTTTGTCTTGCAGATGCTGATTTTGCTTTCTTCCCTGGATTTCTTTTTCTTTTTCAGGAAGTTTTCTCTTTTATTTCAAATACTTTTCGTTTTACCTGACAATTTTTTTCGGATCTTGGGCAACAACTTGACTTGAATTTAAATCATTATCCGTTTAAACACTTTACGCTTTGCACGATTTAATTTGTCCATATTTGTAATATTGCTTTCTCCACTTTCAGAATTCCCACCAGTATCTGAATCACTTGGAACATATTCATCGCTGGATTCATTTTCAGAATCTTGAACCACTGACTCTAAATAACAATATTTTTTATTACCTATTATTTTTGCTTACCGAATGGTAATATATATTTTCTTCACTTTTAGAATCCTCATTAGTATCTGAATTTTTATCATTTTGAACATATACATCGCTGGATTTGTTTGTAGAAATATGAACCACCGACGCTAAAAACAATACTTTGTATTACCCATTTTTTTTTTTGGCTTTCTGAGTGCTAGTGCTCGGCTTTGAGCAACTCGCTTTTGGAATAATACGCCGATTGCCTGTAATTACAGTCTGATAATTTTTTAAGGCAATAGTTGTGGGATTTCCGTTATCTAAAGCAAAATAATATATGTACATAACATCACTTCAATCATAACTTAAAATTTTAAACAATGCTTTATAAAAGTCTACTTTCCTTACCCGCAGCTTGCAATCTTCCCTCACACATTTTTAACCTAATTTCTCCCCTGGATAACATTTTTTACTATGAAATATTGCACGAAATTGCAGCACTAATTCTCACAAACCAATCGTACAACCTAACCAAATCGAAAGTAGAGTGTAATGATGCCAGCTTGTTAACGGATTCGCATATTTTCAATTATTTTGTAGTGGATAAAGGAGGTATGTGATCATAACACCTTTATCCATTATTTGGAAAACACATATTATGTACATACAACCTTTATCCATAAATAAATTAGCTATTAATCAATATTTCACCATAAAACCCATATATTATGGTAGATTATATTAAATAAACTGGTTGAGTATATAAATATCTCGAATTTTGCAAAAATGTGACATACCACCTTTATCCACTTACCCCTTCATTTTTTTTTAAATCATGATGTATTTACTATAATAACAGCTGCATTGATATGTTGCTAATGAAAAACACACAAATTCGAAGTGATTCAGGAGCATGTATTCTTATATTGTAGTAAGATAGAACAAAACCTTTGTCAAGAGTTAGTGTTCAAATGAAGTGGCACATATAATAACTGTACATAAAACAATAATATTTTGTAGTAAATAAGGCTCATGTAAATCACTTTACATGTTTCTTATAGATATATTGAATTTGAAATTTTGTATTTGCTGTTTACACTTGCAATAATTTATGCTAATTCATTAAAAAGTAATATAACAATCGCTATATTAATTTACTTTCCATGTTTTATATATTGCGTGGTGGCAGATTTTCAGATTAAATTGATAGCAACTGAATCTATTACTCCATTTCTGGGTCTATTAGTTATTTTAACATTCACACTTGGAATTCTTTTTCTGGAAAAACAACTTGTGTGTTCTGCTGTAATGTAATAATCGATTATTGCAATTTTTTTAATATGGAAAAACAAAAAGCCCCGTTTTTAAATTATTACTTCGTTTTTATAAAATGACTTTAAATATTTAAAGACTGCACTTGCTCGCGCTCCAGAAATTCAAATAATGAGAAACCATAGATGCGAATGTGCAGTTTTAATGAGTTGACCTGGAATTTGCATAAATCGGCAATGCTTAAATTTTAATGCAGACATAAATATTTATGAGCATATTTGCATATTGGGAGTTTATTGTAACTTAATTGTGATGGACTTTTTATAATAAAATTTTTCTATGAATAGAACAACATTATACTTCATTGTGAGGCTATAATTAATTATGTACCAGTAACTGCAACGGGGCATCTATATTATTAAAACTATGCCTTTGATTAAAAATAATGTAACTATAAATTGTTACAGAGTATTATAAACAGTATGTTAGCATACAGTACATAAAGTAATACATACGCGGTCGTTTTTTAGAGTAAATTCACATAATTATTTATTTGAAGGTAAGGAGAGTACATTAAAGTTTATTTGCATAAATTCAATATTCGTCATAAATACAATATTTCTACAGAACCTGCAATACTGTTTCAATTTAAATCGGACAACAAAAATGTATTTTTAGAGGCTTACAGAAAAGCCGGTTTCATTATTTATAACAAATAGCCGATTTATTTTTCCGCAAAACCAGATTAATAACAGTAATTTGTCTAAATTGAGTATAACTATTGAAAGTAATTCTCTACATTCAGCAGTGTTAAAAAAATAATTCTATATATAGGATTTTTTTTTAAATTGCGTAGCAAAGGCGCGACAAATTTTTGAGCAGACAGGCGTCACCTTTGTAGCTGAAAATACACGTAAACGAAAAGCAGAAGTACGCAAGTAAAAAGCGCAAAGATTAATTATATCCCAACGTCACAGCATGTTAGGGCTTAATCAAATTTATTTACCGGAATAACGAGACCATTAGTCCGGAAATTGTCCACATGAGCTCGCGAAAACCCCGCATTGTCCACCATTATCACTTACGGCCTGAATTATTCCAGAAGTATGTACGTACCTTGAATCATCGATACCTGCTCTATTGGATCACGGTCTGATTCATTACGCCAGAATGTTAATGGACCCCACGCAAACCCGGATTTGTGACTTATCCAGCTCCAGTGGCGGCGGTGAAGCAACCGCTCAGGACCGGACCTTCATAAAGGAACATTTTATAAAAAAGGACATTTCAATGAACTGTCCGTAAAGTATTGTATTAACACCACTGCCGCTAGCTCATACTTTTCCAGTTAGTGTTACGGTCGGTTTATTCAAATGGCATGCAAATTCCTATGTAATTGCACGTAAAATTACTTCGATAAGCCGCATTTTCATCAGTACGCCCTCTTGGTGAGCGTAACTGTTAACTGTGTGAACGCGGGTTTGCCTTAATCTCAAGTATAAGTAATGGCAGCGTATGGCACGCAAAAGCAACATCTTTTGCGGTTGCACTGGGAAATCGCTGTAGATCCGGCACGACCTCGAGTGTAAATGCACTTGGTAAATTATAACTTTCCCGTAATTAGTAAAAGTAACTGTAGCTGTAATTCCGTAACGCATAAAGATGTAGAAACGGAATGGCGTAGTTACCAAGAGTAATTACCTAACAGGAAAATTAATTTTCTTTTTGTAATCTGAAGATTTATAATTATATTTATATTTCATCATATTATTATTTTAATTAATCCGTTAGTTATTTTAAAAGTGAAAGTTTTCCTTCACATTTTTTTTTCGTGTATTTAAAACGAAAACTGTATTTAATAGGTATGGAGTAATATCTCTTTAGATTGACATTGCTTGAAATTCTAAGCTTGAAAATCAGCAAGCTCTTGCAATCCGAATTTTTCAGAAGCGATAATTTTTATATTTCTTGTCAAAATCTGCTGTGTTACATTTTTGATTAATGGTATGCGGTATGTCTACTATTTTTTTCATTCCATTAATCGCATTATCATATTGTGTTTTTTGACTTATTAAACTAAAGCTGCCTACACTAGCACAACTTCAAAAATTTGTTACATTTGGCATAAAAGTGTATATCAACATCTATTGTTACAAAATATTAAGTCACCGCAACATTTTTCAATCCAATCTTGAGAAAACAATTACGAGCATAAAAAGAAAGGGTAGCACGGATGGCATTTCTGTTCAGGTTCTAAGAGATGCATTGCCAATTATAGGAAATCCTCTGGTAAAACTAATAAATGAGTCGTTAAAGAGTGGAATTTTCCCAGATTCCTGGAAGAAATCCAAAGTAATTCCTATCAGAAAAATTGTGGGTACAAAGAAATGTGAACAATTTAGACTAATTAATACGTTGCCGGTGTACGAACAAATTTTAGAAAAAATTGTCAAAGACCAATTGCAGGAGTTTATCGAAGCAAATAAGATTATAAGTGGCAAACAATCCGGATTCAGAAGCAAACATTCGTGTGAAACGGCATTAAATCTAGTCCTAGCAAATTGGAAAAGTGAACTTGATCAACAGAAAAGTGTAGTGGGAGTGTTTCTAGATTATAAGCGTGCTTTTGAAACAATCGATAGGGAAAAAATAATTACAAAATTGGACAAATATGGAATACAGGGAATCGAGAAACAATGGTTCGAGAGTTATCTATCTTCGCGAACCCAAACAACTGTGTATAATGAAGAGGAATCGACGGAAATTCTTAACACATTGGGGGTTCCTCAGGGATCCGTATTAGGTCCATTGCTATTTCTACTGTACATCAATGATCTGGAAATAAATATTAAACACTGCTCGCTAAATTTGTTTGCTGACGACACATTAGTTTGGGTAACTGCGGAAAATACTACTGATGCCGCCAACAAAATAAATACAGATCTTGAGATGATATCAAAGTGGTTACAAATAAATAAACTAAAATTAAATATTGCCAAAAACAAAGTGCATAATCGTATCAAATAAAATTAATAGTGAAAATATAACTGTTAAAGTAAAAATAGACGGTCTAGAAATAGAAAAAGTGCCTGAAATTAAATATCTGGGAGTTATTATAGATAATAGACTTACTTTTCGTAGTTATATAAATTTTATCATTAAGAAAGTCGCTAAAAAATTGGATTTTTGGGGAGAATAGCCAGTAAACTAAGTATTAATGCTAGAATTCTGGTCTATAAAACCATTATTGCGCCACACTTTGATTACTGTGCAAGTATCCTCTTTCTTTGTTATGAATCGGATTTACAAAGGTTGCAAAAACAACAAAACAGAGCGATGCGAAATATTTTACGATGTTCTAAATATACGAATATTAAGTTAATGCTAAATACGTTACAGTGGCTAAGTATCAAACAACGTATTTATTTTAATACGTTGGTTTTGATTTACAAAGCTGTTAATAATGTATTACCAAATTTATGTCGGATCACTTGATACTAAATGCTGACGTTCATCAATATAAAACAAGGAATCGATTTGATTTTAGGCTGCCTAAATTAAATAAAGCGAGTACACAAAATTCTCTGTATTACAAGGGACTAAAAGTCTATAATTCGCTTCCACAAGATGTAAAACAAATGACAAATATTTATAGTTTTAAAAAATATTTAAGCAGCTTTGTTAAACAATACTATTAATTTTAATGTTATTAATGATAAATAAGTTAAGATATATAATAATAATTATTCTATGTACTAGTATATTATACTAAATAAACTTACTTCCTTACTTACTTACTAAACAATTAAGTGTGTAAATAAATAGCACCCATTAAACACCTGCAAACAGCCTGTAAACAATCAGTTACTTCAAAATAATGTTGCCTTTCTACAGTACTATACGGCAGAAATTCTTTGTAATAATGTTAGAAAATGGTAGAAAATAGTGGTCCAAGAATAGATCCGTGTGCCACTCCCTTGTAATTGTATTGTTTTATAGCATAGCTTCATGTTCTATCATCCTCAGTTTTATCTTATTTTTTGTATAATGGATTTTATATAAAAATTGCAACAAAGTGGAATTAGGTTTATTCCAAAATTATTATTAGTTTGGCTCAGTCGTACAGAATGAAAAGTTTATTAAAACATCTGAGTTTAAGAAAACTAGATTTTTCAGAATATGTGAATCTTGTTGTGCAGAGAAGATATAGGTAGTACATATGTCAATGTTACAGGAATGTGGGGAAAACTAAAAAAACTATGTACGTAGTATTTTTAACAATAATTGTTATCGCTGTAAATTGTATTGACTGTAGAGAAGTTGAGTAATAATCGTGTTATCGCTTTGTTTTGCTCAAAAGGTCCTATACAGGATAAACATATAAACATATTTCCTCTTAGTAATCACAAAAGAATAATAGATTTTGTATGTTTTGTAGTTTCCTTTCGCTGCCGGGTTGTGTACTTCTCAATGCATTTTAATTTTATATGAAGATTTTGCGCAATTCTTATTCAGTTATTTCTGGACAATTTTGGCTAACTCTGCTGCATTCTCATTTTTGGTTTTTAAAAAGTCAGCATACATCACAATTTAAAGAAGGTGCATATTATGTGACGATTCATAGGGGAATCTAAGTAGCCTACCATTTGTTTTCTCATAAAAACAGATGAATGAAATCATTTCGACTTACTTAAAAACATTTTGCAACGGTAGTGTAATTTTGTTTTCTTAGTTTTGTCAATTTTTGTATTCAATTTTGATCATAGTAGGCTAATAATAAATAAACGAAAGTAAAATTTGAAAAAACATTCGTCGTCTGTTCAAAACTATGGCCACGTGAAGTAGATAAATATAAAACACTGTATTTGCGAAACTTTTTTTGATAGGGATGGCTATACAACGAACAAGAAACTACAAGTAATTAGTACTTTGTATTCTTGCAGCAATGTGTATGTATAGCATAGAAATTAGCTTCTAAAATTCTGAATTATTGCTACATGTAGTTATCTATTTAAGCGCACTTCTCATGTCGTTATTCGATTTTTTATCTGTGTTTACAATTTGCAATACATTTCAAAGACGACTAGTTATAAACCTTATCGAATTGATAATTAGTTATCACTCATGTGCACAGATATTAATATTAGTATAACCTACCTTGCACGAAAATAAAATCGGGGATTTCAAAATTATTTTTTGTATTATGGCTTTGAAATAAAACATTTTTTAAATGATAATGAGAGTAGATGTTAACAAGCATTTTTCTAAAGGTTTCTACATAATGGTTAACCTTTTCTATGTTTTAAAAATTAAATTTTACACTGCGCGTGTCAATTATCTGGACAGTTTCAAAATACTATATTCTTATGCCAGATTTTTAATAACCAATATAACCAACTGAATAGATGTACTACTGTTAAATACCGGAATTAGTCTAGGCATTTATGCACGACAGAATATTTTATAAAAAAATTGGAATATTTTAATGGGGTAGTGCAATATGGTAAAAAATAGGTCAACAAGTGCAAATAACTCAATGTGACCCCTCACACCAATCCAGTCCAAGATATGAGCTTTTTTATATTTGCCTATTAAAATAAATGTTTGCCCTGATATCGAATTTATTACAACGCAGATAAGTTGTGGAGTTTTTACTTCTATACCGATGTAGCAAGAGTTTCTAACAATCCTTTCAAATGTTCCGGTACTGTATTTACTTTTCTAATTTGGCAGTTATTGAACATGAGTAAATTGAGTTGGGAGATCGAGAAAGCCCTCCACTTGAACTGCTAATCCTATCCACGTTTCTCTAAAAATCTGTTGGCAGCCAGTTTATAAAAAAATAGTTTATGATTTATTTTTGTCCATGGTGTTTGACACTTTTTATAGTACTCTGCATAGTTCACTCTTACGAGAAATATCACCCTATATTTGCGACAACTAGATATGCTTAGTAAAAGTAATATTAACTTCATAATTTAATTTGTCCAGCACCTCCTAGTTACAAGGCTATTACTAGATCGATGTTTTTTGACCCATAACCCACTAGTAAGGTAAACCATAACCCAAGGGTGAAATAAAAACCACTACTGTATTGTTGGTAGCACGTCAAGCTATGTCAAATTCGTGATTTGCAGGTTAAGTTTTGCGTCAGTCTGTGTCAAATAACAAACAAAACCTAATCTACTAACCTCGAATTTGACACATACTGACAATACACTTCAATACTGCCAAACGTATAATACGAATCACATGCGATTCTAATTATAAATGTATTTGATCTCTCGGTTCTTTCCAATTTGTTACTGACTTTTCACGGCTGTCAATACAAAATTTATGTTTTTAGATATTTATTGATCTGTTGGATACAATTTTGTATGGCACATTTGTGTTATTAGTGTTATTACAAATAATTCACTTGAGAAATGTCCCCTCTCGGCCTGGTGGACTCGAGGGCTCAACTTTTATCTTGTGGATTTTTTGTAATATTACCAATTTATCATGAATAAGTACTATTGAAATTAAGTTTTCAAAATAAATGTTACCGTTCCAAAATACACATTTTAAATTACTTTCCTGTGTAGGTATCTTGCTTCTAAGTCAGATTTGATAGGTAACTTTTTGCGTTTTAAAATGTTACTTTGAAACACCGCTAGTTGCCGTTTAATTTACGTAAAACGAAAAATATTGAGATTGAAAAAAATTTTAATTATAAAACTGAATGTACCTATAAGTAAATCTGACCTTTAAAGAACCTAGGGATGTCGTAACGTAAAAGTTGAACTTTTTAAATAGCTATAAGGCATAATCAACCTGACAAATAAAAATAAAAACTAACTAACCCCTGAAATAGTTGTTAATTTTCATTTGTTGCCTGTTTATATTCGCACAATAGATGCTAGAACGTTATATCAATTAACAATGAATAACAGGGATATAGTTTATAATAAAGAGATTTTTCTAGGAATTGTTCATACTGTCTCAAGTTGCTGAGCATAATCTTCATTATCCACATCACTTCGTAGCAAACACTGAAAAGAAATTAGCAGAGCATTATTATTGTTCACCGACTGTAACAGAAGTGAATACATCAAGCAGTAGAGTGGAGAACAATGCATTTTCATACGCCTTATATCAATTAGTATTTTTGTTTGGACGCGAACGATACGTCATTCAGTTAAATAATGAAACACTTGCAGATGGAAGGGTTTGCTTGTTCAGAGCCTTCGTGCAGGGGTGGTTCGTGAATTATTTATTCACTTGAGTTTCGTACTATGTTGCTCCAAATACTTTATAAATATTTTTGTAACGATTTTTATACGTCAGTCATGTTGAAAACGTTACCATATATAATTTCTTTAAACTGAAGCGAATATCTCAGTATATTTTAGCATGTTTGCCTGATAATAATTTAAATTAGAAAAACTACTACAAAAGTTGTATAATTGCTATTTCTAATATACTGATGCGTATAGTAAATACGTGATAGCCTATTATTAGACTCCAATAGACTTCTGATTAAATGTTTGGTTTTAAAATATGTTACATTTTAGATTCATAATATATAACCTTAGTGTTTTATTACTAGGACTTGAACTATATTTTTATCAGTTTGCAACATTTATTAATAAAATTAATGGGGAACGGTTGCAAACATGCCATCAAAAGCTAATTTATCTGTTTTTTCGTTACACGTACTTGAACATGTGCAACATTGCATGTCCGCTTCGTGAAGGACATCTTCTAACCGTAATAAATCGCAGAACAGATATTTAATTTAATCTGGACGAATTTCTGATTAAAATCCATTTAGTGTTATATGTCTTTTTGAAGTGGCTTTAGGTGCATTGGAACATATACGATATTTTCGTTTTAAGGTTTTAAGCAAATAAAATGTACATACAAGCCAATAGCGATTTTATCGTTCAAGCAACATTTTTTTGGCGGAAGTAATTTGGATTTCAAATTTTTAAATATCGATTAAGCTATTTCCAATTACAGTACTCATGTATTATTGGGTAAATACTTCTGCCTGTATTTAGTTTTATTAGCAAGTTTTGCACACAGTCACTCGAATTTAACAGCTCGTTTCCTTTAGCGGTGTATGGCGCGTTTTACAACATTGTTTATTCGCTGGGATGAAGACAATGCCCATTTGAAGAGTTTTAGTGGTTTTAGGAGTTCTACTTTAATGGTAGCTGTTTAATGTCAAAAACTTCACCAAGTTTATTTCGCACGTGAATTATTAACAAGTGTTGGTAATAAATGAGTCCTACAATAAAATGCAAAAATAAAGTAGGTCTGCTTGGCTGTTTAGTTAATTTTAGTTGTTATTTTAGTGTAATTAATAACCACTGCTGTAGCTACAAATTACTGCCCCCACTCCTTTTACACTGTGTTCTAAGGGTCTCGGATATTGAGTTATGCACATATTTTTGAATGAAAACATATTTCAAACAATGAAGACTAGAAACGTGTGAGTATATCATCGGCATGAAGCTGTGATTAATCAGTACGATATGTGCTATTGCTACCTTAAAAACAAAAAAGAGTACGTTTAAATTTCGGAACATAGAAAATAACAGTTTTTGTAATTTAATTTTTTTACGTAGAAAGTTTTAATGACTGGAGTGCAAAAGCGCTATACATGTAAAGACTGGAAGAAGAAATAATAAAAAATAAAATAGATACAAGTGGCCCAGTAGAAGAAATCTGCAAAAAAACAATATTACCTATCAGTGCTGCTAATGGAGAATAGGGAGAGGAAAGGTGAACATAAATTTAGAAAATAACCGTACTAAAGGTACAAGAGAGTACGAAACAAGATAAATGTAGAAATCAGAAGAATAAAAAGGCCCATGGCAAGCAATTTAGAAGAAACATAGAAAGTGACTTCTCTGGAAGTCGAAATATTACAGAATAGGAAAAAATGTAAACGAAAACTACCAAAGGAGCAAGATAACAGTATAACAGAACAGAAGGAATACTTTGCAAAACTTTGAAGCACAGGAACAGAACCCCGATGATAACATGCAACTGGTGGAATTCGCATTAGAAGAAATGTAAGACGCCATGGACAAAATAAAACATAGAAAGACCAGATAAAATCCCCAAATCAATGAATAAAAGAATTTAAAAAACTATTCAATAGCTCGGAAAAAAGACTCGAAATGTAATTATACCATAATGTATGGTACATTGTTAAATTTAGTGGCTTCTAAAATTTGGCTTTTTAACATTTTGAACAACTCTTCCTGATGACATTTTGTCGTATTTAAAACAGAAGAGGTATTTTACCTGAAAAAATAAGTGCTTTTATCTACCGCTCATGAAGACCAATCCAACAATTTCTTATTAAGATTTTCGACTCAGAATTGTACAAGGAATATCGCTACTTGAAGCTTTAGTGGCCATTACGGGACACCCTGTATATTCATATAATCTGCACGCAAAATATCGTCTTCCTCTAACAAACGTTTTTGATTTATACCGTCAATAGACAGGCGGAATTGAGGAAACATGTTTGTCCTCATCCAGGGACCATGAAACATGAATATTCGAAGAAATTTGGGAAGGTGATTTTTCCACAATTACAATACTTCCTTCATCTTTTAGACGAGAGAAGTAAAAAGACAAAACAAATAGAGAGGGCCACGAACATCAAGACAGTACGATGCATTCTTATGGTGACGCTCCAAGATCGACTGTTATAATGGATATACAGGGTCCGGCAGAATGACCGACCCTATTTATATTGTTAATAACTGTCTCAAATTATTTTTTTTTTCAAAAATGTATAGTAAAAACTTGCCAATTTAAGTTACAATATAATTTATTTATTAAAAGTATTAGCACTTGCTCCAAATTAATTTGGTTATTATTCAGTAGTTGAAGGAATTGTTCACAAAACGTAACCCGAATTTCGAAATCTCATGGTAGTAATTGGTGCACGACTTGAACTTTCTAAGGATGAAATGTTCGAGGGGTTAACCACTAAGGAAAAAATGTGACAAGATTGCGAAATTTAATGGATTTCTAGGGATTTCCATTGATTGCGGAGAATTTCAAAAGATTGCGGGGGATTTTCAAAGATTTCGGGGGATTCCCATAGATTGCGGGGATTTCGAAAGCATGCGAGTAATTTCCAACGATTTCGGGAGACTGCTGGATGATTTCCGCAACCGTTTTAAAGGTTAAGTAACCTAAAATAGGGTCGGAAATAGGGGACATAAATAAGTAGCTGTAAAACCATGCAGACTTAAAAAATAATTAATCAGTGTGGGGATTAGTAAGATAATCTGGCAAAATGCGGTAGTAAAAAATTTATTTAGTTAACTATTTATTCATTGTTGATACATTTTAGTACAAAATACCGGGTAACAGGTTTCTGTACGTATATTAATATACTACTAGATATAAACTATAAAAAATATATAAAGAGGTTTACACGGAACTTCCCTGGCGCAAATTACATTAATTTGCAAATTTAAAGAAATGTAGTCCGCTGGGATTTGAATTTCGCTCACCCAGGCGAATATGTGACTGGAGTTTCTTGTCCGCCGCTAGATTAGCTGAACCACGGGCGCATTCAAATTCGATGAATTTATGCAGCTTTATAAGGATACTATTTATTCTGTCCCATTTCTGATGTTTAATCTGTATATGTTAGGGCTCATTTTCGCCAGTGATAAAGCCTGAGCTATGTGCAAATTATTACTTGTATCTTACTTATATATTACTACTTGCAAGCAAAAGAAGTGGAAGTTGTGACACTAAATATTTTGAAAAATCAAAGGCAACTAGGGATAAAAGTATCTTAACATTCTTAATAATACTGCAACAATAAAAGGAACCACTCGGTAATTCAAACTAAATCAATTGGAAAATAAAACAAATTGAAAAGCGGGCCGACGAATCGTCATGGAAGGGACGTTGCATGGAATTGTTTTACTCTAACGTCCCACGCAAGTGACTTTAAACAATTTTAAAAATTAAAGGAAAATAAGGCTAAAAATATCGTAACGAGCCCAATAATACTGATACAATAAAACGAAACACTTGGTTATGCGAATTACATCAATTGCCAATTTTAAAAAAATACCGGCGGTGGGATTCGATCTACATCATCTGCGTATGCATTGTAACCGCATCGATATGTTACAGTGAGCCATACAGCCCCACTGGTACGAGTGCGACGCGCGGCTGTATTTAACAGAACGGTTTTATTGTTAAAACGTTTTGACTCTTTTGCGACATTATCCTGTTACTGTTGGGTCTTATTATTGTCAAGTGTAAAGTCTAACCTACGTGGAAATTATTACTTTCATTTATTTCACAGTTAACGCAAAAATATACAAAATGTATTTTTTAAAGTGCTCACCCTATATATACTTGTCTGAAAATTTCGGTTTCATGCCAGGCAGACATATAATCTGCATGCACAATATCGTCATCTTCCAACAAATAGTTTTTGAATTATACCGCCAACAGGCAGACAAACGGAATTGAGAAAACCTGTTTTTTGTCATCTAGAGACCTTGAAACGGGAAGATCTGAAGAAATCTCGAAAGGTGATTTTTTTGCGATTACATTACTTACTTCGTCTTTTAGATGAGGGAAGTAAAACAAACTGTTTCTTAGTATGTAATAGTTACTATACTAACCGATTAGGATATAGGTACCTTGGCACATACTTAAAGAAACAGTAATAATAATTGAAAACGGCTCCGTTTTTGTAGTAAATTCATTAAAAATTAAAAATATCTACCATGACACATCTCACAAAATGGTTGCTGTGCAAGCACCAAAGGGGCGCTCCAACTTTGTAATCCGAATCCGGGGCAAGTTAAGCATTGCACCGCCAGACGCAAGCGAATAAATACGAACCTCTACACCGCAAAGTAAAATGAGGTTACCGATAATGCATACATACAAAGTGAAGTATACTCTTTTTTCAATAGTTAATAATTTGTCAAGGAATGAGTCTAAAATATCTCTTGCTATAACTAGAAATCGAGCAGTACCCTTCTTTCTAATTTTTGTAGAATATCTACACTACATTTTCTTATTTGTTACTATTAATTAATTACTTGTAATTTCATCACAGACATTTTTGTTAATCATTTCAGTAGGTCCATAGTATGTTAAAATAATTTCACAAAGGCTTTTCCATAACACGTATACTTATCTCAAAAAACTTTTTGGGCTCATACAACTGGATGACCGATGATATTCGGAAACAGCTGAAGATAAAGCGTACCCTCTGGGACGTTTTTAAGAAATCTCGGCTAGAGGTAGACTATCGAGTTTTTCGCATGCGTTGCAACATTGTTTCGGCCTTGATTAGGTCAGTCGGCACCAACTATGAAAACAGCATTGTACTAGGAAGCGCCAAAAATTTTCCCAAATATATCAGAAGCAATGTATCCTCTCGCTCCTCTCGCATAACAACCCTGATACTTCGTGATGATAACAACTCCGTGTGTACAGAACCTAATGAGATAGCTAACCTATTTGCCAAACAATTTTCACGATCGTTTTTGGAGGAACCCCTGGGAAACCTACTAGTACTTGATCCAACCACTCGCTGTTCAAATATAGCTTAACCACTGTCAACTTCGAAACGGACCAAGTTTTTAAAGTCCTGTCACAGCTCAGGTCCGATTCTAGCCCAGGGCTCGATGACATTCATCCCCTTATGTTAAAGAATTGTGCTGAATCACTTCTTATGCCTCTCTCAAACTCAATGAATGGGTCTCTACAACATAGTGCGCTTCCAAATTCTTGAAAGCGAGCCGCTGTTATTCCAATACATAAGAAAGGAAACAAACTTGATCCTGTAAACTACAGGCCTATCCGTCAACCATTTGTAAGTGTATGGAACGAATAATAACAAAACATCTGACAACTTTTCTCCTGAACAACCACATCATCCCGCAGACTCAACATGGATTCCTACCTGGACGATCAACCGTCACTAACTTACAAATCTAAACGAGTGGACTGAATCCCTTGACTAAGGTGAGCCTCTTGATGTTTTCAACTTTGATTACTCTAAAGCATTTGACCAAGTGACCATCGAACGTCTGTTACTAAAGCTTGAGCATATCGGTATAAAAGGCGATTTGTTGAGATGGATTTCCGAGAGGAAGAACGTTTTGTGTGAGGGTCGCGGATACTTACTCAGAATATTATCCTGTACTAAGTGGTGTGCCGCAAGCTTCCGTTTTTGAACCTATTCTTTTCCTAGCATATACAAGTGACTTAACGTGCAATATATCATCAAATATAACACTATTTGCTGACGATACCAAATTTTTCGGGAACCCAATCACGGATGGTTTCTCTTTATACGACGACCTTAAGCGACTACAAGACTGGTTAGCGAAGTGGCTATTGACGCTTAATGCCTCGAAGTGTAGTGTCTTGCACTTAGGTCATAATAACCCTAAGAGAGAATATATTGTAAATGGCATGATTTTGAAGAGCGTGGAAACCCAAGTAGAGTTAGGTGTCTCAGTCATGAGTGATCTAAAATGGAGTGCGCACATAATTAGTGTAGTGAAAAAAGCAAATAGATTAATATACCTCGTTAAATGAAAAACCCATTACCCTCCCTAGTGCTAAAAATTTATAAAACTTACATTCGCCCCCTGTTAGAATATGCTACTCCGGTGTGGTGCCCGTATCTTGTAAAAGACATTGAACTATTAGAGAAGGTGCAAAGGCGAGTGACTAAAATTCCATTTAGTTTGCGAAATCTTAGTTATCCCGAAAGATTGTCGAGATTACACCTAACTAGCCTTAGAGTCAGACGTTTGCGAGGCGATCTTATTGAAGTCTTTTATAATTTGTAAGGGTCATTATCGGCTTTGCCGCTTATCTCTTTTATTCTTTAATAATAATACTAATAATAATAACTTTTTGGAAGCGTGTAGTCTTCTTGAATGGAAGCCTAACCGCAGGCTTTTCAAATTAATTTATACACTTGCTCGAGATGTTTACATCCAAGATAATTGAGTTTTTTTCGTTTTTTTTATTGCAGCAATTTATGCGAATAAAAAATAACTTTTTTTAAAGATTTTATAGTATATTTCAAATTATCCTCTTCCTAATTGGGCCCTTGTTGATGATTTGTGAGTAGGAAAGCCAGGCGAAACCTTCCCGTTAAGACATTTGTATTCTACGTCAACTCACAAAGAAGTGCACACATCTGTGGTTGAGACTGTATTGGTTTATATGGTAAATAAATTCTGTATTTATACACTAAACTAGGTCTACGGTTGTAAACATAATAGTGCGATTCTGCATTGTCAATTCAGCACGACCTAGTAACTTGACTTATATTAAAAATGCTGTGTGATAGCCCACACTGTTAAAAGTGTTGTAACTAGACCGTTAAACCATAAATGATATTACAAAACGTAACTACTTGTGGTACATATTGCATTCCGTAAATAATAAAAAAAAGTTTTAAGCGAAGTTTAAACTCATTAGTATCTGTTTTAGTTAGTATTCGGTGTGTTTATAAGTAACTTATGTAATCCTAATTGAAAATCAAACAATCTTTTAAAAATCTAAAGCTTTTTGGGCTTATGTTTGGAGGAGAGCTCTTTAGGTAAATATTTTCCAGAACTTTGGGTCTGTTTCAGCCACAAGCTGCCGAACTCAGCAGTTACGCCACTGTTAAAGTCCCCAACTTTAAATTAGAAACACTGATAGGACGACCCGAAATTTAGTTTTAATACTGACAGCTCCTGGCCGATGATAATATTGATAACGCCCAACCCCTATGCATCTTTTTATATGCAGTAACTGCGACGTGATAAAGGGTGTTACTCAAACGCGACCTTTTGACACAAGTCGAAGATATCGCATGAACCCTCAGGCAGGCGCTGACCGTATTCACTTCCAAATTGATACTCAGCCACACAAACAACCACGATTTGACGCTGGCACGAGTCCAAGTTGATCTTAAGCCGATCCGAATCACTTCTGCTTTAATTCGGAGTCGTGTCGTTTACACCTTATGCACTTATGTGTATCAATGCCGCTTGGTTTTGCCTTGCATTCCGTGACTGAACCTTCCTGGTCACGCCCGAAGATCGTTCAACTTAATAAGCAGCAGCGGTTTGATGCCACTGGTTTATCTGCCATTATTAGTATCTTCTCGTTGCTTATTCGTAACTCTAGAAAGACCGCATCATGCAGAAAAGGACACGCGGGTAATATAATAATAATGCAATCGCGTTTCAACCACGGGGAATGTTTTAAGGTTTTATTTGTAAATGGCATGCGAGGCATCAGAGCGTTTAATTCGAACAGGAATTCAGTTTGTGGTCGTCGTTTAATTAGTTTAATCAAATTTACAATTTATGTAGTTGTAGGAAAATTAATTTTAGGAAACATGCAAATTTTAATTTGACACAGTGGTAAAAAGCCGCATCATTTTATGAATTATTTATGTGGCACTTGTTCGTCCACTCGCTATAATTATTGTGAAAATATGGGCGTAATTATGTTTTGAATGTCAAAAATTAATACAGTTTTCTGACTCATAACTCTATTCTTTCTAAAACTGAAGTTTCCGTGTAATGTGAAATGGCATTTTGTACATACTCTTAAAACTGTTGGTGAATATAGTCTCCGTTTTACTTGTTGATATAAATCTATGTACGACGCCTTAATGGACTTGTGATAGTAAGACTTAATTTATAGTACCTAAAGTTATAAATAGTTCCGTAAGCGACACGGAGTAGAAGCGTTTGAAAACCGAAAACGTTTTTTTGCAACACTATGTTTTTCTACTCTTAATTAACCATTTTGAAATAAAACATGAAAATACTTTTTACTTAAATTATTTATAGCATTATGCAAATGCAGATTTACGATATCAGATGCATGGTAGATTTTGGTTTTCATTATGTAGCAGCATTAATACAAATCAAAATTCGAGGTATTTACAATTTACAAATTACATTCAGGAAGACACATGTAATATTTTAAAATGGAAAACGGCGACCAATACAAAATATGTAAATAAGCAAATAAAAATCAAATTAGCGTCGGCAATAATGTAACTTTAGAGTACTAGAGAGTAAACGTTTGCTCTTTTTTCTTTCCTGTCGCTGTAGTAATCTTGATTATAACACAATTACAGTGGAAATCATATATAATAAATTATAAGGCTGCTATACACTTTGCTCCTGCAATGAATCATTTAACAACTTCCAGACTCGAGTTTAAAGTCGAGCTGTGGCCGATATTTTTTAAAATAAAATTTTCGGTACCATACATGCTAGAGATATGTCATACAATAAATATTATAATGCAAAAATGTACTTGGAAGATTATTTAAAACTACCCGAAAATGGAATGTGAAACACCGTTGTACTTCTTTTACTTTTGAATGTATCGAAATGAAACGCATCAGTAAATTATTTATAATTTTTCAAACGAACTCGGCATAAACGGATGCAGAACGTAATATTATTCAGACTTTTCCATTTAAAGAGAAAACCAAAATCGTTTGTGGAGAAACCATATTAATTCAAGTGTTATCTACTCACAGTATAATTAACGTGTAAATTATAAACTTGAGTTGTAAGGATTGTATTGAATTATTTTAATGATACTATTTGTCCGCACAGTAATGCAATTATACACAGAATTGGAAATCCTGATATAACTTAGGTTTTTTTTTTAATTCTACAGGAAATTTAGAAACGTGAGTTGTCGCTTAATGGTTTTTTACTAAAATGCACAAGCTTATAGAAGCCCTTAATTAAGCCAGGGAGTTAATTCTCAAACTAGTATTCCAAATCGTGACGTTGTGATTTGGAGGACTTGTATTGTGCAAAAGCAGCGCTTAAAATTCACTAAAGCATCTCGCAATTGTTAAACAATTTATATGAATTCATGAGCTTGATTAATTATTCCGACAGCAAATGATAAGAAATCTGAAGTTTCCTTCGTGCTCAACACATTCCGATAAGTTTAAGTGAGCAAAAACCCATGAATTATTTATTTTATACCCATTAGCGTGCTGTATCGTTGTAAATTATTAACTGCTTCCACATTAAATGTTATATCTCTAGTTCTAAAAGTATTGACAAATAATAGCGACCCAAAAAAGCCATCGTGCCATGTATTCTGTCATGTGTCGTTCTCGGACTCCATGTTTTGCCATGGTTAGGGAAACTTTTTTGTTCTAGTCATTACATCGACATTATCATTTTTCTAAATACGCGTCTCTGTATCCCTAGGTCGTCATGATTCACTGAGGAGAAGCTATTGTAACTAGCTCTTTTGACGAGCAAGATTTTGCTAAACTGGTCGCGTATACTAATTTGTGTGTTCAAATGGTTATGTTAAAAATCCTTCTCGTTTCCTCCTCCGTTTCCTTGTAATTAATTATACAGATTTATAGATTTCTTAGTTGTGGAAAAGATGCTCAAGGCGCACTTTAGTATATTTTACTCAGAAATTGAAAGGCATCGGAGATTTTCTTGGAAGGTTTTATATGAGAATACAGAAAATCGATGTTATTCTCGGAGAAATATTTTATCTACGGCGTTCTCAAAATGGACAAGCCGCCATTAAAAACGAAAGGACGATTAGTTTTAAGTTAAGTGGAAAAGTAGTTCAAGTAGTGCTGTTATCTTGAATTTTGTGCAAGTAACAACAATACATTTATTATTATTATTATTATTACAATAATTATTGTCATTCAGTCTTTGCGTTGGTATATATGTAACTCTAAACATAATAACTTTGTATTTACTACATTAATGAAAGCATAGTTATACCCGAGCTCAAATTACCGTCTAATTTATGGTGGATAGCTTAGGGCCGTAGAAACACTGTATGCAGGGTTGAAACAAATCCTGACTTAGTAAAAGTCGGACTTTTCGAATTAACTCGGATTTTTTTGAATTCATCCAATTTTTCCTCAATAACGCCTAAAATGAGAAAAATGAGTAATATCTCTTTATTTAATATTATTTTAAACTGATCAAGCACTTAATTAAACCTTTCACGTCTACTAAACAGTACCTACTAAATTTCTAAAAACAACCCAAAAATAACATAGGTGACTTTATTCTAAACTAGATATTAATTAAACACGTAGGTATAAATATTACTATATTGCAAGATTATTTATTGCCTGTTTAACATTTTCATTAGTGAACTTGATTTTCCGGCTTTTTCAACTCCTAGCCTTTTTTGCAAACGGGAATGCACTAACCCAAAACATTTTAAAAAGAATCCACACCTGCGGAAGAAGTTACTGTATTTTTCCACTATAGGGTCTATAACTACTAGTCAAAATGGTAAAATCCACCACTCAAAGTCTGTCATGTTTGAGATAACAGTCTTGCATTTAGGCGTCATTCACTATAAGGCAATAATTCTGACATTTGGAAGCTGGGATTCCCCGGTCTTTGTGTATTTTGATGATTTCTCAATGCATTTTACTGTGTGCGCCATTTAATTTAATTTATGTAATTTATCAACTCGTATGCATTAGAAAAAATGTGAATTAATTCATGACTTTTTTGGAAAAATCATTTGATTTAATTATTGCTTTGAATCACTGAATTAAATAAAATGAATTAATTCCTGCCAATCGTGGCTGTAGTTAGAGACAATTTGCAAATGGAGTATCAATAAAGAAGTGCAAAAATTGCAGCTGTAAGCGCAATACAACGAAGCGATGTGTTGTTGTCGCTTGTTAGGATAGTTGCAGTATTATTGATTTTTCACACGGGATAAGATATGTAAGCTACTTATTAAATGATGAGTAACGTAAACCATTCTTTACGTATATTAATATTGAGTGAATTGGCTAGAAAGAGGACTCGTTTTATTTTATATATTTTCGTTGAATCAGATATTATTCTTGTATTTACTCATGATTAATTATTTATTTTTATTTTTGTTACAGGTGAGTAATGGTGGAACCTAAAACTGAATCCTAAAGAAATTAAAACACAGTGGCATTATATTAAATGCGTAAGTATTCTTGAAAATCGAAAAATGTTTTATATAAAATAGTTGCGTACTTTATTTTTAGTAGGAGCTCATGTAATAAGTTAATTATACATGTAATCACTAATCAATAATTAAGCAACGTCTGCATGCTTCACTCGAAAAACTAGTGAGGTGAAACACAAGATGGTCATTCTTGATATTTGTTGCGTTCGGGATAGGCGCTCGATCGTACTGAAACCACATATGCTGTCAAAATTTAAAAAAACTATAGGCATTTATTACAAAAAAATTACTTATAAGTAAAATTTTTTAAAAACTAAATGATATACGCCATGAACAAGGTCATAAAATCGAACTTTCCCAAGAAGAACACTGTATTGGCAATCGGTTGGAAAATACTTGGCCCAATATTAAATGATTGTTCAATACTGTCAATAATCTACCGATATAGTGTATATATTGTTTTCCAATTATTTACCAATAGATAGCAGCGCTATATTGTATCTATGATTACCCAATGATAGTTTTACAATTTTTGCATATTTAAATGTAATCTATATAAGCACAATATAGTTATTGATATATTTTGCCAATTTAGATTTTCAACATAAGCAATATATTGCTACAATATAGCACTGCAATATTGAATGCAGCCTTGGAATCTATATAAATACAATATTTAATTCAATTATGATGCCAGTATAGATATGCTATATAAATATGTTAATGACACAATATTGTTTTAGAATACTTTCATACAATTATTTATTTATAGCATATTGTCATATAATCTATATGAATACAATATAGTTATTGATATAGTTTGCGAATTTCGATTTTCAATATAAGCAATATATCGCTACAATATAACACTGCAATATTGAATGCAACCTTGGAATCTATATAAATACAAATATTATTTCAATTAGGATGACAATGTAGATATTTTATATAAATATGTTCATGATACAATACTGTTTTACAATATTTACATATCATTATTTACTACTAGCTCTTATTCCCATCACATAGGAAGGCTTAGTCCAATTAAAATGGTTTTTACATTTTTAAAATTGAATTGTAAATTAAAAAATTACAGAAGGTTTTTAACGTCTTTAATATAGAAAGCAAGTGTTCAAAATTATATACAAAATAAGTAAATATTTTTTATTGTTGCCATAATACTGAAACACCTGGCAACGTGAATTACGTTAATTTGCAACGGAAAAAAATTTCGCAGACGGTCCAATTCCAACCTGTGGACATTTCATTGCTAAAACAACGTTCTAACCGCTGATCTACGAACGGGCGCTTTGTGTAATAGTTTATCACTCCGGTATACATGGCACCGAACAGGACACCCGATCAAATACGAAGTGCGAATCGTCAGTCGGTGCCATATTCCTTGTCTTTGTTAAGTGCACGCTTTCAATAGAAGATGGCAAATATTCAAAAACTTAACCGAACAATCAGATGTCCGCACAGAACAGGAGAAAGGGAAAAATGCAACCGTTAGGATTTAGGCTTAGGAATGCACTCACTAAAATAACAGCCGGCCATTGTAGACCATCATCAGCCTCAAAACTATCAACAAAATCGTATCACCTGTTGCCTCGTTGTTTCGTTGTGTCTATATACATAATTTCATATTTATTAATCTTTATTCCTGCCTGTGCCAGTGCCATTGTAATCACTGTAGGTACATTCGTTGTTGACTGTCGATACAGCATGCAACGTAAAAGTAAGTAAAGCAACTTGTTATTATTAAAAGTAAAGCTAAATGTTCGATTTAAGGACGGTAATCATATTCTAACTTACAAAATGTATTCATAGAGTTTTTTTTTGTTTTCTATACGCGAGTATAACTAACAATTGAGCAAACGAAAATGAAATCAAGCTTGGCTTTGAAAATTAAAACATATTATGTCGATTGTTAATTCACATTATGTTGGATATGGACTATTATAATAACTGTCATGTATGTATAATCTGTAACCTCATTTACCTGTCATATTTAAATTAAAAACATAAGAAGTAATACACCACATGACTTAATTTTTTCAAAGCCAAACTTGATTTCGTTTTCATTTGCTTACATGTTGATGTTACACTATATTATTGAAAACTGATTCCCGGTCTTTTAATGCTGCGTGTTGTAAACTATAAATGTCTGTACTAATTTTGTAACTAAACTTTTTTGTTTATAGTTACATATTTCACTACTTATTCCAGAAGTATATTTATAGCATTGGTATATTTAGAGATTGAAAGGAGGATAGATTAAAACAATAAAGAAAAGGTGGCAAGAAGCAATGTTTTTCTTTAATGAGTATCTATTATTTATTATTTAATTATGCTTAATGTGCTTTAACTACACGGTCATTAGCACAAAGTAACGTAACATATTTTACAATAACTTGGTTAAATTAGTAATTTTAAAGAATTTGATAAGGTTGTGGGGATTTTTGAAGGCCTCGTCTATTGTTGGGGGTATGTGAAGGTTCTTTCTGGAATCGTCGTATTTCTTGCATTCTATTAAGATGTGGTCGGTTGTGAGGGGTACATTACACACATCACAGTTTGGTCGTTCACTTTTCTCTAGCAAGTAAGAATGTGTTAATCGACTGTGTCCAATTTTCAGCCTTGTAAAGCATACTTGTTGACGTCGACTATTGGGTTGGTAAAGAGAATGGATTTGGTGTCGAATCGGTTTCCACATGTTGTCTTCAATTCGTTTTCTGTTTGCTTGGTTAGGCAGTCCTTAAAGTTGTTCTTGGCATCGTAATGGGTAATATAGTTAAAGTTGACAGCATCATTCGAGGATATTGCGTCTTTTGCGTACCTATCTGCGTCTTCGTTACCTGGAATTCGGTGTGTGAAGGTACCCATGCAAATTGAAGCATCTTTCCCGTGCGGGTGATAGTGGCCACTAACTTTTGGATTTGGCATAATAGAGATTCGTTCGGATACAGGTTTCCTATGGCTTGAAGGGCACTTTTGGAGTCCGAGCACAGAAGGTAATTACCGCCTGTTTGGCCATGGATCCATTCTAATGCTTTTAATATGGCAATGACTTCTCCTGTGAAAACACTGGTGTTTGGATGTAGGCGAACTTTAACGTTGATGTCACGAGTGACAAAAGCTGCCCCTACTCCGATATCGTTTTTCGACGCGTCTGTGAATATATATGTGTAATTCGAGAACGGGTACTTGTGGCAAAGTTCATTAAAACTGGCTCGAATTATTGCACAATTGTTATCAGTCTTGGTGATCGGTAAGAGATCAAAATTGACACTAAGAGAAGAGTGTGCCCAGGGAGCCATTTCTGGTGTAACTTTGGGGACAATTTGGGGAAATTGTAGGCTAACCTGGTTTAATAATTGTGTGATTCTGTAGTGGGATGGTTTAGGAAGATGGGGTCTTTTGTCATAGACTGAGTGGAACAGTGGGTCAAATATTGAGTGATAGACAGGGTTTTGGGGGGTGGAGGCTACTGATGAAGCGTATTTGAGCAAAAGTATTTCTCTTCTTCGTTGCAGTGGAAGTTCTTTGGCATTACAAAGAACTTTGCTGGTTGGACTAGTTATATAAGCTCTGTGACAATCCTTATAGCGGTATTGTGCACCGCATTCAGTACTTTTAATTTATTGGGATTAGCTGATGCGTAAACTATTGAGCCATAGTCAAGTTTAGAGCGAATCAGGGTTCTGTACATTGTCATTAAGGTTGGCGTATCTGCTCCCCAGTCATAATTTGCTAGAGCTTTCAGGATATTTATTTTAGATTTACATTTGTTTTTAAGTGTCTCTAAGTGTGTACACCAAGAATGTCGCTTATCGAAGATCAGTCCAAGTAGCTTGACGTGTTCACTATATTCAATCGGGTGGTTGTTTAATTTTAATCTAGGTTCCTGATTGTGTAGATCTTTTTTGCGGAAATGGATAGCTTTTGTTTTACTTGGAGAGAATTTGAACCCTGATATTTGTGACCAATTTGCCAAGTTGTCGATAGCATTCTGTAAATGATTTTGGATGGAAGTTAAATCCTTGCCCTTGCAATAAATCGTAATATCGTCTGCAAATAGGCTGATGTTTATAGGTGGAGCAATGTTATTTGTGACGTCATTGATTGCTATTAGAAAAAGCGTAACGCTCAAGATTGACCCTGGGGGACTCCACTCTGTTGGATCATGGTGGGTGAGTAATGTCCGTTATATTTTACTTTAAACCTTCTTTCTTCTAGAAAGTTGTTTACAAAGGCTAGTAAATTTCCGTTTAAACCGCAATCCATGAGAGATTTTAGGATACGATATCGCCACGCCATATCAAAAGCCTTTTGTAGGTCAAAACATACGGCGATTAAGTGAGACTTATTAGCAAAGGAATCACTTATGTCGGAATCTAGGCGAATTAATTGGTCATAAGTGGAGCGATTACGCCTGAAGCCACTTTGGTACATGGACAGTATGTTATTGTATTCGAGGAACCAACATAGCCTATTGTTTAATATGTTTTCTAACAGTTTGCAGAGAGTACAGGTGAGGGATATTGGTCGATAGCTAGAAGGGTTGGATCTGTCCTTATCAGATTTATAGATTGGGATGACTATGGCCTCCTGCCAAGCTGAAGGAAATTGATGATTATTCCACAGCACATTATATATATCTAGCAGCTTATTTTTGGCGTTGCTGGACAACTTTTGAAGAAATATAAACGGTATGTCATCAGGACCGGGTGCTGAGTTCCGACATCCCTGTAAGGCGAAATCAAGCTCTCGTCTAGTAATGGGAGAATTAATGGGGTTTGTTGGGTCATTTGTTATTGATATTGGTGTTTCGTTAGTTTTTCGGTGCTGTTCAAAAGCGTGATCGTAATTATCGTTGGATGAGGTATTTGCGAACGTCTTGGCTAGAGTTTCAGCTATTTCAGGTGCTGAGGTTACAATTGTGTTTTGAGTTTTAAGTGCAGTAATACTTCGTGGAGAAGAATTGCCTTTAAAAGCACTTAGTTTCCTCCAGACTTCGGATATATTCGTATTGATATTTAGAGACGATACGTATGACTTCCAGGACTCCGCTTTTCTAGTTTTTATTAGTTTTCTTGCTCTGGCTCTATATTTCTTAAATGTGATGAAGTTTTCAAGGGGGTGCTTTTTGTATATACGAAATGCCCTTTTACTTTCTTTGATGACTTTCGAACAATCTTGATTCCACCAAGGCACAGATTTGCGTTTGAGTGGAGGATTAGTTCTGCCAATCGTTGTATCGGCTGTTTCAACTACTATTTGGGAAAATTGGGAAACTAATGTATCGGGGTCCATTTTAGTATTAATCAAGTTCAGTTTGGAATCGATAGATAACGAAAATTGGTCCCAGTCAGCTGTTAAAAGTTTCCATCTCGAAACAGGGTTATAAGTCTGTTTGGGGGAATCAACGAATTTAATTTGGATAGGGAAGTGATCGCTATCATAGAGGTGAGGAAGGACTTCCCATGATATATCTACAGATAGCTGACTAGAGCACATGGTGAGGTCAATGGCGGATAGCGTTCCTGTTGACATTGATATATGTGTAGGTGTGCCATCATTTAGTAACACAACATCTAAATTATCTATGATTTTTTCCACTATTCTGCCTCTTCGATCTAGTGATGCAGATCCCCAAAGAGGGTTGTGGCTGTTGAAATCGCCTACAATAATGAAGGGCGGGGGAAGCTGTAGAAATAGGTTTAGAAGATCAGATTGTTCGATTCTTTGACTATTAGGCAAATAAACACAACATAAGGTTATTTTTTTGGGATATGAGAACTGCAGATATACAGCTTCAATACTAGTAGTAATTGGTACACTTTGATAGATATGTGTGTTTTTTATAAAAATTGCTACTCCACCGCTCGCTATGTTTTGATTGTCGCGATTTTTATGGTATGAAGAGTAACCTTTGAGGGTTGCAACGTTGTTTTTCTTAAAATTAGTTTCTTGGATACAGAGCACATCGGGGAGATAGTCGGATATAAGTAGATTGATATTTTCTAAACGGGTATAATACCCGTTGACGTTCCATTGTATGACGGTGAATTTTAATTAATAAGTGGAGTGCGTTGAGCTAGAGTCTGAGTCGGGAAGCTGGGATAGTTTTTTTCGTATTCGGGTACATCGATTTTTAATGCTTCTGTGGTTGAGGTGTGGGTAGATATCACTAATCATGTTTGCAATTCCTTCGATATCTTCGGAGTAGGTTAAAGCCACGCTAATGAGGTCTTCTGCGCTGTATGAATTTTCTAAAAAGTCCTTGTTAGTATTAAATAAGTTATATTTTACATATGCTATTTAATAATTCTGTATTTATGTTAGAGGCAGTGCGCATAAGGTCCGAACATGGTACAGAAGTTGATATTTTAAAATATATATCTGTTTTTTCCTAGGAACAGCTGCTAATAGAGATGGAGGCAGAAAGTTTGGCATAACTAAGACAACTCATCAGGTATATGCTTGTTGTGATATGTCTTAATGTGCCTATTTAATAACATGTTTTTCAGATTTCCGATGAAAATTACATTAATCAACATTTCACCAATAAACGCAATCGCAAATGACTGATCTTTTTTTAGGGTGATTGATTAGTGTTTTATTTCTGTTTTAGATAATTGGTTTAAGAAGTCGTGATTAGTGTAACTTATATTAGTTCTTAAAAATACGTATTGAAAATAAGTGTTACGAATAATTTTTATTATAATATAGGCTATGTTTACTTTGAATCTTTACAGTTCTGAACCTTTATTTGATTTTTTCTTTTTGTATAGATTAATTCATACCCACAATTGTATTTACGCGAATTGCAAATATTTAGTTAACAATTTATTATAATATATTGGCTTCCAGTATTGAATATATATGATATAATTACATACAATGATTATTCTTTTCAACATTGCGTAGTTCCCACTTGATCATAGCTCTATATAGATTTTAGTTTTGTTTGCCAATATTGATGAATGTATTATACCAATATTAAATTTATATAATAAAACTATATCGAATTTACATTGATAGCCAATATTGTAAAAGTATTGCAGGAAGTTCACATTTTGATCATGGATCTGTATAGATTTACATTATTGTATCAATATTTTGTTGCCAATATTGGTTAACATATTATTTCTATATTGAATTTATATAATGAAATTATACAGAATTTATATTGATAGCCAATATTGTAAAAGTATTGCAGGAAGTTCACATTTTGATCATAGATCTATATAGATGTACAATATTGTAACTAATTCACACAATAATTTGCCAATGTTGCTCCAATATAGGTGTTCTTCTTGGGTTGCCTTTTATTTTTGTAGAAAATTTAATTATTTTGCTATAGTATTATCATAAAGTCTTTGAATCTCGGTAACTTTGGCATATAAAGGTCATCTATGAAATTATTTACTTCTATTACTCTTAACATTAACATCTGTCAAAGTTGTAATAATAGTACCGGGTGGCCATAAATATCTGATATCACATTACCTTTGGAATCAACACCGCTTTATTAAAGTGATGAATCCAACTAAACTAAATGTCATTAATGTCATCACAACTAAAATTCCTATCTGCCAAAAATTATTACAGATTGCAATAAGTATTGAAGTTAGAACAGGAGATTTTTATAATCGAGTCGTAGGCTAAACTGCAGAATCTGGGGCACATTCCCCTCCTCTTATTTGCATTTTATTACATTTCATACCAATACTTATTATAATTGAAATATGTATAATGCTAACCAACATTTAGAAGTAGCTAATTCCATGGCTACCGGGATCTCAGATGTTTATGGCCACCTGGTATATTGTTTTATAAGGATTAAAAGTGGCATTTTGTTTGACGAGCAATTATGTTTGCATTTACAAGGCGAAGCTCAGCGTAGCCAAGCAAACGCAAAAATTACAAGTCAAACAGAGTCACTTTTGATCCGAATAATACATATTATTTTTTCCGCAACCTAGAAAAGTACAAAATATTCAAAATTTGAGATGATTGATTACTTTTGACGTTTCTCATTTAAAAATCACCACAGCCTACCAAATGGAAGTTACTTTTAGTTCCATGGAAGTAAAATTACTTCTAATCCTAGGAACTAAAAGTGTTGCATAGCAACATACACTTTTTGTACCAGTAAGCAAAACGTCCACTTCAATGATAGATTTTGGCATTAAAAGTAATGACTTTTAAGACAGTTGCGGAAAAAAGTTCCATGGAAGTAAAATTACTTCTAATCCTAGGAACTAAAAGTGTTGCATAGCAACATACACTTTTTGTACCAGTAAGCAAAACGTCCACTTCAATGATAGATTTTGGCATTAAAAGTAATGACTTTTAAGACAGTTGCGAAAAAAAGTAAATTTTCAAAGATAAAACGCATTAATAACCAAACAATAGTAATTTGTACAACTAGTTTTGAAAGTCATAGTTTTTTTTCGTGAATTTGTAGTTTTATCAAACAAATGATTGAAAAAGGGGACTTTCAAAACGTGTTGTACACTTAGTTTTTTTTGCATAGTGATGTCTTGTAACTCGAAATTTAGTCGAAAAGGACTTCAGAATTTACAACTGTCAAATTGACATTTCAATAAAATAGTTTAAAAAAGTGTACTTTTTTCACGATTTTGCGTTAAAAAAAGTGGTACTTTCAAGATCACTATGCAAAAAAATTCAGTTGACACTTACCACAAAAATAAACAACATTACCATTTTTAATTGCAATGTGCTTGCTTTTGAAGGATGTCAAGTAAATGTCAATGACATAAAAATAATAGAAGTAAATAATTTCATAGATGACTTTTAAATTCCACCGTGATTCAAAGGTTTTTTTATCATACTGGCGTCTAAGGTACCTAGTACTCCAGTCTAAGAGCTGGTGACATTTTTCAGTGATGATTTAGTTAAGGCCTATTTTTTGAGAGAATGTTGCGGGAGGCATGTATAAGTGTTATCTGTAAGGATTATCCTTGATAGCGGTATCGGAGGGAGGCAGAACACCCCCAATTTGCACTGTAAGTATATGTCAAATTCGAGGTTAGCAGGTTAGGTTTTCCGTCAGTCTGTGTCAAAATTGGCACAAAACCTAACCTGCTAACCTCGAATTTGACATACACTTACAGTGCCACCAACATATTATTCATACATCTGAATTTCCACAGCCGCCCTTATGGACATTTTTAATGTAAGTCTATGTCAAATTCGAGATTAGCAGGTTAGGTTTTGTGCCAATTTTGACACAGACTGATGCAAAACCTAACCTGCTAACCTCGAATTTGACATATACTGATAGTGGAAATTGGGGGTGTTCTGCCTCCCTCCGATACCGCTATCAAGGATAATCCTTACAGCTGACACTTATACATGCTTCCAGCAACATTCTCTCAAAAAATAGGCCTTAACTAAATCATCACTAAAAAATGTCACCAGCCCTCCTACTACTTGTTCATAACAAACAAACAAAAATCTTCTCGAAGCCTTGGAATTTGAATTCATGTCCTTATGTGTACCATTATAACCTCAAATTACATAATTGACAGAAGCTTCTTTTACCGGCATTTTCAAGTTTGTTTGACGTTTAATGTTTCTGAATGAGCTGCAACGTGCAATTTTTGTTTAAAAAAAATCGTAGGTCACTTGATAAATTTAAACAATCGCGAAGGTTTCAAAGAATATATTCAGGGTGTATCTAAAATGGCGGAAAAACAGTTGGCCATATTATTCCTAAAATTCCGAGTAGAAAATCTTAATACTAAAATGTTGCATTGGTCTTCGTGGATTCTCACGAGCTAAAAAAGATAAAATCATGTTTTTTTTTCAGGTAAAGTACTTATTCTGTTTGAACAAAATTTAAAAAATATCCCGTTATTTTTATGAAACCGTGGTACCACAAAATTGTAGGTACTTAAGTCGAATACACACAGTTTTATAAAAGTAAGCCGGTATTTTTTAAATTTTGCATTTGACCTTAATTTTACATTTTCAACAACTTTTCTTAATGATACTTAACGTATTTCAAAAGAACAAGTACTTTACCTGGAAAAAAATGTTCGTTATCTACCACTCGTTAGAACTCATGGAGGCCCAATCCAAAATTTTAGTATTAAGATTTTCTACGAAGAATATGGGTACATGTTTTTCCACCATTTTAAATACACCCTGTATCATCCCAAAGTCACGTAGTCAGGATAGTGGCTCGTTGGACTAAAGCCACCACTCCCTCGAAATCTAAAAAAAATATCATAAAATCATGTAGACTATAGTTACATCAATTCAAATTGGTACATTTTTTGCTCGAAAAGTGTAAATTTATTCCAGTATTTGCTATAAATGTGTTTTGTTATTTCGGGGTATTTTTAAACCTCCTGCTCCCAGAATCGTGGAAGGGCATAAATCAATGAGGTTGCTTTTGTAAAATTCAAATATACCATTACTAATGTTTATGATTATATATGGTGGTTCATAGGTATGATCATTAAATTTAAGGATAATTAGAAACATCAAACGGAACCACTTTGCTTAATAATCTATATGTAAAAAAGTAATAACATTTCAAATATTTAATTGCTTAAACTGATTGAAGGTCACTGAAATAAATTTTGGTAAATATAATTTCGCACATGTGGTCGCGATAAGACCGAATTTGAATAAAATACAGAAGCAAAAAAGGGTTGTTTGAAGTAAAAATACAATAAGTTGTAATATACTCCAGAAAACATTCACAGCCCCCTCTCCATTTTTTCTGTGAGGGATGAGACACCCCCTCCCCCCTCCAACGAAAATACTGGCCACTTCACTGGCTTCGGCGATTGAATTTCGTGGTTTTGCTTCAAAAACACTCCAATATCTCATCATCTTCTGAACGTTCACTTCTTGTCCTTCGTAATTTGTTGAAAATAAAGTGTATAACAACTTTCTATTTGCTATGACACATAGAATCAAACAGACTGTATATGATAAATCGTTGTCCATTTTTGTGTTGAAATTCCCAAGGATTGTCACAGTCACAACTGCTGAGAGATATATTTCCTGTGACCATTTAATTAATGTGAGGAATTTCGTAATTGTTAAACCCAAATAATTTGTGCGTTTCCGAAGCACATAATTTCTAGTAAGAAAACTTTTACTTTGTAATTTATCGTCGACGGGCTTACAAAATTGAAAACCGAATTTCCTTTTCCCTCACAGTCGTTAAACGAACATGCTCAAAAATAGCGGCCTGGTGAGCCGCATAATTTAACCAATTCCTGCTGTCTTTGTGGCCAACGTCGTTTATTTGCTGGAATTCGATGATACACAAAAACATTACGCTTTTTTGTTCGTATAGTGTTCGCGAGCCGGAACAGGCTCCGCACTCGCATTCAAAAAAGAAGAGCTTTTCCAAGATACACATATCAGAGGGTTAATTGGACGTTGAAATTTTCCACGCTACGTTTGTGCCTCTGTAGCTTTTCTGCTGTTTGTTTCGGGTTGACATTTCTATAAATAATGAAAAGGCCATTCGATACATTCGCGAATTGGTCAGGGAAGGCAAATGGCAGCGAAAGGCGACGCAAGCAAGACGTTTGTGCGTTTAAAATAATGGTAACGAGCGGCCTAAAATATACTTCACCAAATTACCCTTGAAATACCTTGTCGGAAGCCGCCCTTTAAATATTCGCGACGCCCTAGCAAAGAACGTACTGTAATCACATTATTTTAAAGCTGGATTTAAAACTACGTTCGTGCTGCATGCTCGTAAAATAAAATTGCCGTGTAACTTAATTAACCACGTAAATAACAAAAATAAAACTGAAGTTACTAATATCACTGAAGCCAGCTGCAAATTTATAAATTTTTAATTATGCTGCAGCGTTGAAAACTAAATGGCAAAAGTCAATAACATGTACGATAGTTGTTTTAATATTGACCCTAGCTTGTCTAGGAAAGAAGGCAGTTTGATTAAGATTGTATGGCAAGATTTTTGACAATAAGAATTGTTTTTTATTAAACAAGTGAATTCGTAGAACGAGAGTAATCTTTTAACTTCCTGTAAAACTAAGATCAGAAAAAAGAAACCATCGTCGTCAGCCTTGTTATAATATCCTCACTGCAAGGGTATCGGCTTCTCCTCTTCGAGGAGGTGTAGGTATTAAGAAAGACCCCATTTTTCTGACATCAGAATACGTGGGAAATCACATTTTCTGGTCTAGAATCCGAGTGGTAGAGTCTCTTTTGCATTAATTTTATCTATTGTATATTTTTCTTTTATTAATTTTTTTGTGCAAACTTTACATTATACAGTTACATTATATCCGTGTGCATGGCGTGCAGCAAATCAAAATAATGTTTTTTGCATAACTATGACAGATAGCGAAATGGAACAATAGAAAAATTCTGTAAAGGGTTTTACTCAAAAAGTAAGACTACTAGGGGTAATAATATCACAAAGTTTCTAATATTACTGAAACAATAAAAGGAGACAATTGGTAACGCAAATTACATCTATTTGCAAATAAAAAACATTGCATGCGATTGGATTCGCCCGATTTCAGCTCCTGGGAGAGCGATTCCAATGCTTGGAAGCAGCCCGGGCGCAACCCGTCCCTTAGTCCCCCGTTTAGCCACGAAGGAATGCCTCGCATACGTGCTCGCGGTTGGATTACACTCGACGCGCTGACCGTTGCCCAATTTTGTCTCTTTTACAACATTTATCCTGTACCTGTTGGGTCCCATTATCGTCAATGGTAAAGTCTGAGCTATGTGCAAATTATTAACTTTTATCTGTTCATCAGTTAAAGCAAAAGTAGATATTTTATTTTTTTTAAGTTGCTCACCTTGTATATATTTGACCGAAAGTATATTCGGTTTCGTGCCAGGTAGACATGTAATCCGCATGCGGAATATCATTTTCCTCTAACAAATAATGTTTGAGCTATATGGCCAACAGACGGACATATGGAATTGAGAAAACATTTTTTTTTAATTCCGCAGTGAAGAACTTCGACATCGTCATTCAAATACAAGAAATCGGCAGTGAAGTAATCCATTGCTTTACGACTATTTGTAAGTGGCAGGGATAAACGTCGACGTCAACATAACATACAAAAGTTGGTTAAAATGTTATAATTTCGCGATTTCTCGATTTCAAAATAAACATAAAGTACCCCTCGGCACTGAAGTTCCTTTTTATTCCTCATGTGGTTTGTTTGCCTTGGCCCTACGGGCCTCGGAAACTGAATCCTCATTCGTGATAAAGTTAAATTTCAGTGCATTGGTATACAAATTACTATTTTCGTCATCTAGGGACCCTGTAACGTGAAGATCTGAAGAAACGTCGGAAGGTGATTTTTGACGATTATTTTAGACGTGAGAAATAGAAATTGACGTCAGAATATCTGTCTGTAAAAAAAGTTCTAAGAATCTTTGCATAACCCTCAGAAAAATATGACCACTTACACCAACCGTGGGAAAGAAACTATGTCAAAAAATACCTCTTAGCAAATAAAATATAAAGAATGTATTTCTTTTGAACACATATTGGCATCTTCCCATTATTACAAATATGCGATCCTCATTCTCATTTTCTCCCAAAAAACCCATTAAACAGCTTCTATCTTTACCACACAATATTATTGTGCAGGGTCCACCCCCCCCCCCCTGCCGGGTGGAAGATACTTCTAAAAATATGAGTATTACCTGCAATTTGTTTATATAAAAGTTATAGGTACGACGGTAGTGCATATCGGTAAAATATTTTTGATTGCACAGGGTGACTTAACGATTTTATTCTAAAAAGTTCTGAATTTCAAGCGGCTTCTGCAACAAAAAACAATTAAATGAAAGAAAACGTTACAAAAAAACATGTTTTTTAGTGTAGTAAAATTCCTTTGGGCATTAATGCTCTACAGGGTGCTCAACAGTTCGAATTTTTTAAATGTATAATTTTGTATTTTTGAAAAACCATTTTAATAAACTTTTCTTTGATATCTAAAATAACAATTTAAGCCTCTTAAGATGCCGCATTTAAAGGTGTAACAAACAAACGTCGTCAATATGCTAATTTAATAGTATAGAATTCAACGATCAGTAATGATTGACATTACTCAAAAGAATGAGTTTGCGACACGAGCAAACGCGAGTGTCGCAAATCATCCAAGTGAGTAGCAGACATTATTTCCAGTATAATATTATATTTTTCCGCGACTATTTAATCGGAATTTCCACTGTTTAGATTTTATCATTTTCAGAAGAGCTATGAATAATTGTGACATTTTTAAAAATCAAAACAATAATCACGGTCATATGCCATGTTAAAAATATTTAGCCTGCTATTCTTTTATCATTAAAGATTGAAGAATTCGTCACGACAGTGATTAAGCATTAACCTGATAATATTATAGAAAATGCATGGTATATGGAAAAAATTTTTTTACTTATTGGTAATATTAGAGCAAGTAGTCAGCTATACTGTAGGTGCAATTGAACTTAAATCCCATTTAATGTTTTTTGTTTACGTTTTATTCAGGTGACTAACAGATTTTGAAAGCCGTTCTGCTGTGTGCATTATCTGTATAGCCTTCCGCTATTGTGGTAGATATTTATCCACAATGCCTTTTTAGTGATGTTATATCTATCCTGTGTCAACAAGGAGGGTTGCAGAGGGTTGCACAGAGTGTCTAGGTTCTATTAAAAAAAAGTAGGATTTGTTCGCCACACCTTTTTGACCCACTTTGTATAATCAACGATATTTTATCTACAACTTTTATATGAGCAAATTTTATGGAACCTCGATGCAATCATCTGTCAAAAAAGTTTATAAAATTGTATTCTCTTTTGGGCACTTAATTTTGTATTTATACAGGTAATTGAAAGTTGCTGTCTAAAACATCTTAAATAAACAATAAAAGACAGATAATAATAAGGAATATAATGCATGTAATAATATTATGCGAACGAGGACGCAGAAGGAAAAAATAAAATTATCGAAAAAGTAGCAAGCAATTTATGATTGTCGTCATATAAAAGTCAGAAAAGCGACAGAAAGGACTAAAGCGGATCGCAAGATTTACTACGGCGAAGTGTAAATACGTAGCTCGGAGAATAAAATTTCGAAACTTACATTTATATTTCTTGATTGTAGCACTGATAAAAGTGAAATTTATCGATAAAGATACATATCTAGTACGGAAGTTTTGTAACAGATTCTCGCCCGTTGTTGCTTAAGCTTATCTACGAGATACGCGGTGCAAACGAAAAATACTCAATAAGTACAAGCTCATAGAAAAAAGCAACGACCACGATATCCATGTGACTTGTCTTGAAATGCTTTCACAAGTTTTGGCTTAAATTTATTTATTTATTTAATTGTTAGAAGTGTTAGGCCCGATTATGCTTTGTGTAGGTGCATATATTGATTGATTGTTTCAGAAATTGTAAACAATGATCATGAACAACGTAAGCACATGAACATTTGTTTTCTATTGGGAGAAAATTCTAACTAAAATACTGTTAATTGTGGTATATTGTATCTATAGAATGTGTATTTATAATATATTGGTAAATAATAATGTAATTCTATCAATCTGCAAATATCTGAATTATTTATTAAAATATAATGACTTTCAGTAAAGCCTACACAAACATTTTTGTCGTTAATTATTTAAGTATTTTGAATACATGTATTTTATCTTTTCTGCTAATTTAGTTTTTAACTCAGAAAAATAACAGGGCTATTAAAGATGACAGGTGCTTTTATATTTCTAATGGACGCCAGATAGAAAAGTACACCTGGCAGGCCTATACCCCTTCCTAGGAAAGATTAAATCCTAACAGCATCGTAGGGAAGAACTGGGGTTACTTTCGTCCTACTTCCTGAAGGATATTCGGAAGGGGGTAGCTCACATTCAAAGAGGTTACTCACCCGTCCTCCTTTACAATTCTCACGCTCAAAAAACTGCCGCCTTTAAAGGTTTTTAAATTACCTTTTAAAATTATTTATGGGATGGCTTTGACGTGCCTTCAGAGGCCTGAAACAGGCATGAAACTCTGTAAACAAAAAGCGGTTATTTTGGGTAGATAATACTATTTGAATTTATGAAGTCGCGATAGTAATCAGAGCGGAACTGTAATTTTGGCTGCGACGTTGCTACTTTGAAAGCAGCATCTGAATGGCGCGAAATTGATATGCCCAGATAATTGATAAGAGTGTAAAATTTTGTTTCAGTGGGATTTGAAGGATTGACAAAGTAAAGGTAATTTAATGCGAAACGGATAATTTAATTATTATGTTAATTTTAATGCTATGCTTAATTGGTGTTAATTATATATATATCGCCTATCGATTACGTAAGTGTTTAATGATTTAGTTATTAGTTGTAATTGTGCGTTTATTTCTCCGGATTATATAAATTATACAACTCAGAACTGTTCGTGTTAATAATTTGATAATACACTTAAGCACTTAAGATCGGGACATGAAAATATCCACTAAATTGCCGTTCATTTTCCTAAATTGTGTTTCTAAACGACTTTCAGAAGTTAGATATTATTGTTTCAAAAAAGTTAAACTATAATTCATAATTTAGTCATTTCCAATAAGTATTAAACAAAAAGAAACGTGGAAAGTGTACACGAGCTTCAAGTGTAGAGCTAGACAATAATTCTCATTGTACTGTCTTTTAGTTAAGGCAAGGAAATCGAACCCTCGTCGATCTTCAATTCTACCCAGTGGCGACTCGAGAAGAGAATTTTTATGGTAGAGCCAATCACCGAACGTAAAATACATTTTCCACGCCAGCACAAACAACGACAGATTCCGGTATCCCGAGATTTAATTATTTTAAGATTTACCAGTAAATTATGTGTAAATCCCAACGTGCAATGTCTCGTCTGTCGGAATTGTACGCAGAGCCGCCGTATACCGGGTGACAATGAAACTACTACCCATGGCGAAATTTCGAAACGGCTTGAGATAGCAATATGCAATTCGGTATGTAGATAGGGTTCAAATTACTTGTCAAAATTGAATCGTTTTTAAAAACCATAGCAACCTCTGTCATGGCCTACTCTGATTTTCCGTAAAATACAAACAAATAGGAATTACGGCATATTTTTAAGCAGCTCTATTTCAGAAACTTAATTTTAGACATGGGGCTATGTTAGACAAAAGTTATTTAGAATTGTTCAGAGAGTCATAAAAAGAGAAAATATATAGGGTGTCCTATTTAAAATAACAAAGTCAAGGTCATTTCCGGTGAAACCGGAAACGACATTCAATTGTTTTTATGTTACAATTGTTCACAAATTTCAACCCTATCGACATACCGAATTGCATATTTCTATCTCAAGCCGTTTCGAAATGCCGCCGTGGGTAGTAGTTTCATTGTCACCAGGTATATGCGAGGTCATCAGAACTCGACGAAGTGAACGTCCGTGCTAAAATTGTCATCAGAAACACGATACGCGGGCCTTATCACAGGGGTCACGCCAGACTGTAGCTGCTTGAGGCTTGAGCCTTCGCTTTGATGGCTCCCATTGAATCTTCAAATATCCTTATATTTTGATCTACTTCGTACAGCTCTGCACCCGCTCCAATCTATAAACAGGCTACCGTTTCTAATTCGCAATGTTTTTCTCAAATCTTTTTGGTTTATACATAATCTACATTGGATTCCATACAATTTATAGATAAGACGCGTTTCTTTCATTACGTTTGCAACGTAGGTAATGATTTACCGGAATTACAAGTTCTTAACGCTTAATCGCTGAAGTGAACATTAGGAAAATTATTGGACAAAGTGTTATTATCTCAAAATCAATTTTGAATGTATTTTGTGCTATCTAGAGTTCTATGTACAATTTCAAAATTATTTATATTTTATGCATTACATCGCTACGACCGACGCACGGAAACTATTTACCACAGTTTCAAGCTTTGTCAATTTTTGTGCTAGCAGAAGTTTAGAAACTCAAAAAAAAACGCTTTTTCATTATTAAAAACCCTGAAGCGGTATAATTTGATATATTTAACTAAATTCGTAAAAAAGATGGAAATTTTATTCTAAACGAACTTTTTTAATATGAGATTAGACTAAACAACATAAAAATATTTATTGATTCTTTGTTTGTTGCAGTATTGCTCATAAAAGCAGGATTTTCATGTGCAAAAATATTTCTATACTTTTTTATAAATTGACGTTTACAATAGCTATGCTATAAATACCAGTTACTGTATTTATAGCATTGCAATTATTTACTTTTCCTGATAATATTTAATTAGTGTATTAAGCAACTTCGCAGAAACAATAGCGAATGGGTAGTGATATGGCGTTGCTTTAAATGAAAAATAAGCATTTTATTTTTATACACCGTGAAGTTATACATCAACGAGGCCCAAGAGTTTATTGCAACATTCTGTCAAAATCTAACTTCTCGTTTTATTGTTCTGATATTGGTATCCCCGTAAACACTAAAAAAGGTGCCATTAACGACATAATAGTCATTATCGTGTTGAAAGGCAATATGCCTATGGCGTAATTCATATTTGTAATGTTCTAAAGGGAGTTTCGTGTCAATTTATCATGATGTACTTTTTAGAAAAACACATTTTTTAGGACAATCCAAGGCCGATCGATATCTGTTGAGATAGGTTTATATTAAAGTGAGGAATGATATTATTATGACTATGGCATGTTAATGCTCGTTTTAATATGTAGTTAAAAAGCGCATGATTTTTATCTTTGGTTTTTAATTTGGGATCAAATATAATGTACACCAAATTAAACCATACATCCCTAGCGCTGTTCACCACAAAAATTAATGAACATCAAAAAATCTTAATGGAACCCAAATTATTATACTTCGGAAAATGAGAACAGCGCCACTAAAATAGCTATGTTGCGTATTGTTTTACCATTGCTTACATTTTAAATTCCATATGTCTACCAATTTTACTAAATGTTCACCAAATTTAGAACGCTCAAGTTACGCGCCCGTGATGTACAGAATAAATATTCGCGCTATCCATTTATATTTAGTTTTTTTCGAAAAAACTACTTGTGCGTTAAATAATTATTCTGTTACTCCAAAATGAAATAAGCTCGAGCATCTCTCCTTGTCGCTTCAAGACAAACTTCTTGCAGGCTTCAGCTTGCAGCCGCACACTGTGTTTGGTAGCTTTAACAGTGAGTGTAACCAGTGTATTGTCGTATGAAAAAACTTAATAAGTTTAATTTTCAATTTTGTTTTGTGAAATTTGTGTTAGATTTTTATATATATACTAGCGGACCCGACAGACGTCCTGTCCGCTGCCTGCTATCAGTGGGTTCAGCAAACGTTTCTTCGATATTCAAATTTTCGATTTTTTTTAATTTTAAAAAATATTGGGGGGTGGTGAAATTTTGGGGTTATATGTTTTGATGCGAGAAATCTTAAAAAAATTAAAAAAGAAATTTCGTAAATTTTTTTTAAATTGTCTAGAACCCGATTGCAACGCCACGTACTGGGTCCAATTGTAAATCTAAACCATCCAGGGACCCACTTAAACACAAAAAATTTCATCAAAATCGGTCCAGCCGGTCAGGAAGAGTTCAGTTACATACAGACGTACAGAAGAATTATATATATATATAAAGATATTGATTTATTTCCAAGAATTCTTCAGACTTATTTCTGTCTCCATTAATAAGCAAGACCTAATAAAACACGATAGATTTTTCTTATAAGTGATATTTAGGCCAACAAGAAATATAAATCTGGGTATACTTTTGAAATTGAATGTGGTATAAAATATAGTAAACATTGTGTATTTTTGCCAAAGAAATAGTGTTTTTTAAATGCTAAATAATATAAGACGCTGACGAAAATTAAATATCTGGGTATCATGTTAGAATTAAATGCGGAATAAAATTTGGTGAACATTTAGCATTTTTAGCCAACGAAAGTTATTTTTAGGAACAAATAATATAAGAGACTAGCATGATGTCAATTTTTGGTTGTCGCTCTAAGATTATGTATTTTCTTAATTTTGGTGAGCATTTAGTATTTTTGGGAAACGAAAGTATTTTTTTTGTACGAAAAAGTTGGGTAAATTTGGTAGACTGTTAAATACCACCCTTTTAATTTCATGAGTAGAAACAGAAACATTTATATTACTTCAATCTTCCTTTTATTAAAAGGGGTGTAAACTTTAATTACGTAAATTTTAAAGCAAATTTTTGTTTGACAACTATTTCCATATTTGATATGATATATTAAGTAAATCTATCAGAGTGTTGTTAGCACGAGTTTGAGTCCCACAATATATTTGTAAAAAATTGTGTAATAAATATTTCTTCTGGCGTATTGAAACCATTGTTAACCAACCCGTTTGTGGCTATGTACATCAATATTGTATTATTTGCAGACCAAAGAGGTTAAGTCTCACGATCACGATCAACAGGTATTCCATAGAATTAGAGAAGGTTGAAATCTAATGCAAGCTTTCCGAAGCGGGTGGTTCCGATCATCCAGAGGGGATCATTTTCCACATGGAAAATGGAGCACCAATTTAGGGACGCATTATGCTCCTTAGCGAGTTAATTACGATATTTATAGGGGCCGCTACTCAAAAATTTCACGTATGTACGTAATACGTCCATACAGAAGGTAAAATCGGCCGAGCGACTGGTCACATTCCAAAGCTACAGGTATTTCCTTTGTGTACGTTTACCCCTACATCAGATGATGCAATATCTACTCCTGTACTCCGATGAATCGTCACATTCACATCGACCATTCTCATTCCGCGACCACCGTTCAATATGCAAGGCATCCTGTCCCAGAGGCCGCTTGCTCGTTTATTATTGCACTTCTGGTGTGGCAAAAACCAAAACTGATACGTTACGTGAAAATGTTGAAAGTTGGCCGCTCTGATTTGACCGAATTGAACTGGTCATGCTTGATCCTTACGCTGGCATGACAACCGGCTTATCATTAGCATCTTAAAGTGGCTTTTAAGACGTTGCTATGCTCTTCGCGATTCGTGCTTATTAATAAAGTGAACGTTTCGGACAATGTACTAAATTAAAGCAAAGACAAATATACAAAACATGCGAATCCATAGACTTTGTAGGACATAACTAACACCATAGAATGGTACACCTTCACACTTTTATGGACTGACAAGAATACATAAACCAAATATAACACTTAGACCAATAATTACTTGAATATGTTCACCTTTTCACAACTTAGTTAAATTTTTACTTAAAGTGCTCGCCTTATTATCAGAAGATACCGCCATACTTTAAAAACACCAGACTTTCTCGAAAAATAAAAAAAAATAATGCAGTTATCCTATTCACCAACGTTTGAGTAGATCATAAAGCAGATTATAGAACAATAAAAACATACTCTCAATTACACTATGAATTTTATCAACACCTTTCTGGGATGGCAATGAGTTTTCCTTTAGCCTTCCATTGTTAATAACTTTTATGGAAGACTTTGAGTCACTTTTATGACAGTATCTTGATGATATGTTTAAATGTGTTGTAAGAACCTATGAAGGAAATCCTAACGACTTTCTGTTTGCGACTCCAGCGTCAATAGAATACATTAATAGTTCAGATGTCTGTTTGTAACTCTTAGTGTTCGTTTTGTATATATATATTAGTTATTTAATTTGTCTGATGTGTTAGATACGTCATATGCTAAATAAAATACTTTGAGTAACGTTGATAGAGGTTGACATTTTTATCTTCTTCTCTTATAATAGGCGGCGCTGCCTGTTTTTCTTCATAGTAGCGACAAGGTGAACAAATTTCTTGAATATACATATATCAACGGTCATCAAATTTACTTTGTCAGCAAACAACATATTCAGTTACTATTCCTTGATGCAGTAATTATGCAAAATGTTAACACTTCTGAAACATCAGTATAAAGGTATTAACACGACTCGCTAACGGCCTCGTGGTGTGAGGGCGGGGCGATGCTTAAGAATGGTGTCTCACCACTGTTCACCTGCTTAGCTCAGCGGTAGAGGGCATGGCGATTAAGAGCAGATGTCGAGATGTAAAGAGAAGATAGCGGATATGTGACTTTATTGTCGGCTTTATTTATACTACACTTATTCTTCTAAAATTTTCGGGATCGAATGAATCTTTCTGATGTTTCTTGGTCTTATAAGGAAAAAAGTGGGGCTGTTGTTCTCTATTGAATGCCCCACTTCGCAAAGTGGTAGGATTTTTTAATAAATTTTTTTTGGCCGTAGTTTTTTTCTTGAAGCCGATAAAGAAGTGTTATAGGTTGCATTGCGTAGCTGACGGAAAACTGCGTTTTTTGATACCTCACTTGTAGTGAATTTCGCTTTCGATCGGGGAATGCCTTGCGGTAGCTTAATCCTTTTGTCCGCCCGCCCCGGGATTTGCAGGTGTCGTTTCCCGTGTTCAATCCTGTGTGGAGATTACAGGCAAAAATTGCATATTTTAAAAAACCAATAGTTTGCGACCCGCAGGCCAGTGAGAGCACAGATATTACTGCTTTAAAAGAAAGTGCAATTTTGCACTGTGGGCACTTTTTTTTGTTTTTGTTTGGAGCGGGCGGCAGCTAATTTATTTAACCTCCTTATAAAGCACGCTTTAGGTTGAGGCGGCTTTCCTAGCGTCTGCTATTGTTTTTAATAATCGCAGGGTAGTTTCGTATCAGTATAAATAGAAAAAAACCAACATTAATAAATACATTTTCAAGTATAATATAAACTTAAACACAGGAATAGTAAAAATCTTTCTGATAGGTTGGTTCTAATAACGAAATTCACTAAAAAAAGGTAGGAATTTATTGTGAATAATTTTAGGAGGCAATCCCTATTACAAACCTCGTTTTTGGACAGCAGAGACAGCAATATACAGGTGGCCTAAAATTGTACAGAACATGGCAATTTCATGAATTGGAAAAGGTTCCAATACTATTTGCTATAAGGGAAACCGAAATAAAAAATGCAATAATTACTTTGGTAGCTAGGCAACAAATAGCTATTTTACATACTTGTTGCTTAGCTACCAAATGTTGCATTTTCTGTTTCGGTTACTCTTATGGCAAATATTATTTGAAGCTTTTTCAACTCATGGAATAGCCATGTTCCGTACAATTTTAGGCAACCTGTATATGGATTTAGGCATTTTTCACAATACCGTTTTTTCCAGACATATCTGATAATATTGGAGTTGGGAATATGTGTTTGGAATTGGAACCACAAAATATGTTATCAAAAGAAACGATTTCGACCAGGCGTAAATGAAAAGAAACCGTTTATATTTTACTAAATAAAGATGAAGATCAAGACTATATACACTAACGAATAAAACCGAGTATGATGTGTTCACTAAACTAATTAAAAAAAGCGACTGTCAATTGTTATGGAGACTTTGAAATAAGCTTTTAAATAATCTCGTTTTACAGTCGAGAACTTTATAATTAACTAGTGTTGTCATGTAAATGCTTGGCAGTTGTCACAAAGTTTAGAGAACAACATTAAAAACGAATGTATACCCCACTCACTCCATTTGTGATTCCGAGCAGGCTTTGCGTGTGCATTTTTTAAAGGGTTTAAAGCACAGATGTTAACGAAAAATTACCAAGTCAACGTACAATTTGACAGTTCCTCATTCTTCCTTCATCAAGTGAATTAACGTTGTTGAAAATAACATAACTGCTGACCCCTCCAGTTCAGCAAGATGCTACGAAAGAGTTTAAATATAACTGAAGTGCTTGTAGCTATATGTATGTACCTACTGTATAATTTTAAGATGCACACAACACAACATAAGCAATTAACATGTTCTCATACGTTTTCCAGACTGGTCCATATTATGATAGTTCTATATTCTGGATTTTTGGGTGGCGAGTAGATCAAATTCACGAGCATTTAGGCCTCAGGGATTGCTCGTTGTGCAACTTCTAAGTCATATGTATGTACATGTTTTGTGTATAGTTCTGTTGCTTACCTCATAAACTAGTCTTCAGAGGAGAGTGACGTTAATTGTAACCCAACGACAAATGGTCACACGGCTCAGTACCGATCCAGTGGATCGCGGAAAGGCTCTACCTATCCATGGATTCGCACCGGGAACCTTGCCATTTTACCCACTGCGCCACCGAGGTGGTGTTTATATTTTGATAATAAGAAGAGTAGTGTAATTTATACAGACTTCAGCAGATAGCTGAAGTATTAGTTTCAGGCTGAATCATTTTTACTAATTGGCACTTTTTGCCGCAACCGCTTAATCAATCGCCATCAAACCGAAATTATACGAAAGGTCTTATGAAACTGCATAACTTTTGTGCAGACAGCAACCACTTTAAGGTTAAAAGAAAGTCGAAAATGCAGTTTAGTGAAGGTGTCCCTCCAGTGGGATGTAAACATTATATCTCGAGAAGGACATAACCTTAGGAGAAACAACTTCCAGCTATGCTAGCAAATCCTAATCCAGAAGGGAAAAAGGCGAGGGCGAGACTTTGGCGCCCTAAAACCAGAACCGCTCGGCTATGGAAGAAAATGCTGGTCTTCCTGGTAGGTGGTAAGACAGGGCCAGCACTTCTACTTTTGTAAAAAAAATATATAAAAGCTATTAATCCTAGTAAATCACAGCCGGGCGGAAATAACAAACGACGACATGGCAAACAAAAACGGGCATTGAATATTGACACGTGGAACATTCAACGACTGAGAAGGAAATAACTCGAAGTCATAAGAGAAATCGAACAGTTAGGAATAGATATTGTAGTACTCACGGAAACCAAAAAGAAGGGAAGAAGCATCGAAAACTTTGAAAAGTAAATACATTTATTTAGTGGAGTAAATATAAAAAACAGCAAAAGCTGGTGTCCTTCTTGGTAAAAAAGTCTAAGAAAACATATAAAGTTGGGAATATATCGACGAGAGAATCATGAAACTACATATGTCGCGGAAACTCTAATGTGGTATTGGTGGCTGTATATGGTCCAATTGATAGTGCACAAGTAGACCTAAAAGATGACTTCTATAATAGATTCACCAAGGCGCTAAATAGTACTGGAAACAGACATGATGTTCTCCTGTTAGTCGACTTGAATAGAAGAACAGGGAGAAAAGTGAACGATCCGGTTGTGGGAAGATATGGATTAAATGCACTGAATGACAACGGTGAAAGTCTAATCGAGATATGTCAACAGTTTTCACTCAGAAGAGGAAACGGTTTCTACAGACTCCAGGATGTGCATAAATTTACATGAACACAACCACAAGACAACTAAAGTCAATTATCGACTATGTAATAATTGGATAAAAAAACTGTAAATAGAAGACATAAGGCTGAATGTGCGCAGAATGTGGAAGTGATCACTATTTACTGATTTCAAAAAATATTTCCCATACAGAGGTAAAACGCACGCAGATGAAGGTGAATTAAACAAAAATACATTGGGTTTAAAAAAATATTGACTTAAATTTAGAAAGCCTACAAGACAAATCCACAAAATTTCTCTTGAAAGCGCGATTGGCTAAAAAACTGAGCAATGAAAATGTGTAACGAGATAAAACTATGTATTGAAGAAGCAGCAAGGGAAGCGCTTGGTGAAAGACCCATGTTAATTATCATGTGAGGTGATGATTGGTGGGACAAAGACACTGAAGAAATGGTAAGACAAGAAAAACGCACGGTTGACAAGGATATTGAAGATAGAAGAAAATACGAGCAGTTGAAGAAAGAAGTAAAAAACTATAACATAACAAAAGAATGAGATGTGGCAGAGAACATGTTAAGAGATTGCAAGGTATATGGGGTTTGTGGGGGGGGGGGGGGCTAATCGGTCCAGAAAAGTGTGAAAAATGCTAAAAAATATACGAAAAAAGCAGTAATACATTACAACTGATAAATATGGAAGTGGAAAACTTATTACGAAAACCTTTAACGGAAACTAGAACAGAGCTTTAAAATATAGAACCGTTAGAGATGGAGGCATCGTTCTCCGAAGAAGCGAAAATCACAACTGTAGAAGTGAAACAGTTAATAAATGAAGAATATGAAAACTGGTGGACCCGGTGGGATCCCCTTCGAGGTGATAAAAAATAGAACTGATACTCTAATTCATCTTCTTTCTTATGTTTGATAGAGGACATCAAATACCAGACGAATGGCTACCTGCACATAGTATAAGCAATATATATATATATAAAGGGCAGTCGAACAATGCTGTAACACATGCGACGAATGCCAGATGAAAGGTGGTCAAAAAAAGTCTACAATTCAACGCCGGCAAATAGGAGAAAATGAGGACGTCCCAAGTTACGATGGAGAGATGGAGTTGAGGAAGCTATGACAGACAGAAACGTGGAAGAAGGTTGGACGAATAGACACCGCTGGAAACTAGGATGCGAAAGATGACCTGCAGCTGTATAAAAAATCGCAGTTTATACGTATATACATTTATCGCTTTGTATTGACGTTACCAGTAATAGAAGTCAATCTCTAGTGAATAAGATGCTGGATTGCTGAACCAGAGGTCGTGAGGTCGAATCTCGCTAGGGGCCATACATTTTAAAAGTTATCGAAAGATGCGGATGCAAATTTTTATCAATTTGAATCTGAAATGCAACATTATCGGCGCTCTCTGCCCCGTTTGTACTCTCCGCTAACGGTAGGTATCGATAACTCGTTGACTCGATTTTAAACTTTCTTCTTTTAGATTTTAATCTGATTTTCACTGTCTAGGCTTCGCAATAATTAGTTCCTCGCTCCCTTGCGGAGCTTCCCATATATCGATAAAGAAGATGCACCTTCTCATCTTGCTTTATATACCACCGGGCAGAATTGGTCACTTTATGTCTTTTAGGGCGTAATGTGTTAGTTTACGGCCTTAAAGCCATATAGTTACTTATGTACCAAAGGAGTAAAAAGTCGTTGATGGCCCTCGGTGTGAAAATTAGACGTAGCCACAGGCTCTAACAAAATGGCCATAAATGCTAGTTATGTACGAGGTGCATTAAACATTTTAATAGCAACCACAAGATTCGCAATTAAAACCAGATATTATAAATGTTGGCAACCTACGATGTCACAGTTTTGCAAACTAACAAACAAGACACTAAGCATAATTAAAATGGTCAAGGACTGCTTTTCTAAATAAGTATATGTATGCTTTCCTCAAAACGTTCACTGTATCAACAATGTATGATTTTTAATGTAGAAAAGTAGAATATGAAAACGTTATACGAAAGTTTGACATTTTAGATATTATCCTCGTGTTGGCCTAATTGTAGCAAGCAGTTTAAACCTAAAAGCGGAATGACCCTAAATCTCAATGCTTTAAAAGTTCCTTATAATTGAAAATTATGTGATATTCTGACTTTCCTACGTTTGTGCTGTTTCTGCTATCGATTCAGCCTCATTGTCAGACGCTGTGCATCTTATCTAATCCCGCTTAGATTACTTTATTTACAACCTGCTTTAGCAAATACTGCATCGTAAAAAATAGAGCCAGATCTTGAGCACAGTTCTTATTATAATTTATTTCCTTTCCACACGCAAAATCCACAAATTTTAAAATGAATACTGATAGTGGAAGCTGTTTCCTACAATGTTGCAGAGGCAGGAAATGCTATTTAAAGTTGTACTCTATGTGGAAATCTTAATTTAAAACGCGCACAATTACAAGTAAACTTAAATGTTGCAAACTTCCCCGTTCTTCCCCCTGTTGACACGTGTGCCCATTTATTGTTGCGTATTTGAAAAGAGTGCAAAACATTTAAATTCAAGAATATTCAATTTATGAAGAATGGCAACGAACACGTTTTTATGTGTTTAATAAATTATAAAAAATATGCATTCTCTCGTTGGCTGAGAACCATATTGTATTGGTTTTAAGTAGATGCATTGTGTCCTTGTAGAAAAAAATCTGTTGAAATGATTCAAAATCAGGTAGGTGCATCTCTTAACTAGCAACACATACAGTCGCTTTATACAGATTCGTGATGGATAATGTCAACATAGGCACTCATATGAGCTAAAATATGGTTTTTTCCACTGATCTATTATTTGTTGTTTATATGATACGAGGTATATAAAACAGTCGATAACGCCGTAGGGCGTTATGAGCGGGCGTAATGATAACGTCCGTTCACTATGCCCGCTCATACCCTCTCGACAGGGCATAATTACGCCCGATAATAACGCCCTAGATCGTTATGGAAAATAAAACGTTTTATGCACTACGGGCATTACTTGATGTTCATAGCCCTCGGGCGACTTATAAACTCTCGGGCCAGGGCCCACAGGCTTGTAAACTTGTTGCTATCAAAAGGGCATAAATATCTTCATAATGCCCTGGGTACATAAATAACTATTATGGAATGAGCAATCTTTTTTTACAACGGGCCAGCTACTAATTTAAAAATGTTGTGCGGGCCGCATGTAAGAAACTTATGATAATACACTGAATGATGAACTCAAATTATCTCTTTATTAACAAAATAAACCTAGTATAAAAAAATTACAGAAATAAAACATTCATTAATAAAAAAACTATTAAGAAAACGTCGAAAGATATTATATGGAAAAGGATTATTTAATGAGAAATAGAGTACAATGAGTCAAAATGTAAAATTTTTGATGCATGCGGCCCGCGGGCCACGGTTTACTCATCCCTGCGCTAGACTGTATTCTAGATAGTTTGATTTTGTATGTTCACATTATTCACCACCAATCTGTATACACTAACGGTAAGTAACACATTTTCCTAAAAGGTTCTGTAAAGTGATGGAAAAATCAAAATCATAACTCTTGATTTATGCTAAAAATTGCATTCCGAATAGTGTCTCGAAATTACTTTAAAGGTTGGAGGTGAAAATAATTCTAACTAGTTGTCCATTCTTGTCTTCGAAAACATATGGAGATATGGACGTACGGAGGTGTTTTCAAATCTATATCATTATTGTAAAAATTTCACTGAAGCAATTGTTATCATACTTCAGCTCTGCCCCACCTAGTATATCACCGTATTGACAATAGCTGGTTACTGCTGAAATATTCCTTTTTTCGTAAATAACTTCTTGGTTTTATTTTTTGAGAGATGGTATTTACACATAAAATAGTTAAACCAGCCTTTGCATCTTACGGTTGTTAAAGATCGGTAGATTAAATATTTATCATTTGTATCTTTGTGGAAAAAATTAACTCTAAAACTAACTCAATCTATCTGGGAAATACTATACAGGGTCCGGCAACCAAGCGGGGGTGGAAGATATTTCTAAAACTATCAGAGTTACATGAATATTGTGTATATAAAAGTTGTAGATACGAAGATGGTATACATTGATAAAATAGCTTTGATTATACAGGGTGGCTCAAAAAGTTGTGGCGAATCAAACTTACTTTTTTTAATGGAATGCCCTATATTTTGGTAGCTTAAAAGTTTTGCATTAAAATACTCATCATTTTGATATAACATTGTATGGGTCTAACGTCAATTGTATTGGAGATATTAACGGTTTTATTCTAAAAAATGCTGAACTTCAGGCGATTGCTGTAGGCAACAGAAAACAATTGAATGATGGAAAACGCTACCAAAAAAATATGATTTTCATGAACTACCTTTCAAGTGTAAAATGGTAGATCTGGATTTTAATGCTATACAGGGTGCTCGACATTTGCAAATTTAACGATATCGGTTTCTTTTCAAATGGAACGCCCTGTATATTTTTGCATTTTTGGAAAGCCATTTTAATGAGCTTTCCTTTGATACGTTACTTCATACGTTTAGTTCAACTGTTTTTCACATATGCTTGTTTGAACATAAAAAACAATTTAAGCCCCTTAAGATACTTTATTTCAAGGGATAAAAAACAAACACCGTTAAAATAATGATTTAAATACGTGATCTGTCCAAAAATAAAAACACAAAACCAGGTTTAGAAAATATAAATTCAGTCAGTATTGATAAAAGGAATAATAAACACGAAAACAAAAACGATAAATTCAGGGATAAACTTATTCCAAGGTCAAATAAAATCGGATTAAAAAAACAAAAGCTAATACACTAAAATCCTATACGTAATTACATTAAATGTTCAAATAGTTCTCCTTTCCTGCTCTAAGTATTAAAGCTGTACGGAGAACTCATAATCAGCAAATATAATTATTTTGATTTATTTAAATGGAACACCCTGTATATCGCTGTATTTTTGAAAAGTACTTTAGTGAGCTTTCTTCTGACTTTTCAGATTTAATTTTCTCCTGCTATCTTTCGTTTTTTCGTATTTGTTATTTCTAGTTTTGAGTAGTGGTTGGAGTTGTGTTTTCTAAACTTAGTTTTATCTTTTGTTTGGAGAACTCAAGTGTTTAAGTCGTTATTTTAACGGCGTTTGTTTTTTGTCCCTTGAAATAAAGCATCTTAAGGGGCCTAAATTGTTTTTACTTCCTTTTACTATAAAGGAAGTATTGGATTCACCCCAAAAATTCGAAATTGAGTTTTCAACAGATCTTCACGTTTTAGAGTCCCCTGATCCCAAAAAACATATTTTTTTTCATTGGTCTGTCTGTCTGTGTGTCTGTCTGTCTGTCTGTGTGTGTGTCTGTCTGTGAACAGAATATCTCAAAAACGAAAAGAGGTATGGCGTTGAAACTTCATATATAAGTTTTGTGTACTATGTAGATGAGACAACAAGCTTTTGAAGAAAATCGCATAACCGGAAGTAGATGTTTACTCTTGTCATTTTTCAGTTTTTTTCGATTTTTTCAAAAACGGCTCTAACGATTTTTTTTAAACTTTACATTTTTAATGTGTATTGATGTGAAATAGGTGATTTTCCAGTTGAATACTTCTAAAGTGGGTTTCTTTTGTTTTTTTTTCTATTTTTTTATTAACTCCTATTTTAAATAAAACACCCGGTATATTATTACATTTTTGAATTCACCTTAAAATTCTAGTAAAATTTGTCTCTTCAACTAACGCTCTATTTTGTACCGTTTTTGTAGTATTTGTAATTTTTGAAAATTTTTGACAAATGGCTAAAAATTAAAAATGAAATTTTTGACTAATTATAAGAACAATGTAAAAGAAAGTTGTGTGAGTGTATCACACCAGATTTTTTATGTTCAAACACGCATATCTGAAAAACAGTTAAACTTAGAGGTATAAAGTAACATATCAACAGAAAAGCTCATTAAAAGGGCTACCATCTACCATTTTCACTTGAATGGTAGTTCACGAAAATCATAAGTTTTTGGTAGCGTTTTCCATCATTCAATTGTTTTCTGTTGCCTACAGCAACTGCTTGAAGTTTAGCATTTTTTTAAATAAAACCATTAATATCTCCAAAACAATTGACGTTAGACCCATACAATGTATATCAAAATGATGAGTATTTCAATGCAAAACTTTTAAGCTACCAAAATGTAGGGCATGCAATTAAAAAAAAAAGTTTGATTCGCCACAACTTTTTGAGCCACCTTGTATAATCAAAACTATTTTATCAACGTATACAACCTTCGTATCTACAACTTTTATATACACAATATTCATGTAACTCTCATAGTTTTAGAAATATCTTCCACCCCCGCTTCGTTGCCGGATCTTGTATTTGTAATATTTTTATCTACGACAGTGTGTAAAATTGCCTTTTAGTTGGCAGTTTTCAGTTTGTAAAACGACTGCTTAATAACATGTTTTCATTAGATTACGTCGTCAGTAGTTACGTGTTTAAAAGATTTCATTAGGCACGTTGCCAGTAGCAACGTGTTTTAAAATTTTTAAAACACGCAAAATTACGACCGGTTGCTGGTAATCCTAAGTTACATTAAAAAATATTTTTTATATTTACGATGTTTTATAAATTCTATCGTAGATAAAATATTGTACGATACACATGCGTAAAGCATCTTTAGTCACTCGCGGGGCTTAAAACGCTCGCTCACTCGCGTTTTAACTCTACCCCACTCGTGACTAAAGAATAACTTTACGCACTTGTATCGTAAATTACTATATTGTTTCGGATATTTTAATTGCTGTAAATATTTTATGTTTTTATTTCAGTTGCTCATAAATTTAAATCTAGTCTTCTATCGATTCAAATGTTAAGTAAAAGAATCGAATGTGGAGCACCTTGTACGTAGTGGGTGAAAATATAACATCACTTTCAGATTTTGCAAAAATGTTATCAGGCCGATTATAGCGGAATATTGGATTGCAAAAGCACAGTATTGTTATATAGACTTTTCTAGCAATGTGAATGACATTTACACAGGCGTCTTGTACGAAATTATTTTTACCTTATCGTAACATAAGCTAATGATAAGGAATTAGGAATTTTACGAGATACACTGCAATCTATCAATTTGCCACTTCACTTTCGTAAGATAGAATTGAATTGTAGCAACGTTGCTAATAGTATTATAGGGTTATCAAAGTATGTGGGCGCCGCTGTAGTATTTGTTTTGGTGATTCAAAATAGCTAAATGATTTGCAATTAAATGCAGGCGTTGAAACAGGTGTACTTTATTGTATCTGTTTTATAAATTTAGGCTGTAATTTTATGCACATATAGTGCTGCCCTGTTAGTGGTTTGACCTTATTTTTAGTTTTTGAGAATTTTATCTACCAGTTTATGCTTGGTTAAATAGTGTGTTTGATAATCTATACATATTAATTTATTTATAATTGGGAAGTTATGATAAAATTGATACTTAATTTTACACAACTCTATTATTGTAGGATGTACGAGATAGTTGCAGGAGAGCTATGCAGGTACTCATAAATTAGATTGTGTTGTTATAAACAGAAATTTTAGTACGATATTTTTATAGGCAATCTTATTGTGTCATATCAAAATGTACGTGAACGATATTACGTTCTTTCTTCTAAATTTCCAATGTAATGTATGCAACGAAATGCAGAAATAAATTCTGATTTTAAACATTTCAGTAAATGCAATACTGTTTTTTCTTAAAAAATATTTTTTGTTTTATTTCCTATTAGTTTTAAAAGTGAAGCATCGACATTATTAAAGCAAGCACGCAACTTTTAAATGATATATTGGTAAAGGAAAATCGGAAAAAGTCGCCATATTTCATACAATTCCCCAACGATGGAAAACATTCCTTGCTAATTGGGTATTCAGATTGCGTTAGAGTTTTCATTTTTGGCCCTCATACTTACATCCCGCGTTTGATACTTTTTCGTGGCGTACGACCCTAAGTAGCTTGTGCTATATTCTTGCAGCTGTAATATAAACGTAATTAAAGTTACGAGCCGCAGTAATATTTTCCCTTTTAAGACTTTTCCTAAGAAATTTTCGGTTTACTACTGCCAAAACAGAATCTTTACCCCCCGTAATTCGGCGGAGAAAAACGCTCCAATCTCCGGCATCCAAACCCCAAACTTGAATAAAGGTGGTAGGACTGAAACTTTAACCCCAAACCACTTATTTATTCAGATTGAGGCTGTTGAGTTGGATTTGCTAACTTTTAACGTTATAACATTTCTATTCCGAAACTAAACAATCCTAAGCGGAAGTTCCATTTTTGTTGAATTCTCAATTGGGCGCTTTGGAGAACGAATTTAATATCACTTTCATAAAGTCACACTTTGCTGTAGGCACGAAATCGACTCGAAAATCGGCAAATTGTAAGCAATTAAATAATTTACCGCCCAACCAACCTGATTAAAGTGAACTCTTCCAGTTTAATTATCAATTAGCAATAGCAGATATGTCAATAGTGTGGGTGTAACACTTGGGCGTTGCAAAACTTTATAGTTTTTGATTAGATTAATACATTTCCTAAAATAAATATTAATTGCATTCGACTAAAGAATATCAAAAGGCAGCCAGCCACCTTTGTCAAACACAAATTTACTGTTTGAGTTATACATTATCAAGTGTAGTAAATGTCAATACAGTTTAAAGACAATTTTCCGCTAGTTTGCATTTATTTGAAAGTTTGATTAATTCTTGCATCGTGTACGAGGTCTAGGACGTTATGCTGGCCTCAAATTACCGACTGATTTATATGAGGAGAGATAGCTTCGAGACGTATAAAAGCTGCAACGGAAAAACACAATCTCAAAACTGAAACTAACCTAACAAACTATAACAACATACCTGCTCTTTATAGTACACCGCCAGCACGATTGATGCATTTTTGCATTTATGGTTCGCAAATTTATTTAACTACAACATTTCAACAGCTCTAAACTATCTCTTCCGATATAAATTAGTCGGTAATTGGAAGTTCTGTTTTCATCCTAGACCTCTCCGTTACTGCTGTACTAACATAAAAGTGGTTTAAAGGAAGAAGTTCATTAATTTTTTAAAACTCACGGACACAATCGTCGATCAACTAAGGCTGTACCTAATTTAGTGCTCATTCCATGCATTGTCAGTGTTATTTGTTCCTCCTAAACTCATTAGTTCTAGCCACCTTTGTATCCACTTATCTGCCTAATCTCTGTTTGCTTAGGTATTTCGACACCAACCGTACTGTGACTCATTATTAAAACTAGTTTTGTGGAATTTGGGTAAATATTGAAACGGCGATGAGTTTCGCTTATCTGCCTGTGGGTGCATACCTTTTGTCTAAAAACATTATTATTAAAACCAAAAAGTCCATTCATGAGGACGGTTTTAGTTCTTTTTGTTTAAATACTGCTTTAAGGCTACAAGTACAAGTCCAACAGGTCGGTTTTCATCTCATTAGGGATACAGGCAGCGTCATTAAGAATGAAACGTAGGACGTAAAACTTTAATAGAGAATATCGCCATCAGTTAGTTCTGTGGCCTACGCTTGCGCCATGTAATTTATCCGTTGATAATAGCGTAATATATAATGCATAACGAAATTAACATAAAATATTTAGAGGTTAAAACTGTTATTTTATGGACATATCCATTCATAGTTTCTATTTTTAGCCAGAACAATGTATTAACATATCTATGTTCTCACTACAGTGTTCAAATAGGACAGGGTTGTCCAAAGTTGAGAAAATTATAAATAGATTAATATTATTTCGTTTGGGTTTTATCCAGTTGCTGAGAATGCGACACCCGGAAGGCATATTTAAATGTCATATATTTTTTTAAATAATTAGGGCGTTGTTAGTACAAAAAACGTTATCGAACAGAAGTTAAATCTCGTTGCATACATATTTTTTAACAAGTACACAACTGTCTTATAAAATGTATATTTTAGAAACTATTTAGTTTTTAGCCACCAGGATTCCTAAATATTATTAATATTATCCAAGTTGACGATTGGTTTACTTTACTATTGGTAACTACTTACTTCTCCACTGTATATTAAAACATGTACAGGTGAAACAAAAGTGAGATTAGCTTTTTAATGAAGTTATTATTATTTTATTAGAATATGAATTGCTTTGTGTTTTGATTTTAAAATTTATTAAAAAATCTGACAGCAGCTAGTTCAGGTGCGAGTCAGATGACATCGTGCGTATAACATACAACATCCATCCTCAAGAGAATATTTACAAAGACGGAAGAGAAGTTGGGTATCGTAAAACAGTAAATGACAGGACTTATTTACAATACGCTGTAAAATAAAGGAAGGGTCAGGGTATAACCACAATGACGCAATAGGCAATGCACTGAACCCTAGATGTTATATTTCTTTGTCCGGAAAATTTAATTTTTTTATTTCTTTTGTTTGATGGCGTGGTTTACTGTTGTAACTAAATTGTAATTCCTTCTTTAAATTTTAAGCAGCGAATCAACTTGTGTTAATCTTTTAAATCGAGACAGAAGAAATATATTTTTTTGTGTTGGTGTGTTAGTTCAGGGATATACGTCAAGGTGAAAGACGAAGGCAGTGGCCTATACGGAAGAGGGGGGGGGGGGGGGCAGGAGGCGGCCTGGGCCCCTCCCGACATTTTGAAATGGGAAATAATATGTCAAATATAATATGTAATTCGTATCGCGCTAATTAAGTTTCCAAATGATTGAATTTTGAATATTTTTTAGTTAAACCATTTTGTTGAGGATTTATATTTCGTCTCGTTGCGTTTATATTAAAAAATATATAATCTGGATGTGTAGTACGGAAACCCTAAAGTGCCACTGAACAAGATACAAATACCAAAATTGTGAGATACCAAGTTATAATTTTGAGGTATAATAAAGTCGCAATTGGGACTTCGTATGTCGGAACCGAAGCAGGACATTTGTCCGCCGCCGTCTGGGCGCCGCCGTTTGGGCGCCGGCCGTTTGGGCGCCGGCCGTTTGGGCGCCGGGACTTTTGGGCTCCGCCGATTGGGCGCTGGACATTTGGGCGCCGAAATTTAGAAATATTAAAAATAGTCCACGGTTCTTCTGTTATTTATCGTAAATATGATTTTTTGCAAGCAATTTCAAATTACATTATTCACGGTGTAATAGCTTTGATATAGATGCATCTATTTAAGTAAATTTACAATTACTCCACAAAATGTAACACAATCAACTTACGGCTTAGGTAAAAATGAAAACTTCTGCATTTATAATCTTAAACCATTCCAGAAAATTAAAACAAATATCATCGTGATAGTAATTATTTATTATATAAAAAGTAAAATCAGGTTACAGTTACTTAAGTAGTATACATATAGTCACATAATAAAAAATAGAACTACAATATAATCCACCACCAGTTTTTGTTGAAAACTTTTGCATTTATAATCTTAAACCATTCCAGAAAATTAAAACAAATATTATCGTCATAGAAATTATTTATTATATAACAAGTAAAATCAGGTTACAGTTACTTAAGTAGTATACATATAGTCACATAATAAAAAGTAGAACTACAATATAATCTACCACAATTACAAGAAGACATTATGTGAAATTATTAAAAATAATTAAGCAACATTATTAGAAGTTTCAAACTATTTAAAAATGTATACTACTGGCGCCCAAACGTCCGGCGGTCAAAAGTATGGGGCCCAAACGGCGGCGGCCAAAGGGCGGGGCCCAAACGGCGGCGCCCAAATGTCGCGTACCGTGTCGGAACTGCGACTTAATATCTTGCAATTGCTACTTGGTATCTCGCAATTTTATTATTTTTTGTACAGTGGCACTTCGGGGCTTCCGCAGGTTCTGTGTTTTCTCTTTTGATCGAAAAAAAATTGTTACGGAAATCTACATTTCAAGTAAATGTTTTTGCAGAACGAAATTATGACTTTTCAGTTTAGACCATTTGACCTTGAAAAATTCAGAATTTGAAAAAATAGAGCTCAGTCACAAATCTTAACGCCCTACAATATTACTGTCGATGTGACAATAATTTTTTTAAAACTGCTTTGCAGTACTAAATACCTATATTCAGAGTAGGCTTTGGATTGTCATGGCAACAATAAAATCTGTAAAAAAACAATTGGGGCGACCAAGCTTGGTGGCTTTGTTCTGTTCGATTTCCCCAATTAAAACTAAAATTATCAATAAATAAATACCCCAGTTTTCATTAAACTTGTATAATTTATTGGAAGTGTCTTGTGTAAACTGTGTCTGAGGCGACTATGAACGAGGCAGCGGGTTATTCTGGAGCGTTTGGAGCCTTATGACGAGGAAAAATACTGAGTGGTGCAGAGTAGCAGTCGAGAAAGTTCTGGGTCAACGAAGCGAGATCTGTAGACCATTACAGCCATATTCATCAGCGCAGGGGCCTACACCGACGTGTGATTTACTGCGGGGTTCTTTAGAGCCCTATTATCTATCGCAAGAGCAGCAGAACATGTCAGGAAAGTGATTCCAGAAAGTATTATTATTAAAATTCTGAAGTGGCGTCTATTTGATATCAACATCGGGCAAGAGCATCCCTCAAGTGTTTTGTTTTGTGGCATTTATTTACTTACGCTTTTGTTGTCGCCAAGAAAACTTGTAATGGCGTAGAACTGAACTGTTTCTTGAAGCAAAGCGAATTTGTTTGACATAATTTGTTGGAACGCCATATTTTCTACTCGAGTTCTTATGAGCTATATAAATATTGAATTTGATAGCAAATGTATTTGAATTAGTTAATTTAATAATATTTGCTAGGATGTAGAGACTCGACCCATGAGATGAGAGTCATTAAACTCGATTTATTTTAATTTATAATATCGAATACACAAGAATAAATCATATAGTATTATATATACAAAAATATTGTCATGATTCAGCAACAACTAAAATACTTTCTTCGAAATAGTTGTGTAAAGTTAGTTTTTGTATTAGTTATTGTTATTTATATGTTTATTTTAATAGATAAATTCACATTTTCTATATTTAGATTTAGGAACATCCCAAGTGGGATATTTAAAGCAAGTTAGGTATGTAGTTCCACGAAATTGTTCGTGTAGAATGTGTATTTTCAGTGACTTTCTATATAGAAGATTACTGCTGCGTGCTACTAAAGAAAACAATAATTGAAAAACGTTTCTTAAGATTCTTCGGAATATTTTTAAAGTATCCTTACAAACATAGGAGAGTACATATATTGATAAAACGATTGAAGGTCAAGTTTAAACAAAAACGTGTATTGAAATAACATACTATAAGTGTAGAGAAAAAATTAACGTAACAAATTTATAGCAAGTAGAAAAAAGCGATAGACATGTAAACGATGCAATAAATGAAAACTTCCGAGAAATTTTATTACGGGAGAAGTATACAATAGTGCCATGAGAAATGACAAAAAATGAGTGCAAACTTTTCTATGCAACGTTATAATAGAAATAAATTTTATATTGGACTACTAGGTGCACTCATTAAAGTGCTTTATCTCTTAGTTTTCTTGCCTCTATTCTAGCCCTACTACGACCATTTCCATTTTTTCAAAAATTACATGTATATTTAAAGAACTTGCAAAATGTGAAAGCAGCTAAAATTAATCAGTTTATGCCAAAAATCCCTTAATGCGAATAAGAACAATATTAAAAATTTCAAGCTATTGAAAAACGGTCGTAATAGGGGATGATACTTCACGAAGAAAATACGAAACTGTGTGTTGGCTAATCCTATTAATCAAATTGAAACCATCCGTCATTCTATTTAGGTGGTGAAATGTAATTCAGTGATAGAGTGTTGAACAGAAAACTCGATTTCCGTCATCGTCGAACCTTAAAAAAAATCTAGTTCCGCTGCTATCCCCAATCGGGCTTTGGCAACCGTGAGGTCTTAACGGCTAAACCGTAGTAAAGAGCAGGGGCATATATCCTTGTAGTGGGCATGCAATAACAAGGTTAACAACTACGATGGCGTTGTCAATAAGATTGATACACAATATCCACGACCAAAAAAATACGTTGCCGAAATTAGTATTTATAGACACTATCAATATGATTTTTCATTAAAACTGTATTCTAACATGTTTTTTAATAAAAGAAACAGAACAATACAATTTCACAAGGATACAACTGTTTTATCAAGGGAACAAGTTAATTTATTATTCTTTCTGTTCGCTGGTCAATTTTCACGTTTCTAACTGGAAAATAAATTTTCGTAAAACACTCTACATAATAATTAGCGTTACAAGACAGTTTTTTGTAATTGCTGCACGATGCATGGCAGTACACAGGAGCACGTAGTTTTCAATGAAGAAACATGACTACTTATACATAGAATTAATCGACTTTTTCTCATGTTCCATCTAATTTGGTACTATAGTGTTCACAATGTCGTTTATTTAGTTAAAATAGGGAACACTTTACATTATTTTGCAATTCGTGAATATATTTTCAAACTGGTGGTTTCTTCATGTTCTTGTGGCACAGAACACTTGGCTTTAGAATTCCAACCTCTCATAACGTTCTAAACGACAATGAAAGTAAAATCGCTGGTAGTTCATAGAAAAACGCACCCATCATGAATACATATCGATTAATTCACTCCATTCACGTAAGGAATACATCGTTGTCTGCCTTTTAAATATCCCCTACAGCATTCTTGATGTTAACAAAGAACGTGCCTCCCCAACTTCCGCTGAGCAGCGACGTGCAGGTAGATCAGCCGCAGCCACCTCGACCCTCATGTCATTCCACTTCTAATGGATATTAGTGATACGGTTGATAATCACACTAACATGCAGGGAAGTTCTAAGGCTTCCAAAGCTGCCAGCTCACATTGTATCGAAATATGTACTTACAGTTCCCGGAGCTGCTGTAATAACAGGGTAATTAGTGGCCAAGGACCCCAACTAGTATAGTTTTCCCATATATACAGGATGCTTCTTGAAAATCAGAAAGTGTGAGTGGATCCCATAGAACCAAATGTAGCGCTGCACTTGGTTTTTGTAGTAATAAAACTATTTCTACAGAATATTTTTATGAAGTTTCGTGTAAGTATTAGGCCAATGTTTTTTAAACCTATGGATATATATATAAAAAAAAACGATTTTACCTATTAAACACTAATAACTAACTATACCTCCCTAAAAATGTAATAAGGTTATTTCATTATCTTACAGCAACAATCCAAAACTGTTTGCACCCAAAACACGTTGGGACTAGCCAACATATGAATGTGTTTTTTTACTATAGTGTTCTAGTCGAAATGAGTCTATTATCGCTGTTGTTGAGGTACCAATTGAACTGTTGCTTAATAATTTCACTGTTTCTGCAGAATGTTACGTTAACATCTCAAAAACGTCTGTTGGAAGTCTCTGAGCAGAAATAAAGAAACTTAGAAAACTTCACATGTGGTTTCAACAACACGCTGCCGTGGCATACACAACTTGTCTTCGAAAGCCATATTTCCAAACAGAATAATCTTAAAATACGAAGATATTCCATGGGCAGTGAGATCTCCGGATTTGACCGCTTAATATTTATTCCTATACGAATTTTTCAAGTATCAAGTTAAATGAAATACATCCTTGAATCTAGAAAATTACAAAAAAAAATGAATCAGGAGTGCAAAAATTGATGAAGTCAGAATGTAATGCCATAGTATATTATATCATGAGGGACTAAAGTGCACCATTTAATCCCGCGAGTGGAGTTTGTTGCCTCGAGGGCGAAGCCCGAGGGCAATAACCACTCAAGGGATTTAGGCACTTTAGTCCCGAGGTATATACGCTATTTTTTGCACTTTTGGGAACATTATCATCAAACATTTCCAAAATCTGTCAATTTGGAAACGGACAATTATTAACTTGTTATTATTACCTGAGAAGCAAGAAAATGGAGATATATTTTAGGAGGACGAGATATATATCATTCGACTCAGCTTGAAGAGTAGATTCCAAAAATATATAGAAACCGGAAATCGGATTTCTTTTCCGAGGTCGACTTCCGGTCAATTTTTTTTTAACTTTTAACTTTTTCCTTTATAGCTCCTGCAGTTTTTGAGATATTTAGCTCAAATTTGGAATACAGGTTACGCTGCAGGGCTTACATCATTGAGCATATCAAATGGTTGTGAGAATCTACAGGGAGATATTTTTTCAGGGGTCATGCTTCCTTTTCTCCCCCTGAACTTTTTTGCGGTGCGCCGCTGTTAGATTCTAAAATACAAATTGAGTTTTCTGTTTTGTTTAGAATCTTTTTGTTCTCTTGCAGTTTTTTCTTATCTGCAACCGTTGTCGAGAAAAAAAGTATAAAAACGATTATCTGTAATTTGCTAGACGAAATTTAAATTTTTAAGAACTGAGAAGCAAGAAAATGGAGATATATTTTAGGAGGCCGAGATATATATCATTCGACTCAGCTTGAAGAGTAGATTCCAAAAATATATAGAAACCGGAAATCGGATTTCTTTTCCGAGGTCGACTTCCGGTCAATTTTTTTTTTCATCTCGTGTTAAATTCTTAATGTCCAATTATTGGCTCCCCTAATTATTTTAGAGCTAAAGTGTAAATACATTTTTTGTAGAGAAAAAAATACTGCATCTATTGATACTGTTGCTAACCATTTTTCATTTTCCATAACCGAAGGAATGCAAAAAATAAAACTAGCATTTTATTATTATTAACTGAGAAGCAAGAAAATGGAGATATATTTTAAATGTTATCTATACGATCCACAAAAGTGAATCTTTGTCATTCTACGTGTAGTTAACCTACATGTTTTTTGTTGCGCGATGAGATAACATCGTCATGCACTTGTAATTTATTACAAACTGAATTGCAGCAGGTCCTGGATAGCCTGAATCAGTTGGCAGTACTGAAGTGTATTGTCAGTATATGTCAAATTCGAGATTTGCAGGTTAAGTTTTACGTCAGTGTGTGTCAGATGACAAACAAAACCTAACCTACTAACCTCGTGTGTACATAAATTTACCATAGTTACGGTATCATTTTTACTTTAGTCCCTAGGGATTAAATGAGTTACTTTAGTCCCTAGGGATTAAATGATCTACTTTAGTCCCTGTTTACGGGGACTAAAGTATCAACTTTAGTCCCGGAAGTGCAAAAAATTTCATATCTTTGTCGTGGCCAGTACATAGAAATCATTGAATAATATTTAATAATAATAATAATGGTTGCCTCCAATTGTTAAGCGTTGACTTGGTAACTTATTCACATGTGTGGACAAAAATCTACAGCATGCACTAACAGCATATTCTTACGTTAGTACATGAAAATATTTATATAATACAGTAGTTTAAATTTTCTCATAATTTCGTCATATCGAGTTCATATGTGGTATTTTTTTTCATATAATTCCTGTATTTTCATACAATTCCTGTATCTAGAAGTTGCGTATACTCGTAGATAATCCCGTTCGAAATGTAGTGCACAGATAAATAGCCGAGTCAAATTATTAAAAGCAAGAAAGTTTTGAATATAGCGGAACCTAGACCCGCAGTCACTATCATCCAGCAAAGGCATTGTCAATCAGGGATCCGAGGAATTACCAGAGATCACCGTCGATGAAATACGGTTAGCCTTGCAAAAGTCCAAAAACAACAAGGCACCCGGTGAAGACAACGTTGTTACAGATGCAATCAAAATAGGAGGCCCACTTTTATTGGAGAAAATAAAAGTATTATTCAATCTTTGCTTAAACATCAGCAATATACCGAGTAAATGGAACAACGCGGTAACCATATTACTGTTTAAAAAGGGAGATAAAACCGATCTAGAGAATTATAGACCAATAAGTCTACTGAACCATCTCTATAAATTATTCACTGGAATAATAACCTCAAGGCTAGAAAGGAAGCTTGACTTCTATCAGCCAGAAGAACAGGCTGGTTTCCGATTTGGCTTCGGAACTAACGATCATCTGCAAACTATTAAAACTCTAATTGAGAAGTCTATAGAATATAATAGACCACTAGCCCTCGTATTTGTTGATTTCCACAAGGCTTTTGATACTGTCGAGTTAAATGCTGTTATAAAAGCCCTACAGGAATGCCGCGTCGATTATAGGTACGCAAAACTAATATATAATATATATAGTAATGCAACTATGACTGTGAAATTGCACGATAATAGCGACTATATTCAAATTAGAAGAGGTGTAAGACAAGGTGACACCATGTCACCTAAGCTATTTATCACAGTTCTAGAGTACGCATTCAAGAAACTCGACTGGGAAACGAGAGGCATTACTATAGACGGAAAACAACTAACAAATCTTAGGTTTGCAGACGATATAATACTAATATCTGATGATCTTGGGGAAGCAGGATTGATGCTGCAAGAATTGCAGACTGTCTGTTCTAGTGTCGGTTTGAATATCAACTTCCATAAAACCAAACTAATGACCAACTTGATACCCAATGACCACATCAAGGTCAGTAACAATGTTGTCGAACAAGTGGAAAAATATACATATTTGGGACATGAAATTAGAATCTCAAGAGATAATCAAACATGCGAGTTAACCAGAAGAATATCTCTCGCCTGGGCAGCGTTTGGTAGACTCCGTGATGTTTTCAAAAGCAACCTTCCAACATGCCTAAAAAGAAAAGTTTATGACCAATGTATTTTACCTGTTCTGACTTACGGTGCAGAAACTCTAACTTTAACATCTGGAACAGCTCGAAAAATAAAAATTGCACAACGTAGGATGGAAAGGTCAATGCTGGGCATATCTTTGAGAGACCATGTTACATACGAAGACCTACGCCAGAGAACAGGAATAACTGATGTTGTAAAGCGGATATGTCAACTTAAGTGGAACTGGGCAGGTCACATAGCCAGAATGAGTGGCGATAGATGGACGAAGAGACTTCTTGAATGGCGCCCAAGAGCTGACAAACGTAGTATAGGGAGACCACCTACCCGATGGACCGACGACATCAAAAGAGTTGCAAATAATTGGGTTCAGACTGCCCAAGACCGAGGAAAATGGCAATCAATGAGGGAGGCCTATGTCCAGCAGTGGACTTTAAGGGCTGGATGATGATAGCGGTAATTACTGTTAAGGACTGGCATTATTTTGACTTATAATTAAATTTAACAGCTTAGCAACCGAAACCAAAAGTATAAACTTAATCAAGTTTTATAATTTATTGAATTACTTACTCCCATAGCACAAATTAAAGTAGCTGTTATACGACTTCGTCTTCTTAGAATTCTTGGACTGTTTAAACTACATTAGTAATGTTTCTTACAAAACGCGTCTTGGTATTAAATATTGTATTTAGCATTATTTGAAATGAATAAATTAGATTATGATTTAAGTTAAACTGTTAACAGTACTGTAAAGAGAGGCTGCATCAATAAATTTGCATATAGACGCATCTTATTTTAATAAAATCGTAAGACCTTATTTGACGTATTGTAGGAGTAATTTTTTCAGGGATGACAAATAAGTTTTTCACCCAATTTCTTATTATTTTGCAATCTAAAAATGGTAAAATTAGTAAATTAGTAGTTTATATTACCTGTGGTATAGTTGGGAAATCAATATAGGTAGTTTACATCCTGCAATCATTCTTCTTTTTTGCTCATCGTTTAAATAATTTCCAGGTACTTTAAAGTGAACTGAAGTACATTTATTACAGCCAGTCTTATAAATGCCCCTAATCTGACGTTAACTTTAATTCGCTGTTAAAATAAACAAAACCGCACATACATGTAAAATTTTTTTACACATAACGTATCAAACTAAATTTATTGCAAATTCTACTGATTTTTTATGAACTTACACTGAAAAACGAAGGTGTAAACTGTTTTGATTCTGTGACCGCACATGGAAAAATTATTTAATAAGAATTACCTTTTTTCGAGTGAATTATTTGTATTAACTAATAACACACGCGTGCCCTACAAGATTTTATCTAACAGCTCAATAAATACCAAAATAACATAAAGTTTGTATTAACAGCTGTGAAAATTCAAAGTCAAAGTGACATGGAGTGAGTTATCATACCTGTAAAGGCACGTGTGGGATATGACCTATACAGTGTGTCCAAGATAAGGAGGGCCAGTATGGGGATCTCGGTAATGGTAAGAGATACAAATTTGGTTAAATGGGAAGAAAGTTGCCCAATTAAAGGACTAAAAAAATGACGTTTAGAAATCCTTGATATGATTTTTCGTTTTTGAATTATGTCAAAAAAACCGAATTTTTGGATTTTCTTTTTTATTTTTTTCTGGCGTTAATATTAAAGTTAGAGCGAAACTGATTAAACTTCTTTATAGCAACTTTTAGTGGACTTAATTATTACGTTATCAATTTTTTTATCCGACGTTTTGTCTTCGAGAAACCATCATCAACTTCATTTTTTTAAATACGGTCCTGGTTTTTTGATGCCAAATTTGTAAAGCCCTTGTTACTCTAAATTCAACAATGTACCACATATTATGGTTTAATTACGTTTCGAGCTTTTTCTGATCATCATCAGAACATTTTTTAGATACGGACCTGCATTTCTCTTAATTTTGTAATAATAAGTTCATACAGTAAGTTAGGCCTTTCTACATGCCGTTAAAATATTAAAATGCACATCATAATGTCATAATTCTGATACTTTAATTTAATAAGCAACCAATAACTATTAACAATAAACAACAAATAAATGAACAAAAGATAGGCAGAAAGAATGAGAAAACGAGCCTTGAAACAATGTAATAGGTATTTAACGTTTTGAAATAGAAGAAGAACTTAGAAGATTGGTTCTTGAAGCCTTTCAAAGTATAACGCCAGTATTGCTGAATAATGTTTTAGATTCTACAGTTAGATGTTATTTATGCATAGAGAATGATGGCAACCATTTTGAATACCTTCTGTAAATTTAATACCGATTAAATTGTTTCGATGCTCGTTTTGTTATTCTTTCTGTCTATCTTTTGTTCATTTCTTTTTTGTTTATTGTTAATAGTTATTGGTTGGTTATTAAATTAATGTATCAGAATTATGACATTATGATGCGCATTTTAATATTTTAACGGCATGTAAGAAGGCCAAACTTACTGTATGAACTTATTTTTACAAAATTATGAGAAATGCAGGTCCGTATCTACAAAATTTTCTGATAATGATCAGAAAAAAGCTTGAAACGTAACTAAACCATAATATGTGGCACATTGCTGAATTCAGAGTAACAAGGGCTTTGCAAATTTGGCATAAAAAAACCAGAACCGTATTTAAAAAAATGAAGTTGATGATGGTTTCTCGAAGACAAAACGTCGGATAAAAAAATTGATAACGTAATCATTAAGTCCACGAAAAGTTGCTATAAAGAAGTTTAATCAGTTTCGCTCTAACTTTAATATTAACGCCAGAAAAAAATAAAAAATAAAATCCAAAAATTCGGTTCTTTTGACATAATTCAAAAACTAAAAATCATATCAAGAATTTCTAAACGTCATTTTTTTAGTCCTTTAATTGCGCAACTTTCATTCCATTTAACCAAATTTGTATCTCTTACCATTACCGAGATCCCCATACTGGCCCTCCTTATCTTGGACACACTGTATAATTCAACCGAAATCGGCATTATTATAGTGTCGTAATAAGGAGGTGGATAAGTATTATTACTGTACAGTATACGTATAAAGAAGACGCAGGTATATAACATGCTGCTGCTGACGCATTATATAGATTTTTGAAAATGAGCATTAATATTTTCATGCTTAGACCAGCCAAACTATGGAATATATTGCGTGATAATGGACATGTTTTAATAAAATATTGTAATCTCTACCTGCTGATTATAAATAGTCGTCTAAACTGTTCTGCACTTACAATTGCCGTTTCTCTAGTCACAACATTAATAAGAAATATCTTATTTAGTATATCGTCTGAATCGCTATCTATTTCTGTATTCGGCTGTTGAAATTGAATCCTGAAGAAATGAAACAAAAAGGTCAAGTTTTATTCGGATTCTCCCATCTATTGACAACGTCGACGGCATAAATGTGTAACAAACGGTGAAGTACGGATCTGAACTGTGTCCAAGAGTTCTAGAAAAAAATGCAAAAGATATATTTTATGCAGTACGAGTAGTTGTTCCATATCGATACCAATGTATTATGTATTAGATTACGGCCCCAATTCGCTTCTTAAATGAATTATGTATTATTTGGCTAGTGCAGAGATACCCTAAACGCATGGCTTTGATCATCGTCGACTTTTGTACCTTATTAAATTTATTTTTAGAGGCGAGTATGCAAATATAAACATGTTTAGTGCGTTGACAACATTGCTGCTACGTGTTTGTTCTGAAAAATAACCGTAATTTTTCTATAAAAAGGGCGGAAGTGATAGGTATAGTTAGAATTATATTTTTATTTAAAATAAAATTATTGTTAAACCCTAGCGCATTTTTTTACAAGTGTTGGTGATTTTCTAAAATTAAAGTATATTTTAATTTAATGACGTTCAATATACCAGATGCATCTTTAGTACAGTCCTTTGGATGTATCTTATTTATACATATCTAATATACATTGTTTTTAATTAAATACAGTAATTACTGTTCGACAATAAATTGCAATACATTTTTCAAGCAAAATTCGTGTACCTATATAACAATTAATTAGTTTGATTTTTTTCAGGTAAGTGATAGTGGAATGCAACACTAAACAACGAAAGTATTCGGGCATTACTTGTGTAAGTAAATAATATTTCTATCTTTATAGACTATTTTCTAGCGGTACAATATTCTTTAATGCTAGCATCAGAACACCTTTACCGCTCGCGTCAATTACAAAAATAACAATAATTTAAGATGAAAATGAAATCTACAATTTTAGCTTTAGTCAATATGAAGTGACTTCAAGTGCTCCCATTATATTACCAAAATCTGTTTATCAAATTTCATCCCGCTTTTTACAGCATGTTTGGTAGTTTTTCTTCACGTCCTTGTGTTATGGGGTGGAACTCCGTCATGTTGAAACTCGATATCAGTGTCTCTTTCGAGGGCTATATTGTGCTAGTGATCAAATTGTTCGAGTTCTGTTACTAGAAAATTGGCTTATCCTATGTTTATGTGGCTATATTCGCATTAACCTATAGATTCTTAATAAACCTAACATAATATTCACATATGCACATTCATTAAATATAATGATGTTTTCCATTTAATATAAAAATCAGCAATACGTGGACATATACTCTGTCACTTTGGCATTAAAGCTCCCACTTACATTTTGTTGAATGTTTTTATTTAGTAAGAAAGCCAGGATGTGTGCTATAACATTGTGAATAAAATGTAATTCAATTTTAGAATACCCAGTACTAATGGGTACGCTTCGATAAAAATTTTGAATGTAAATGTTTATATTAAAATAGTTTATGCTCAGTTTCCGTTTCAGTTATGCAAATTTATTAAAAGGAAAGCTTATAATAATTTTGTACTGCTCAAGCTGAGTAATATCTAGCTCAGACTTCAAGACAGCAGAACACCTCGTATTTATCGTATATTAAGGTAACCCAACTAGCTACCTGTCGGGTCATTGTAGCATAAAATTGCATTTTACTTTTCTTTTCTTCGCCATCTCGCTGACCGGGCTTGCCATATAAGATCACAAAGCCGATCGAGGCATCTGGGAAATGCAGTCGCCATTATGCGATGCAGCAAAAAGAGGTTTTGTTCGATACAGACAAGATCAGGATTCCTGGTGATCCTGCATCTGCAGGCCTCGGGAAAATGATGGCATTATATCATAGAGAAACGAGTTTGGTGCACAGGACACTGCAGCCTTTCTCGAAGAGGATTACAAAGCATTAGAATGTACCCTTTAAAGTTTCTCTAATTAATTTTTAAGGGGCTTTGCAACTTCGCCTTTGCCAGTAAATAATGTAACGGGTGGAAGTTTAAGAATAAGGGCAATGCAGTTTACGTCAAAAATGGAAACAAAAAGTGAAGGTTAGGTAAGCTTTGTCAGTCGGGAGTTGTTAATTATTTATTAAAATGTAGACGTGATACATTTCTGTATAATGACAATTTCATAAGACACTGTAGGACCTATAAGTTGAACACTTGCAGAATTTTATTTTTTATGAATTTTACAGTACCGTTCATTTGAATTGGGCCACAAAAATTTATGATATTGTTTTATATTGATCATGTTTCCACAATTTTTTTATGAACAAATTACAAACTAGATTCAAATAACATTGTATTGTAACTTATCAACGACATTTACACTTTGTGGAAACTTTTACTATACAGGGTGTTCCGCAACTGGAGGACCATAGGGAATATACATATTCTTGAGGTCATTGTAATTCAAAAAGTTCTTATGAACATATATCCTAAAGTGAACCGTTTTTGGGTATACGAATAAATTAAAAGTTCAATATTTCTAACATTTAGTATTTCACCTTTACAAATCATTTCTCATTTGGTTGGCTACTTGCATTATTCTAGCGATTAATTCCTGATAAGAAATGTAGCCATTGCAATCCATTGTTGTTAATTTTATAACTACTACCTGACATTTAATAAACAAACAATAAACAAAACTAAACAATCTAGATTAGCATGATGTTTGCATTCAGATTAAATACGAGAATGTTAGAAATAATACCAGTTCAACTTTTATTGTATTCATAACTCGAAAACGGTTCACTTTAGGATATATGCTCATTAGGACTTTTTGAAATAGAATGACCTCAAGAATGTATATTCGCTGTCCTCCAGTTGCGGAACACCCTGTATAATATACATATAATAGTAAAAGAAAACTATATTAATATTGGGGAGGACCTCCTTTTGTTAACACAAAAGCGTCGGAACGGTTACCTACTCTACCAATACACAACAACACTTAGGATATTCATACCACTATATTTTAGAGAAAAACTTTAAACACTGCAACGTTACTGTTTAAGGAAATACAGAAATAAAAATGATTTTTTCTACAACCGTCAAAAAAGGTCACATTTACGCATCGCTTTCGATACGCGAAGTTTGCCTATTTCGAACCTGGCAAAAATAGGTTGTTTATTTTACGTTAGCAGTAGCGACCTGAAAAAAAAGCATTTTGCGCACTAGGGCGAAAAAGAATTTCGCGCACTACTGCGCGAAACGATATTAATATTTCTGTTTGACGTAGTAGAAAAAATATTATTTGTATTTCGTGCTTGGAATGAGGGTTCTGTGGCGCATTCGAATTATATACTTTTTCCTTACGACATGACCGTATTGGCGAAAAGTGTCATTCTCATACGCAGCAAAGAACATTCAGTTCACGCACTCGATACAAAAATAACTATTTATGTATATCTTGAAGATGTGAGAAAAATACGCTACGCACTGCTAGTTAACCCATAGAATACCAACTAAGGTCAGATTTCTTTAAATCATTTTGACATGTTCAGAGTTTTTGCTTTGATAGTATACGTGCCCGTTTATGTTTCAATGTATTTATATTTCTGTTAATTATTCACATTGCATTTAAATTACCCAATTAATTGCCATAATTAATAGTAGAGGTCTCACATGGACCCCGCTTGATACGTTACAGTGTAATGTCCGTTCGTCATTTGGTGAGAGAGAATTGTGTTCTAATTTAGCTTGTATCACAACAGATATTTTTATACGTTAGCACAATTTCTTCTAACAAAAAAATTAACTACACTGGGAACTGCAAAAAAATAAACCTGACGCTCCTGAATGTTTGCATTCTGTTACTGGCAGAAAGTTGTCTTCATCAAGGTTTATATTTTCGGAAAAGACCATGATCGTATCGTATATACCTAAAAAGAGGAAGATGGTGCATTTGCTCTCCAGCCAACATAAGGACAATTCTATAATTCCGGACAAATAAAAAATTCAATTATCGTTACAACATGACTAAAGGATATGTCGATAATGAAGATAAAATTATAGCTGAACATTCGTGCCACAGGCGTACAGTAAGATTACTTGTTCGTCTTTTCCTTTACATAGTAAAGGGTGTTTTTTAGAGGGATACAACTTTAAATTGAAATAAAACACAGAAAGATGTTTTCAATATCCATGAAATTGGCTTTATTTGAAAGATAATTTTATGGCATTTATGTTTGAATATGATTTCGGGCATGTGACCGCCGCGATTGGCGTATACATGACGTAATCTGAAGGTCCAATTTTCACACACTCTTTTCGCAGTAAATCAGGCTGTATTTCATTTCAGCAATAACGCGTCGAATGTTGGCTTCCAAGTGCTCAATTGTTTCCGGTTTATCGACTTAGACATGCGACTTTACATATCCTCAAAGAAAATAACCTAACGGCGTCAAATCGCACGAAAGAGGTGGCCAGTTAACAGATCCATTTCGTGGATCCATTTTGTGGATCTGTTAATTGGCCACCTCTTTCATGCAATTTGACGCCGTTAGATTATTTTCTTTTAGGATATGTAAAGTCGCATGTCTACGTCGATAAACCGGAAACAATTGAGCACTTGGAAGCCAACATTCGACGCGTTATTGCCGAAATAAAGCCTGATTTACTGCGAAGAGTGTGTGAAAATTGGACCTTCAGATTACGTCATGTATACGCCAATCGCGGCGGTCACATGCCCGAAATCATATTCAAACAAATGCCATAAAATTATATTTCAAATAAAGCCAATTTCATGGATATTAAAAACATCTTTCTGTGTTTTATTTCAATTTAACGTTGTATCCCTCTAAAAAAAAAACACCCTTTAGAAGGGCAAAATACAAAGAATGATTTTGTTCCTAAAAGAATTTAAAAATGTGATGTTTTCTATTACGATCTGTTTACCTATTATACATGTTATTAGGTTTGTTTCACATTTAAGACAAATAAAAAAATGTTCCACAATGATGTTATTACAGTCGTAAACTACGCTATTATAGCATAAATAATCAAGTCATAAAGAATTAAAAAGAACTAAAATTAGTTAGGATATCATGAAAATCCCCTTAGTACACTTAATTTTCAGAATAAAGCTTGTTATGCTAAAGGTTAAGTTCCTGCATTTTATGCTGTAGTATAAAATTATAAAATCGTTAAGCATTGGAAAGTACCAATGGAAAAGATAATAACTTTTGGAGTTGCCTAAATATTGGACATAGTGTACAGACATCGGATTGCAATCCCAAATAATAAGGGACTTTTAGTTTCCCGGTACACCCTATAGGTATAATATATTGTTATGATACGTAAAATTCAGGTTTTTGAATAAAAATTAAAGAACATATAAATTTGGGAGATTAATACAATCAACTCAAAGTTTTAAAAAAAGATTGTTAGTTTATTTGAAAATAAGTAATGGAAGTTTAATTTGAGACAATTTACAATTTATTTTGAAAAGTAATAGAAATTGAGTATTCTATCATGGTGGTGAAATTTAATAAGGAAATATAAGTTAATTTTACATGTGACAAATATGATTTCTATAGAAATTAGAATGTAGTAGGTATAAATCATATTTAATTTAAAAGAGTGTATTAATAATTGTAACTAGCATAAAGGTATTTTGTTTAAGCGGATTGTAAAAATAACAAGAAAAAAAAGTAGACGTATTTTGAAAATATTCTTTCGAATTTAATAAAAAAATGGAAATTTTACCCTAATGTGTTTTGATTATTTGGTATAATACAATAGACAAGGCTTCAACAAATCTGCGAGGTGAAAACAAGGTTTAAATATGAATATGAAATAGTGCAAGTATACAGTTATTCAAGAGAGTATGGAATATGGAGTAAGAAGAAAATAATATTTAAATGGAATTGGATTATTTAATGACTACAAGGAATAATAAGTTACATTAATTACTGGATTTGATGATTGTCCGGAGGACGTGTTGATCATTTTGACGGGAGTTACCGGTGGAACTGCTTGATTTGGACGGTTCTATTTGGTTGCTGACTACAGAGTAGGAGCTGGGGAAAATAGAAGATTAGCTTGGGACTATCAGTAAGATTGAACTTGCCAGGAAGTTGTGTCTGCAAGCTGCCAGGGTTTTGACAGTTTGGAGTTTGTTTGACGGTTGGCAGAGCATCGTGGCTGGTCTGTCGATGATCTGAGCTGTGAACGTCAGGAGCAGTGGTGTTTTGAGGTGACTAGCAGTGAAAGTATGAGGAGTTAAGGTTGGTCTTAATTGGACCTATGGAAGCATATTGAATAAAAGGCAATTAAAAGAGTGAAATAAATATAATAAAGTACTTACCTTAGGGCATTGAGTCAATTACATGTGAGTAGAAAGAATATTTGTCATTTTTGGTTTGATTATTGTTGCATCATTGTTTGAAGTGCAAGTTTACAGTTAGTGTCAGTACATAATCAAAAGTCACTATAAAATTAAAATTTCAAATAACAGACTACTAGATTAACGAACCACCCTTGGAGAGTCTCGATGCAATACATTTATTTAAAAGAATAGAATTTAAAATGCAAATTAAATAAATCAATTTAAACGAAAATAGTAGAGCTAATATTACGTAATTAAATAGGCGTCTCAACGTATAAGCTACTACAATATAATTTGAGGTATTCTACGTCTGTCGTTACTTCCGCATCCTAGACTACAATTTTCTCTCCTGCCAATCTTCATGTTGCAGATATAGATAACTCATGGGTGGTGTAGTAGGCTACTTCGTTTTCTTATGTTCGGTGTTCCTCTTTTTATTTTTTGTGGGGGATACCACAACCACAATTTCTTAAGCCATCGTTCAATTGACATTCTTTGCACATGCCCATGCCATTATAGGCGTTTCGCTTCTATTGTGTCTATAATATCCAGGTATATGCCCATATTTTCTCTCACAATACCATTTCGTACCCTGGCCCTCTTTGGAATTCCGATGAATCGTTTCGGGTTTCGAATCATTCCCGATGCGCCGAAAGTTACTTTTCCCGCACTGCGGTGCTTTTTACTTTGCAACAAAAAATAGGGAAATTGTGTGTTCTTCGTAAATTTTCACAATTGCCCGTCGTTGGTTTAATTGCGCTTCCAAACACCAGAGGCACTGTAATCGTCGGCAAAAGCTAACAGGTACGTAGGGTACGTATAAAAGTTTAGTGATTTGTGCTGTCAACTCAGTAAAGTAGTAAAACACTAAATCATATATTTTTTAAAATATTTTCAGTTATTCGTTACAAAAATTCGCACTACATGGAGCGCGACCGAAGGTAGTGCTGCAAACAAAGTGCTCATTCGGGAAAATTACCTTCCCGAAGGTTTGTGGTTTTTGCCATCGATTTATTCCCCAAAACGCCATTTAGTTTTTTGGTAACTGTTCTTTCCTGACAAGATTGATCTCTTCATTAATTTTTCCGTTGTTTACTTTTACACTTGTAGTGTGTAGTTTTTTCTGTTTTCCATGTTTAACTATAAGTCTGCACCTACGCCACCTACAACTAGAAATTTTGTTTTTGAAGTGTTGATTGCATATATCTAATACTTACTATATTGCTAGCGGCTATGAGTGGGAAACTGACCAAGGAAGTGAGACAGACAACCAACTCTTCAATGTATAATGATGAGCTGTGTGCAAGCGCGGCGGCGTCGTCCGGCCAATGGGGAAGTGGGCAAGTTTAAAATTCGCTTTTAAAGGCGGAGTTCGAATTCTCACGCATGCGCACGAGACGCGTTATACTCTAAGTGAGACTATGTCGGCGCCGTAATGTTTTCTGACGTTTCCAGGCCCTACTAGCAATATATGTGTATTATATATATGGTTGATTGTGAAACATCATCTTTATACTCCTTATTTAATTTGCATATATCTGGAGCATCTTCAATCATCAGCATTTGACCATAGTCGCAATGCATCGTAAACAATTTATCCTCACCCATAGTGGTGCTCATATTGCGTCATTTTTTCTTCAATTTTCAAGTGCTGCTTTTATAGAAATCTTAAACAGCAATAGCTCAACACAGCAGCCCTGTCCCACAAGTATTTTTCTATTTTATGCTCTAGTTTATGAAAAATATAGATAGTCAGAAGTACAATTACAATAACATTAAGGCGTTATTAGGTATATAGGTACTCACTTTAATATAGATTTTTTGTTTTTCGTTATTTTCAGAAACACTGACCATAAACGTGAACTTGACATGCTAGATTTTGGTTGAGTAGCCTTTTGCGTGATCTGAAGCCTGCGTGTTTAAAATAATCCGGGCGAATTTATGTTAAATTTTACAAATATTTTCAAAACTATCGCACTAGCAAATTAATTTGTTGAACCTGCATACCTCGAAGTTAGTTGCACCGTTTTACTGCTCCGAATATTCCACTAACACAAAGGTTAACGCGACAAAGGTGACAAAAGGGTCCCTTTACGAAGTTTAGTTCACCCCATGTCTGTACTTTTAATTAACGCTCTAATTTCGACGTGCATGCTAGGTACCTATGAGCATTTGAAACATTTTACGAGTGCTGTGGATACAGTTTGAATAAAACAACAATGGAACAGGCTGGCATGTTTGTTCATCTAACGGAAAAATGCCCGAAATTTGGTTCTAACAATATTATTTTGAGAGAGCATAAGCAGTTACTAATCACATTATCTTGCAAATTTAGAAAAAAAAACATTTATTTTTCCTAAGCGTTTGATTCTGATAGAATATAAACTGTTGAGAGGGTTATATACAAAGTTGATTCTTTCTGCTAAGATTGTGCCCTGAAAAACTATTTTTGTCATACTTACTTCAGAAATGGATGTCAGTAGTTAAATACTCGTTTCGCTTGCTTACCAACGTTTAATGCATTGTTTATTGTGGGCGTGTAGAGCGTTCCATCTTCTTGTTGAGAAAATGGAACTATTTCAATTAATTTTCGTTTAGTGCGTGCAATAATAAACCACCGGAAGTATGCCCTCAAATAACAACTCGTTTTGGTACTGACTCCCAACCTTCAACTATTTTAAGTTTCTTTCATGGCAAAATTAAGTTCAGAAACGCATTTCATATCAGTGCAACTCGCACAGACCATCTGTTCGCTCTATTACATAAATTTCAAACCTGAAGTGAAACTGTCAACACTCGAATGTAATGTGTGAAGTCAAGCAACCTTGTGAGGTCAACAGACGCATGCCAAGCTACCAGTTTTTCGTCTGTATGCTGCTGACCATAAACGGATATCTTGTGCATTTATTATAAGGATGCTTCACGTCAACGTTTGTAATTTATAAGCATCCTATTGTTAAAACGTAGCATTGTTAGAGGAACAAGCGAAAAATATTTGATTAACTAATGAAAATGATGACCTTAATGCAGAGAAACCTGAAAGGTCGTCTTATTAGCGTTCCATTGTTAGAACTGGTTCGTCTTGGATCTGTTTGTACCACTACAGGTAATAGTTAGCAAGAATTGCAATTTTGTGCAAGGTAAAATATCAATGCCGTGCCAGTTGTTAATATTTTAAGGTTACATGTAAAGGTATTCTTAGAATTTCAGCAAATTATGAAGAACATCATGAAATATTTTCAAAAGATAAACTGTTGTTTATTAGTCGCTACCCTTATTACGGTAATCGGTAGGGTGAAAATTGGTTTGGTTAAGAATTATATAATAACTAGTGTAGAAAAATAGCAGCCAATCAATAAACAAGTGTATGTAAAATATATAACTTCCCGATAAACATGGAAAAAGAACACAGTATCTGATGAAAACGGCAAAGCATCTTTACCTCGAAGGAAATAAATAACAAATTGTGTAGGAAGAAGTCAAAATATGGAATGGGTAAGAAACAATATAACGATAATAACAGTGAAGGTTATAAAAATTATAGAAGAAACAAAAACAATTGGTACATAATAATCAATTTCTGATAGTTTTTTACATATACAAATACCCAAAAAACACCATGAATAATAAATAGAACGCTATAAAGGAGTTTTAGAGGTTAACATAATCAATAACAGTTTAGAAATCGTCCAAGGGTTCATGAAACTTTTACTATACAGGAAAGTTTGATGTATTGCCACGTGTTTGTTGGTTCACTATTCACTTTTAAGAATAAAAAGATAGTTATTTGTTTTAAAACCAATCAATACCATTGACGTTGCAGAAAATTCTATATTAATTCGAACAAAATGAGAAATAGACTGGGATTAGATGGCATACTAATAAAAAAAATCCAAGTTAGCGCAGATCGTATGATAGCAGTTGTTTATGTGACAATAATTTAAGAATATGTGCACTTTTATTGTTTTTATATGGGCATGGTTTTCTTGCAATAAAAGTATGCCTCGTTAAAATTAAATCCCTCGTAATAGAGCCGCAAGGAAATGGGTCAAGAATACCCGTATATTCAAACACCGAACCGACTATTTACTTTTTAGCAAGAACGAGTATTAATTATGTAAGTTTCAATACGCAGGATCCACCACGATGTTATTAAAATTTACAGAACTAATGCTAAATTAGAGCTGAAAATTTAAAGTAGAGCGACGTGACTCATAAATATGTTGATATACCCTGCATATTAAAATGTATGCACATTTATGCAAATCGAGGCCTGGGGCAATATACTATTCGAATACCTGGCATTAATGAATGTAAAGAGTAAAACAAACTGCTTTAATTATTAGCATAATGCTTGTGTGCAACTGCAGCTTATTAAAATGCACATGTCATATCGTAACTTCTACATACTTTTGATTTGTAATTCATGGAAATGAGTTTAGCAACTAGCTTTGTTTGCTTTTAGTTACTTTAAGCTGCTGAAAATGGGGTGAAGTATATTTAAAAGCAATCTGTGCAATATGGTGCAACCTTTTGTTAGTTGTATAGTTCAAAGGTCACACTTGTATACAACTAATGGAGTTAGTAAACATGGAACGTAAACTTTTACTCATTAATTTATGCATACGTACAGACAACTGTCAAATTTGATTAGTTTAGCTTTAATAGTTTAGAAGTTCTACAGGTTGGAACTAGTGGTTGCACGCAAATTTTAGGAAATGGGAAAAAGTGAGCGTTAATCACTCACTAAATACCTACAAAAGAAAGGTTTAATGCCTTAACAAATTAATGCAGATATGTATGGTTGGCGTGCTTAGGGATTCTGCCTTTTCCTATCAATTAGTAAAAAAATGGTCTCGGGAGTTCCAATGTGACCGAAAAATCTGCGAACAAGCAAAATGTGCTGATCGTACGCTTTCTGCGTGTACTCAAGAAAACATTGATCGTGTGAATGTGTTACGGTCTAAATCGACATTTACGATACCGCGCCGGCTCATAAAAAAACTAAACGCCCGGCGCGGACGATATTTTACATAATCGGGACAAAGACTCACCTAGGCCTCTGCCCAAACCGCAACAAAAAAATGCCGGCTAACATCAGTGGAGCGAGGGAGGGTTCTTCGCGAGATTACCTACGGGCAACGTCCAAAGGAGCGCTAAATATTGATAAAATTGAATAGGGCGCCACCCGGTTTCATTGACATAAACGAAAATGCAAAGATAGACGCATTTCGAAACCAAGAAATCAAATGAGCCTACCTTCCAACTTATCACCTTGGTGATATCCGAAACTCGACGGGAATAGTATAGTAGAGCAGCCACACATGAAGCGACCTACCTTCTATCAAGTTCTACTTCACATAAAATCTCACAGT